>OX578135.1:114856830-115349330 GCA_951213105.1 Amaurobius ferox | reverse complement strand
GTAGATCGGGAAAGCGGTCATCGGTATTCATGCTGTGTGTGGTATTGTTCTGTCTTATTGGAACCAAGTATTGTCAATCATTTGTGGAGGATTTGGCAGTTCATGCGCAATAAAGTTTTCTAGAATGGAACATATGTACGAGGCATGGCAACAGCACTAGCAACACAAACATTTTCAGAGACACGAAGCGTACCACTCCACTGCTCCATGATTACTAAAAAATCTGATATGGGCAGCACATGACTTTCCTTATATAATGCAATGAATTTACTACTTTTACAGTAAAAAAAATAGATTATTTTTATTAGTTATTTATATTCTTTCCAAGATATTGAATTTTCGACAATGAGTCGTCATTTTCCATGTCGTCATCATCAATGAGTCGTCATTGATTTAGCGTCATTTTTATCCATTTGGTGAGTTTTTCGCTAATTTAGCAACATTTAAAAAGTCCCCAAGTTGGCGACATTCCACCAAATTCGTCGCCAAAATCTCGCCAAGCGTTATGGACAAAGAAATAAGTTATTCTTACAGCAGATAAATGACTATTGGCGGTCAAATACAAAAGTATACCTCAAAGTATCTTTTTTCATGAATGGAACGAGCTATATCCACAAGAATGATGTCACCAAATTCATCGCATGGTATTGCATATGAAAGTAAACATGTTTTTCAATAGGAAATATTTTTTTTTATTTTATATGACTTATAATGTTTTTGAAAAATGTGCAATATCTCGAGAACGGTTCATGTTATCGTTCTCAAATTTATGTCAATTGTTTTCTAATAAAAATTATATAAGAAATGTCTATTTGCGTATCTTTATTAGCGGTTCTGATTTTTGACGATTTTTTCAAAATTTCACTCGAAAATTTAGGGGCTTCTGAACATTCGATTGCGTATAAAAACAATAGGCTTCCACTGTTTAATGATTGTGATTTTTGTACCAAATTTCGTTCGAATCGGTCCATTCGTTCGTCAGTTATCGTCTCCACAAACTCACTGACACACACACACACACACATACTTTCACACACACACACACTCACACAGACATCACTTCAAAAATGTTCGATTCGTGATCAGGCATGCTTGAAACGTGCTCTCCCGTCGAAAACTCGAATTCGAATTTTCGACCCAGTCACAATACTTTCCTTATACATTATGTATATAAGGAAAGTAATAATAAGATGTTGTTAGCACCGTTTGTTTGTCATTCAGCGTCACTTACCTCTCGGGGCTGTTATAACACATTTCAAAAGGTCCCTTTCTCTTGAGTCATCCGGTATATTTAAAGTGAAAGATGGTCTATATTGTTATACTGTTTTGTATTGGGTATTTATTTTTTAATCAAACTAAAAGTATATTAGAATTCATAATTTGAACATGTACATATATATTTTATCTTTAATTGAGTAAATTCTACAGAAGTGTTTTTGTAGATTTTAAGATATACATAAATGTTTTGAAATATCGGTTAATACAGCTGCAAAGCAGTTGTGTAGAAAAGAAAATTAAGTGTAAATCGAACAGTTAGTTATCCATTAAAACATATATATTCCTGAACATTTTCTTTCGGTCACTCTCGTGTCCGTTTTATTTATTTCTATTTCGTATTTTAGAGCCTGGTTACGGGAGATAAAATAATGGATAACATGGTTTCCATCATACAAGGGGAAGACTGGAAGAGAGTGCGAACCGTACTGACACCCACTTTCACCACAGGAAAAATCAAAAGGGTAAGCCAGGTTTCCATTCTTTAAGAAGTCTAATTTCCCTACCAAATTGTTCAAATTGTTATATTAAAATATGGAAGAAATTTAAAAGTTCTTTCTTTTAAGCGATGCGAGAAATTGGCCCGTTCAATTTGCATTGAGCTATACTGTGGCAACGAATCTTCACCTACGACTTACGTCATTGACGTGTTAATTACGTCAAATTTATAGGAAGAGCAGAACGAACATGTAATCACAATCACGGCCCGATCAAACCAAAGAGGGGCCCAGGCCTTGTGTTATTTCAGGGTCCCCATACACTCACGACACACAAGACACCATCTCATACCGAATTTGATGCCCTTCGTCCGCAGCGCCGAAATTTCTTTTGTAAATGTAGACTTCCATAATTTTTACTTAAAAACATTGATATATTTGTAGAAATGCAACATGCTTACATTCTGTAATATTAAAGACATTTTCTTTTTCAATGAATTATTTTCGTAATTTTAGTTTTATAGTATACTTTTAGGAAGGTTTACTTCATGAATTTTTTTCCATTAAGAGTAAAAATTATATCTGTTTAAAATTATCGCATATAAAATTTTAATGCCCATATAATTTTGGGTCCCAAGGTCGCGGCCCCGGAGGCTAATGCGTTAATGGAGCCCTGATCACAAGATGTAAGCAACAAAATGTGAGCGCAGAACGGGAAATAAAAATCCTGCATGTTCTTTGTGTCACTGTAACACTTAATAAGTAACTTTATAAAACTCTGCATGTAAATGCATAATTTGATGTTACCTTATCGACATAAGTTATTACAAAGTTTTTATGCAATGCCTCCAATGCATCTCTATAATAGTATTTCAATGTACACTGTTCACTTGCACCATTGTATTTCTTCATGAAGTCCACTATTACAGCTTCCTTCCATTCCTTAAAAACCTCGGTGGGTACGCTATATTTCATGGCAGTCTTGTACACGAATCCATCTATATCATCTTCAATAGATCTTCTAATAAATCGGTACTCGTGAAAACGATATTTTGTACCCAATTCAAGCACTTTTTTTACATCAGATCCCCTCAATAACTCCAGGTTCCGATCAATGACGTGACCATGGTATTCATCTTTAGAAGTATGGTGGGTTTTTTCTCACTTCGGAGGATTCAGGGGCATAGTTATGCTTAAGCTATACATGATTCAATGTGGTCGAATTGTAGTTATAATTTAGTTGATGTATCTATTACCATGAAATGGAGTATATTCATGCCGTTGTGTGTCGATATTACAAATTTTCATATGTGCCGTTTTTGTCACTTTTAGGGGTTGTTTTTTTAAAATAAAAACCTGATACAAAAATTTATGAAATGTCAAAAATTAACAATTAAGCGACTGGCAAATTCGCAGCTGATGCTGCGATGGTCCGGTTGACTGGCAAAAGGGAAGCCAGCCGATCGACAATCCGTAACCCTTTTGTGAACACCATTGATCAGTATTTTAAACTTTTGATTCTGGATAGTGAGAAAAGCAAAAAAATTTTAACTAAGTATAATCGTGTGGTTATGGACAAATACCCAGGAGATCTTGTAAAAGCAATTATAAACATTTTGGTGATTTCAAATACAAAAAAATGTATTTCAATTCGATGCAAACTATGTGCTATGGCGAATCCCAAGCAACTTTGCAATAATACTGTAGTACCAACTGAACATTTTGTAAGACCTACAACTGTATATATTGCATGTTTGGTATGCTGTTTGAGGTACATTGGACAATTGAAAAATAACATCAACGTAAGCATCAACTTATATCGCAGTCAAATATACAAACTACAAAAAATGCCACGGTTGAATCATCTTCAAAAATTAAACATTTCAAAGACCATGGAATTAGTGCAATGCAACTTACAATATTGGATGTTGTTGTTGACTGCAAAAACGTTTATGGTGGAACAAGTATTACATCGATAATAAAAACACTATTTATCCTTACGATTTAAATACTATAAAATTTAATATTATTTACAATAACGAACATTTTCAAAAACGCGAGTCTATCGTTGTGATCAAAATCATAGCAGCTATGGAAAATATGGAAAAAAATGAGAAATGCAAGAGGAGGAAGAAAATAAAGCTTAGCGATATAATCAAGAATTCAATGGTATCTGTAGAGGTTAATGCTACAAGATATTTTATACCACATAAATGGATCAAGAACATCGTATTTGGAATAAGAATCAAATATTTGATGGGCATTTGGAGTTTTTGTAAAGTGACACTTTTAAAAATGCTTTTTCGAAAACTCAGGTGTTATCGCTATTTTCCAAAACTACATTAAATTACGATCTAAAAACGTAGGTATTTCGTTATTTAAAAATAAACTTATAAATTTTGCCAGGCAAATTTATGATTGTTAAATACAAAAACAAAAGATTTGATGATGTTAGTATGTCAGCTATTTTAACAAAAAAACATGAAAAGTTACCGTTAATCAATATAAGAGTTAGAACTGCTTACAAATACTTAAAGCCTATATGAAGAGGATTATATAATTGCAATAGTGTTTGTAAAAACTCTGATGTGGGCAACATATGACTTTCCTTATATAATGCAATAAATTTACTACTTTTACAGTTAAAAGAATGTTATTCTTATAGTAGATACTTATACTCCTTCCCAGATATTGAATTTTCTTCAATTAGTCATCATTTTCAGTGATTTAGCGTCGTTTTTATCCATTTGGAGAGATTTTTGTTAATTTGGCAACAATTAAAAATATCGCCAAGTTGGGGGCATTCCGCCAAATTCGTCGCCCACATATCGCCAAGCGTTATAGACGGAGAAATAAGTTATTCTTATAGCCGATAAATGACTATTGGCGTTCAAATACAAAAGTATTACTAAAAGTATCTGTTTTCATGAATGGGACGAGCTGGTTCCACGAGAATGATGTCACCAAATTTATCACATGGTATTACATATAAAAAGTGAACATGTTTCTCAATAGGAAATATATCTTTTTTTATTTTATATGACTTTTTGATAATTTTTTTGAAAAATGTGCAATATTTTGAGAACGGTTCATGTTAACGTTTTAAAATTTATGTTAATCGTTTTATAATGAAAAATTACATAAGAAATGTCTATTTGCGTAACTTTATTAGTAGTTTTGATTTTTTGACGATTTTTTCTAAATTTTACTCGAAAATTTAGGGGGATTCTGAACATTCGATTGCATATAAAAACAATAGGCTTCCAGTGTTTACGGATTGTGATTTTTGTACCAAATTTCGTTCGAATCGGTCCATTCATTCGTCAGTTATCATCTCTACAGACTCACTGACACACACATACGCACACACACACACACACAGACATCACTTCAAAAATGTTTTATTCGTGATCAGGGATGCTTGAAACGTTCTCTCCCGTCGAAAACTCGAATTCGAATTATCGACCCCGTCACAATACTTTCCTGATACATTATGTATATAAGGATAGTGAAAAGGTTGGTAACACTGTGCAGAATTGCTTTTGTCATGAACACCATACTTTTAAAGATAAACACCATGGCCAAGTCATCACTGGGATCACATCGATTATACGATAAACGTAGGGATTTTGTATTTGATATCAACTATATTATATTATGGAATTCAAGTCTGTACAAAAACGTGTTCAGAAACATAGTTATTAATCAACTTTTACGTAGCACACGACTGAATAGCAATGGAAGTGATCGCAATGTCTGCGAACACAGATTTCTGACTAGAACGATCAAACAGAGATTTCCAAAAAGTTTTTGTTTGACATCATTTGCTGTTTCTTTGGCGTGACCGTAACTGAAATTTATAATTTGTACTTAGATAAAAGTTCAGGTGAACAGTAAATTTACTAGCTTTGTGCCATGGCCAACTATGAATGTTGCATTTCTGTGGTATTTTCCGGACATTAGAGCTCTGGTCATGAAAGTGGAACATTCAGTATAGTTTGTGGGACCTCGTTTTAACTGTACATAAGATATTTTAATATATTGCAGAGCTATGTTATTGTTGTTTTATTTATTGTGGAACATTTGTTTAATGTCGTGTCTCATGGCTCTGAATTGCTTGGTGTCAGTTTAATTGTTAGGCTTGTCCTAGTACAGAACAATTTGTCTGTGTCTATGATTCCACCAAAAGCGGGTTAATCATATGACTTTGATTCGCTTTGTATATATTGATACCTATGTATTCTATTCTCTGGTAAAGTACCGGCTACCGGGTGTGTCGTCACGACCGCGTGTGCTTAACTGGGGAGCGGGGGCCACCACTCTCCTCCCCCGATCATATTTTGGTACCTTGCTTTCATTCCTTTTCATTCCTTTGTGGTTAAATATATATATATACATATATATATATATATGTGTGTGTGTGTGTGTGTTTAAGACCCAGGCCGTCCGACTCGTCCTTGGACATGAGTAACTATTTTGGCGGCTGTGTGTGTGTGTGTTTAGACTCTACTAAACACACACACACACACACGGCCGTGTGTGTGTGTTTAAACGTTACTGTTAGTATGTCTTTTAAAAATACCTTGCCTAAACATGCTTATGACTTATGATTTTACAGATGCTCAGCATCTTCAAAGATTGTTCGAGGACTCTTGTGAAGAATTTTAGAAAATCAGCCGAGAAAGGAGAACCAGTTGAAGTGAAAACGTAAATATTTTATTGCTTTAAACATTGCACTTGAAATTAACGCTTTACGTCGTAATGAGATATTATCAAAGCAAATCAGTCTAAAATGAGATAGTGTTTAATATATATGATACAGAATTTCTAAATCTTCATCTAAATTCATTTCTCTTTTTATGTGCTTATCGTGACCTTAGTAAATTCTAACCCACGGCATTAATATTACAACAGAATAAACTTAACGACACCTGCATTCTTGACAACCAATCTTGACCATAAAGAAAGTTCTCTCATTCCCATTCATCTATTACATGCAGTTTCCCAACATTAGACTGTTATAATCACAAACTATTTAAAATACGTCTATCCCATTAACTTCTCATTCTTTAAAAAATGATCGCGTCGCTATTCCTTTGCATAGAATCCACAATTATTGCACGTTTCCCAGGATCCGATCCCTTAAGAATATTGCTATATAACTGATTGGACTGTTTTGAACTTTTACTTCTTACGAATACTAGTAATAAAGAGTAAACAAAGATTTTTTTCGGACAAGCCTGAATTTCACTCTCCGTGCTTAATTGAATGTAATGCCTATCAGACCAGGCCCGCCTTTTCAGCGAGTCTACTCATTGGATTCAAAAGTTCGTGAGATGTAAAAAAGTAAATATGTTTTTTATCGACAAAATACATATGTTCTTTATTTACACAACTACTGCTTTCCACATAGTATTTTACAGAATTCAAAATAACACTAAATGTGAACATTTATCCTAATAAAAAATTAACTTCAAAATTTAAATTCCTCTCAATATATACACTTTTATTTTTACGTTATATGATTTAAACTGCAGGGATAAAAGAATCATTATTCTCTATATACAAAACCCCCGCCGAATGTCTCTCATCGCTCGGCCCGGCACCATGGAACTGCGCCACATGATTGTACTCTGCAAGTACTGCCGCAAAGCATTTTTATGGGGCCGTGCATCACCCATCAATGGCAATGCATGTTCAGCAAAAAAGTTTGCTCTGTATTATGATCTACGTAGATATAAAAGAGTTAAAATGACGAAATCGAAAATATTCGGTAAAACAATGCTTTATACAATATTATGCTGAAATAATAAAAATGCATACGCTACGATCCAAAGAAACTAATGTAATGAATCTACTGCAATCTACTTTTGAAATATTTTATTGAATGCGTAGTAACCGATGGTTGTCTATCAATCTGTCTGTTTCAACTACTTTGATGACATTTTTAACATACGTCCTACGTCCTAAAGTTAAGTCCTGAAATTTGGTACACAGCTTAGTCCGGTAAAACAATATAATCTATTGCAATTTAGCAAAATTCGAAAAATAGAATGGAATACGCAGCTATACACCCACCACATACACACACACACACACACACACACACACACACACACATATATATATATATATATATATATATATATATAGTGCTGCCATCTATAGGTATTTTTTTACTATTTGTTAATTTCATTTTATTTTTAGTGGGTAATGAAATTTCTGTTTAGTACAATGCCTTGATGAATTATTGAAGCTCTTTAAAAACTGTACTTTTCAATACAATCATTTTATTATTATATATTTAGAATGGCTTCTAAGTGAATCCAACCTTTACATTATATGTAATATATAATACTTAGTTTTATTTAATCAAGTTCCGAATTGATTGTAACTATAACGTTACATCTTTTCTGTTATTATTATGTAATATCTTCCTTATTGTTATTAGGATTAGGTATTACATGAACTTAGTTGATTATATTGATATCTATAAGCAGTTATTTTATTTCATTTCTATTATGTAATTCATGTTAAATTTTCATACTTATAATTATTATTATACTATTATGAATTACACAACTTATACGATTTAGCGACTGGCAAATATATATATATACTTATTATTATATAATTAGAAAGATATTGCCCGGTATTTTCGAATCATGTTGGGAATTTTCTAGACCGATATCAATTTACCAACATTGTGCCATAGATAGTGTTGAATATAATAATTTCCCTACTAAGCATAATATTAATAAATGTAAGAATAAAAATTGTAAAACCTGCCCATCCGCTTCTAATACTCAAATTACGAACCAAAATAGCCATTTGTCTTTCTGTAAAATGTTTAATTGCATCTACCGATTACCATGTAACATTTGCAATCTATCTTATATAGAACAAACTAGTAATTCCATTCATCTACGTATGAATGTGCACAGGGATCACGTCAAAAAATATATTCTCAATAATAATTTTCTACATACTTCTAATAGAAATGAATATAAACACTTTGCTAAACACGGTTTTGAAAATATTACTATTTATATTTCGGATATAAAAAATAATATAGCAGATAGAATTTTTTTTTAAACTTCTATATTAAATCAAATTATACTCTTTTTCCATATGGTTTAAATCAATTATATCTAAATGGTAATATTGTAAAAAATAATTTTGTAGATAATAAATACTCTATTTATAATCACCTTTTCTTGAAACCCCATTTAAATAGAAAAACTCTGTTAAACTTAAAAGATTTAAATATGGCAAAAGTAGCTCTAAACATCATGATTACAAAGCTGAGATAAAATGTTTATATCATCATTTTAATAGTACTTATCAATGGAATTTCATAAAATCTTGGGTATTTGTAATAAAGTAAAAACATTTAAATAATGTTTATGCCATTTTCTTAAAATTAACTCTTACTAATGAACATTTAGTCACATTTTCTATGATTTGCTCATTTCTAGATCAAAGTATTTAAAATTAAAGCTTAATCAATTTCATAATAATATGTCTACTAATTCTTATTGTGTAATTTCTTTAAGCATCCCATTTATAATTCTTAAAATTTTGGGAACCTATATTTAACAAGTTCAATCATTTATTGCCTATTGGTGACATGAGTGTTTCAAAGATTTGTAAATACAACAAGCCTATTGGTAGATCTGTTTTTAATTATAATGAAATTTCTCAATCTCTTTTTATAGATAATGATTCTATGTCTAATGTAGATAATGAATGTATTTGTAAAGTAAACAGCTATGCTAAATTTCTAAATCCACACTTGGGGCATATAGTTACAGGAGACTTAGCCATTGTTAAAGCCGACACGTTAAGAACTATTATGTTATTTGGCACTAAATTCAAGAGTTACCATCTTGTAATAATTCATTTAAAGTAAAGTCAATGAATCTTGACATTGATAATACATTTATAAATTAGCTTCTAAAAATATGCTCTGCCTTTAGAGGCATTTAATATGTGGAGATTTATTTATTAGAATTTATTAAAAGTGTTATTAGTAGTATTGAATTGTCTACATCTATATATAATAATGATAATATAAAACACTCTATTAATGATTTACAAATATCTTTTGTTGTTACTTATGTTGATAAAACCTCTAATAATTATGCTATTATCTGTAAAAAATTCTATATATAATTTCTGTTAGATTATTTAAGGAACAATAGTCTATTTAAACTAGATTCACGTTCTATTAATAGTATCAAACTGAAAATTATCAATATGTATAGTGATTTAAATATCAATTATAAATTTCTTAAATTTCCATATATTGTGCTTATTCTTAAATTTCATAAAAATTCTATTAAGTTTAGAACTGTTGCTAGTGGTCATAGTACTTACTTTACTACAGCGAATAAATTACTACTAAATTATTTAAATCTAATAAATCATAGTTTACGTTATTCTAGTAATAATTACATTATTCTAAATAATAGTAAAGAATTTAAAAATAAATTAACATCACTAGGTAAACTAATAGGATTTTAAACTTTTCATTTATGACAAACTTTTGACAATAATATTAAGATCTCTGATATATATGTCGTAATTTTAGCTCTATATAATACTTATATTACTAAGTATTGTACTCAAAAAAATTTTATCAATTTTCCTAAACTTCTACATTTTGTTCTTTTCAATAATTATATTTTCCAGGAAATAAATCATACAAGTCTCAGGGGTTCCATAATGTGGATGCAGTAGTAGTATGTTAGATAATTTATACCTGTATTATTATGGACAGTCTTTTACATCAATAGATTATAAAATTTATAGATATGTTGATGATCTGATATGTTTAGTATATACTGAAAATTATGTCATAGATATAGATTTCTATCCCGAAAATTTAGAATTAATTGCTAATGAAGATACTATTAGTAATAATATTAATTTTTTGGATTTAAATATAATTACTGATCCTACTAATGGTATAGTTACTAATTTATATGATAAAAAGGCAATTTTAATTTCAACATTAATAAAATAATTAATTCCTGCAACTCGATGCAATTGTTTAGGAATATTGTCATTTATCAACTTTTTAAAATTTATAGATTATCAGAAAAAAAGTCCATGATAAATAAACTAAACATTACCAGTAAATTATACAAATATCCAGCATATTTAGTTAATGGTATTGTTAAAAAGTTTGGATTATTTGCATTTTCATGAATTCTCTTCTTTGTGTTATATTGGCTAGACATCAACATTCTCTTGTTTTAACATTACATTTTAATTACATCCCCTTGTATATTAGCCTTACTGTTTTCGTCTATACGCCCCATTATTTTGTAACTCTTACTGTAGAATATCACCATTTATTGCCTTTTCGCGTTACCGTTATTTGTTTCACACAATTGTCAAAGGTGGATCTCTACTTTTCAACTTTGCTATTGGCAACACTGGTCTCTTCATTTTCGGCCCCTATGGTTAGCATATTTTCAGTGTTTTGTAATCCAGGTATTCTTGTTTCCTTTATAGCTGTTCTATCTTTATGTGTGTTGGCCAAGTAGGAATAGTTTACAGATATAATCTATCTATTTCTTCAGAAACATGCATATTTTGTGTTCATTTTGATTAAATACTTGGACCCAACGAAGAGTTTTTTTTTAAATGAACAATTCAACTATTTTGGCCTAGTCCTTGTCCAGGTGTATAGCATTAATGTTTGAAATTGATTTGTTTTTCTATTAGTGATTCCATAACTTTGATATTTGTTAATTATCTTCAGCTTGATGACTCTTTGCATTTTTTCCATTTGCTTGATGATTGGCTATTTAATACTTCTTTTTACTATGTAGGTTATATTTAAAGTTAGGATTTTTGAGTTGCAACTTCTCTCTATTCTATCATTGGAATTTCAAACCATTATATATATATATATATATATATATATATATATATAAAGACAAAAAGAAGTTCATTTCATACAAAATAAACAAATAACCAAGTAAAAAAGGCGCAATGCTACACTCTCATGGCGAGTTTTCTTCCCGGCCGTCCAAATAGATACTCAAGTCCTCAGGATGAGTCGGACGGTCTGGGTCTTCTACACTCTCATGCCAAGTATATATAAGAATGTTAAAAGAACAAGAGGGAGGTAAAAGAGCCAACAGGTAAAATATTAAATGGCCAAGGTGGATTGTGATCCCTTGTTCCCGATTATAGCCAGCTATTAATAGCTGGCTATAATCTAAACGGGAATTAGTAATACCTGGCTATAACCGGGAACAAGGGGTCACAACCCCCCTTGGCCATTTAATATTTTATCTGTTGGCTCTTTTCCCTCTTGTTTTTTTTGACATTCTTATATATATATATATATATATATATATAATTGATAATCTTTCTGTTTGTATGTATGTTTGTATGTTTGTCTCAGAATCACGGAAGTACGACTGAACCGAATTTAATGAAATTCTGTGGGTAGTCTTGAAATCTCCCCTCTTAAAATTTAGTCCATGTTTCGAGTTTCGACCAGGGGTTGTCGAGATATGAATTAAAAACGAACAATTAAACCTTCCATACTGATAGCATTATGCAGACAATATGTTTCCCGCCAATTTCCAGTGACAGTGCATGTTCTGCATAAAAGGTTGCTTTGTATTATGATCTATGTACATATAAAAGAGTTAAAATGGCGAAATCGAAAATATTCCGTAAAACACTTTCTCTATACAATAATATGAGAAAATTATAAAAATGCATACGCTACGATCCAAACAAACTAATGTAATGAATCTATTGCAATGTATTTTAAAAATATTTGATTGAATGTGCCATGACCGATGGTTGGCCGCCAGTCTAACTGTTTCAACTTCCTTGATGGCATTTTTAACATACGTCCTCCGTCTTAAAGTTCAGAAATATGGTGCACATTTTTTCCGGTAGAATAATTTAATGTTGTTGTTGAGACCCAGACTTACAAGAAACGTGTAAGGTAACTGTTTGGACGGCCGGGAAGAATAATTTAATGTATTAAATTTTAGCAAGTCCTCGTAAAACAGAATCGGTATTTTCGGGAAGAAGAATTTAACGTATTAAAATTTAGCAAATCCTCGTGAAACAGAATCGTATTTTTCCCCCATTGTTATCAGATCCTTAAATATAAGTTCAATAATAATACTCAGATTCACTTCCTTCGCTCTGATTGGTTGGAGAAGGATGAAAGCTGGAATTTTATTATATATTAGATACTTAATGCCAAGTATCCGCCTGTTACGCCTTTTTAGGCACTCCCCGTGTAGAGATTTTTAGGCGATTCACGTACAGTACCCGAGACAGTCGTTCAATAAAAAACCCGGAAAAAATCGAATTTTTCAAAAATATTTTCATATTTTTGCATTTTTCGAAGAAATTCGATTCATTTGTATTATATTTTTTTTCGATCCAGACAGACCTTCCGAAAGTGTAAGGACAGCCAGGACAGAGCCACTCAATTTTGACAGGAACCCAGTTGAGGCGACATCAGCAGGGACCGTACATTTCTTCACCAGCCAACAAATTTTTGGAACAATTTAGGATCCACAAATTTAACTGGGAATGGAACTCTGCCCCTTCGAGAGTAAACCACTGCCTTAATAACTAGACAATACCGCCTAGATTCATTTCTATTTGCATTAAACCCAAAAATATGTTTTAAAGTGCCCGTTTCCTCTTAGGATTTACGGCGCTTTCACAATGGACATTATTGCAAGTTCTGCCTTCTCTACGAAAATCGATTCTCACAACGACCCTAACAATGAGTTCGTGCTAACAGCGAGACGTGCCTTCAGCCAGTCCCTCAACTGGAGAATAGTTCTCTTCAGTAAGTACACTGGCGACATTTCAGTAAATATTTTGGCGTTTAATGAAATGCTAAGATCCTTTTGTCAATGATGCCATTTGGTATTGTTAAATTTATCATCCTGTAGCTTCACATATTTTTCTTTATTTTTCATAAAAAACATTAACAATTTATTTAAAAAAATCAAAAAGTAAATGGTTTAAAACCGTTTAAATTTTAAAATTTGTTAAAATAAATTTAAATTTCAAATTTTGTTGTTCCAAATGATGTTGAAATGAATTGAAGTTTTAAATTCCAAAACGTTTTAAAACATGTCTAAAAACAATGTTTAAGCCATTGTTAAAACATTGTAAAACATTTAATTTTTTTAAATTTTAAGTAAATCATTTTTAAATTTTCAAATTTTATTTCTACATTTTAAATTGAATTGTCATATGTAATATTTAAATTTTGAATTTAAATATCAAATCTCACATTTTAAATTCAAATGCTTTTATAATTTAAACTCTTAATATTTTTCAACATATCTTTTATCTGATAATTTATTCACTAAATTCCATTTTCACATTTCATTATAATCAATTATTTCATACAGCAAGCTTCTAAAAGTAAAAGTAGAGAGTAATAAAAATCTGATGTGGGTAGCAAATAACTTCCCTTATATAATGCAATGAATTTATTTCTTTCACAGTGAAAAAGCGATGAAAAGATCTGCACGACACAATGTTTATAACGTTAAATTGTACATTTTGCGTTTTTCCGGGTGACAACATGTAAAACTATTTCGTACACAATTAATTTATATTTTACGCAACCCTGAATTAACAATTATTAAAATTGATAGCATTCTTAATAACAATTAGTCCATATATTAACATATTTTAATAATAAATTCATCAATTAGGCGTGATTTTCATAAACTTTTAATTTTTGCAATTTTGTCGATATTTTCGTCAATATGGGGATAGATATCGCTAAGTTGGAGATATTTAGAAAACCATTCCTTATATAATAGAAGGTATTACCGCCATATGACGGAATTAAAAATTTGGAAACCATTGCTACCAAATTTTCGTCATTTTTATCAATTTGGCAACATTTTCGCCAATTTGTCAGCATTAAAAAAGGTCGCCAAGTTGGCTATATGCCGCCAAAATTCATCGAAAGAATTTCTCCAAGCGTTACAGATAGAAAAATAGGTTATTTTTACAGTAGGGTTTCATATTATTTTAAAATTATTGAATTTTCTTCAATTAGCTGTCATTTTAATTGATTTAGCGTCAAGCTTATCAATCTGCCAGCATTTATAACAATTTGGCGACATAATTTTATTAATTTAACGACATTTTTATCAACTTGGCAACATTTAAAACTCGCCAAGTTGACGATATTCCGCCAAATTCGTCGCCAATTTTTCGTCGAACATTATGGTTGAAGAAATAGGTTATTCTTATAGTAGATAAACGACTAATGGTGACCAAATACAAAACTATTACCCAAAGTATATTTTTTGTTGTAGATTCTTATATTCTTAAATTATTGAATTCTCATCAATTAGTGATCATTTTCATTGATTTAGCATCATTTTTATCAATTTGGTGATATTTTTATCAATTTAGTGACATTTTCGCCAATTTGGCAACATTTAAAACTCGGCATGTTGGCGATATTTCTCCAACTCGTCGTTAAAATTTTGCCAAACGTTGTGGGTAGAGACATAGGTTATTCTTATAACTGATACACGACTGATAGCGTCAAATTACAAAGCTATTACCCAAACTGTCTTCCCTCATGAATAGAACGAGCTAAATCTACGCCAATGATGATAAACTTATCGCATAATATGTATTACATATGGAAAGTGAGCATATTTCACAATAGTTAATACTTTTTTTAATTTTATGTGATTTTTTGTATGAATTTACTTGAAAATTGTGCAATATCTCGAAAGAGTTCATACTAGCTTTCTGAAGTTTATGTTAATCGTTTTCGATTGAAAAATTACATAAGAAATGATTATTTACTTCACTTTATTAAAGGATTTGATTTTCTGATGATGTTTTCAAAATTTCACTCGAAAATTTAGGGGATTCTGAACATTCAATTGCGTTTAAAACAGTGCTCCAGTACTCACGGATTGTACTGTTTGTACCAAATTTTGTTTGAATCATTCCATTCGTTCGTGAGATATAGTCTCCACAGACTGACTCATTATCACACACACACACACCACCTCTAAGACGTATGATTCGTGTTCAGTGATGCTTGAAACGTGTTCTCCCGTCGAAAATTCGAATTCGCATTTTCGACCCCATCACAATAGTTTCCTTATACATTATACTATGTATATAAAAGGAAAGTGAAAAGCGAAATTTTAAAGCTATCTTTCCTAATCTACAATGTGACATCATTGAACTTATCTCATACTGTAATTTCAGTGAGGGAGCAAGAGCTCGTACTTTTGATTTGAATTCAATTTCCTTTTAGCTTTTTGTCATGTCCGAAGATATCTACTACGGATGAACTACTACGGAATGATTTTTTATAAATTTGGATATGAGATGTTGATTAATAATTCTCAATCTTTTATCGTCTTTACCCACTATTACAGAGCAATAACTGCGTCCCACTTTCATAAAACATTTCCTTATACAGGGTGTCCCAAAAAGGTTGAAACGCGCTTTAATTCTTCACCTGTTGGAGATAAGTAGGCAATGAAAATTGCAAAAATGTTGAAAACAAGGTAGGAAATAAGACTACGTTAATGAAATAGTCCTTCCATTCATTTTCAAAAAGTTACACTTTTTAATTTTTTTTACAACCCCCTTAGACAAATTGGGTCACTCAGAAATTTTTATTTTTATTACAACAAGATCATTAAAAAAATAACCTCATATCTGTATCTTTAAAATCAACTGAATTATTATAAAGGAAAAAATCTGACTTATGCCACTTTTCCGTACCATGTGAAAGGCTGTTTTATCAGTGAAAATAGGGATCATAAACAAATGGACGATGGAAATTGTTTAGATCAAAAATACGTTAATATGTGTCAAAATGTTTTATCACAAATGCATCTAAATAAAGCATTACACAGACAGAGATCATATAAACCAGTAGTATTCACTACGCGGTTCGGGCACATAATTAAAATATGCATACATTGATAGAATTGAAAAAATACGTAAATTCAAAAAAATAAATCGTCTGAATTTCATTCATCATTTTTTTTAACACTTTACAACAAAGTTGAAAAGTGTTTATGACTTTGTCCAATCTGTCTGTCTGTCTGTCCGTTAGCACGATAACTGCCGTAAAAATGACTTAATCAAAATGAAATTTTAGTATGTTGTTCAGACGGTCTGTATAACCTATGGGAATATAAATGAATAATATCACCCAATTAGTTTTGGATTGAACCTGGGTCGAAAAAATGAAATACATTGAGCCCTATGGGACCTAATTCTTCAAACATTTTTTAAGCGGATTTAAAATTTACAAATTGCTTCGAAAATTTTAGGTTATATTCAAATTGTTCCATAAAATATATAAAAAAAATTCAGCGAAATATATTCAGTAGTTTTTTAAATAAAAATTAAAATAATAATTACACCTCTTATATGAAACGATCACGTGACCATGATATGAAAAGATCACATGACCCACTTCAAAATGATATATGGCATCCATCTTGTTTAATTCATATTGAGTGTTGTATCCGTCTAAAACTGCTTTATTTTTGCTTAAATTCTATGGATCTACATACTGAAACAACGCAATGACAATATATTTGAGTTTAAATGCTCATCTAAATTTGATTATTTCTACAACTAGGCCTATTTTTCACCTATGTAAAATGTAAACAGCAAAATATATAGAATGAGTTGTATTAGAATTCCTGTATTTTTTTAACACAAAATGTCCATGGAGTCTGCATGGCTGATATGAATGAAATATTAATTAATTTCATAAAGAGAAGGACGATTTTTTTCGATGAAGTTTCAAGCATAGAGTTTAATTTTTTGTAGCTCCATGGTCTTAAACAAAATGTTTAAATAAAATAAATTATTATAGTATTGTGATGAATGAAATGAATGGGGGAATTATTTATGAATGAAATGTTGCTTTTATAGAGAGAGCCAGGCGTGTTATTTTTTCTATGACGTCATTTGAATTAATTTCAGTTGTTTTCGATGAAGTTTTCAAATATAATAAATTATCGTAGTATTATGATAATTCTAAAACTATTACCGAGGAATGTATAACATTTTAGAGATGTTTAAACCAGGCAATTTGTATTTCAATGCCGTCATTTGAATGAAGATCATTTTTTTCGATGAAGGTTTAAGTTTTCAAATATAATAAATGAATGCAGTATTGTAATAAGTTTCAAAATATTACCGAGGAATGTATTGCATTTTAGACTTGTTTAAATAAAATTGCATTGAAGTTGGAAAGTGTTTCATAATCAATGCTTTAAGCATGATTGATCTTTCTTGTTAATTATTTTACTATAAACATTTGAAACGACTAAATCAGAGTTAAAGGAAAGAAAAAATCGTCTGTGAGTTCTATTCTTCGTTTTAAAAAAGTATGTGAAAATTCAAAATCAAATACATACTTGCATTTGTTTACTTAGTTATTTTAATTGTTTCAAATAAAAAATGGCATATCTCAATGTGAAAAGTACTTAAGAATCCGTGATTGCATCGTGAACCTACGCCTAATTCGCAAAAATGGGTCTTATGTATTATCATCCAGTTTTATATTTATACTTTCCTTATATACATAATGTATAAGGAAAGTATTGTGACGGGGTCGAAAATTCGAAATCGAGTTTTCGACGGGAGAGCACGTTTCAAGCATCCCTGATCACGAATCAAACATTTTTGAAGTGATGTCTGTGTGTGTGTGTGAAAGTATGTGTGTGTGCGTGTGTGTGTGTCAGTGAGTCTTTGGAGACGATAACTGACGAACGAATGGACCGATTCAAACCAAATTTGGTACAAAAATCGCAATCCGTAAACACTGGAAGCCTATTGTTTTTATACGTAATCGAATGTTCAGAACCCCCCTAAATTTTCGAATAAAATTTTGAAAAAATCGTCAAAAAATCAAAACCACTAATAAAGTTACGCAAATAGACATTTCTTATGTAATTTTTCATTAGAAAACGATTGACATAAATTTTAGAACGCTAACATGAACCGTTCTCTAGATATTGCACATTTTTCAAAAAAATTATTAAAAAGTCATATAAAATGAAAAAAAATATTTCCTATTGGGAAACATGTTCACTTTTCATATGTAATACCATGCGATAAATTGGGTGACATCATTCTCGTGTATCTATCTCGTTCCATTCATGAAAAAGATACTTTGAGTAATACTTTTGCATTTGAACGCCAATAGTCATTTATCTGCTGTAAGGACAACTTATTTCTTCGTCCATAACGCTTGGCGAAATTTTGGCGACGAATTTGGCGGAATGTAGCGAACATGGCGACTTTTTGAAATGTTGCCAAATTAACGAAAATCTCGCCAAATGGATAAAAATGATGCTAAATCAATGAAAATGACGACTAATTGTCGAAAATTCAATATCTCGGAAAGAATATTAGTATCTACTATAAGAAAAACCTATTTTTTTACTGTAAAAGTAGTAAATTCATTACATTATATAAGGAAAGTCATGTGTTGCCCCCATCAGATTTTTTTTTTGTGATATGTCACAAATTTACATTTCTAATTTGATATAGGGTCCCCATTCACAATGTTAAATTTTCAATTAAATATAACTCGTTCAATTTTAAAGATACAAATATGCGGTTTTTTTAATGATCTTGTTGCATTAAAAATAAAAATTTTCTGAATGACCCAATTTGTTTAAGAGGGTCAGATGAAAATTTAAAAAGTATAACTTTTTGAAAATTAATGGGAGGACTATTTCATTAATTAGTCTTCATTTACTATTCTTTTCATTTATTACTCTTATTTCCTACCTTACTTTCAACATTTTTTCAATTTACATTCTCCACTTATCTCCAACAGCGAGAATTAAAGCGCTTTTCAATATTTTTGGAACATCCTGTATACACAGTATACTGTGTAAGGAAAATATTGTGACTGAGTCGAAAGTTCGAATTCGGGTTTTCGACAGGAGACCACGTTTCGAGCATCCCTGAACACGAATCAAACGTTTTTGAGATAATGTGTGTGTGTTTGTGTGTCTGTGTGTGTAAGTATGTGTGTCTGTGTGTGTAAGTATGTGTGTCTATGTGTGTGTCAGTCAGACTGTAGAGACGATATTTCACGAACGAATGGAACGATTCAAACAAAATTTGGTACAAACATTACAGACCGTGAGTACTGGAAGACTGTTGCTTTTAAACTCAATTGGATGTTCAGAACCCCTAAATTTTTGAGTGAAATTTTGAAAAAATCATCAAAAAATCAAATCCCTTAATAAAGTTACGTAAATCCTCATTTCTTAGATAATTTTTCATTAGAAAACGATTGACATAAACTTTAGAACGCTAGCATGAATTGTTCTCAAGATACTGCACATTTTTCAAATAAATGTATCAAAAAATCACATAAAATAAAAAAAAATATATTAACTATTGCGAAATATGATCACTTTTCATAGGTAATATAATGCGATGAATAAAGCTATTCTGGGTAATACTTTCGAATTTGGACACCAATAGTCATTTATCTGCTGTAAGAATAACGTATTTCTCCGTCCATAAACCTGCGACGAATTTAGTGGAATGTCGCCAACTTGGCGACTTTTTAAGTGTTACGAAATTAACGAAATTGCCGTCAAAATCAATAAAAATGACGCTAAATCAATGAAAATGACGACAAATTGATGAAAGTTCAATGTCTTGGATAGAACATAAGTGTACACTATAAGAATAATCCATTTATCCGTCCATCTATCCGTAACTCTTGAAAAGAAATTTAGGTCGTCACCAACTCTGCATCTATTTTAAATGTTGCCAAAGTGACAAAAATGTGGCCAAATTGATAAAAATGTCATATAGAAAGTAATGTTTCGTAAATTCTGATTTCCGTCATATGATAGGCATACCTTCTAGTATATAAGATAGGCTCTTCTGTCTGTATGTTTGTCTGTAATACTTAGTGATGCATTTGGCGAACTTTGTGAATAATTTAGCAAAGTATTGCCAACTTGCCGATATTTCGCCCCAGATTGACAAAATACCGTGAAAATTGCAAAAATGACGCTAAATTAATGAGAATGACGCCGAATTAATTAATTATTAAAATATTTCAATATATGGACTATATCGCTTATTGAGGATGTCATCAATATTGATAATTGTTAATTTAGATTTGCGCGAAATATAAGTTAATTTGGTACTTTGAAACAGTTTTACATGTTTTCATCTGAAAAATTACCCAATGTACAATTCAAAGATAAGAACACAGTACGGTGAATCTTATACATTATTTGACTGTAAAAGTAGTAAATTCATTGCATTATATACGGAAAGTCTGCCTATATCAGAAGACTGCCTATATCAGATTTTTAATTAATAAATGGTATCATTGGTTAAATATTTGTAACTATATAAATACAATTATGATTTACAATAACATTGAAGCAGAATTTTTGTTTAAAGTATAGGCTTTTTTCACGATCAAATAAAAAAAAATATTACATTTCCCAAATTCAAACGAAAGATAACACGTTTTTTAATCTACAGATATGGATTTGGCTAATTGCAAAACGTAAATTTGCGTACAAATGGTAAATCACTAGGTCAAAACGCAAAATGTTGTGCAAATAATGTTACTAATCCCCCGTGGTGAAGGAGCGCCTATGCACCACGTCCACTAGACCCCTGGTCCCATGAGAAAGAGGAGAATATGCAGCTTCACTTCATTGAGGCTCCCCATGGGCATAATTCTGACTTCGCCTCGACAACACAACATCCATGCCCGCTGGCGGGATTCGAACCTACAACCCGGCAATCCAGCGATCAGACGGAAACGCATGCCCCTGGCCGCTCCACCACCGGATCGGCTTTCTGCTAGTACGGACATCTATATGATTGGTCACACAACCGATGTTGCTTTATCGGCATGCCTTATAAAGCCGGCGAAAGTGAGGCATACAACATTAATATGCACACGCTTTCTATCCGGTCCCGAACCGTTATCCTGTTTTACTACACGATCGCATAAATTGTTAGCTGACTCCGGATTGGACGGACCTAATTAACGGAACCAGATAGAAACTGTTAATTTAAAGCAAATCATGATTTATAATGTAAACTAAGTGAAATCATAACCAAAAGTTTTATAAATATTAAAATACAACAGTAACCTGCAATTTGGTTTGTCGTAGTCTGTTGCGGTACATTCTAGTTCTTGGGATTTCAAACCTTTTTGAGCTAGTTCGTGCTTGGCTTTTGACGGGACGGATGCATTCGATTTTTGAGCATAATTGGAGAACCGAAGCAGCTAGAATGTTCACATTTGGTATCTCATCGTCTAGCGGAATGTTAAAATTATTTTTCTATTTTTCAGTTCAACAATAATAAAGAAAACCTGGTTTACGAATGTTTTATTTTAATATGTTTTTCTTTCAGTTGTAGCTCCGTGGTTCATGAAGTTTTTCAAAATTAGCATTTTACACCCAAAATGCTCTAATTTCTTCAAAAGCGTGACATTACAGATCATCGAGGAGCGACAAAGAACTGGTCAGGTAACACAGTTTTGCTCTTTTATGGCTGTACAGGAAAATGCAGCCCCCTTTCAATACATTTCAGTCTAAACCCGTCTGTAACGCCGTTTAGGGGTGTTACTATTACATTTTTCAGAGGCGAAATGTCTTATTTATATATCTGCAGTGCAAAAAAAAAAAATGCAAACTAACTTTTAAACTTGCATGTTTATAAACAATTCTTTATAAACTAAAGTTTATAAGTCATATTCATAAAGCCTCTTTTCTCAAGGGTGACAGCTAAAGTTCTGATGTAAGACCACTTGGTTTAATTAGCATGAAAATTGCTCGTAGAATAATTTTCAAGCATAATTTTCTTCGCAATTTAAAATAACATCAATAAATAGTCAATTACTAGCCGGATAACCGTTGAAAATTAACTGTCTCAAAATAGGCAGCCGTTGAATAATGTGAAGTTTTGAATACTTCGATTTGCTTAATGATCTTTTCCAAACTGTGCAACCTTGCACCATATTTCAAATATTTGTCTCACTTCAGAGTAGAAAGTTTCATTTATTCAGCCAATCAAACATTCAAGTGAGCGGCATCTCTAAATTAGCAAATATTAGAAAGCTGAAAATATACTCTTTATTCCAGTCTGGCGATCTATCTTCTTGCTCCAATTTTAAATTCTGCATTTCATTACAAAGTCCGTTTTAATATCATCTCTCATTTCGAAAATTTTTGTTTGGAGCACCCATTAAATGAATATTTTTGAAAAATTCGGATTTCTTTTAGAATATATTGGCTGACTGGCCCCTACATCAAATTTCAAGTATATTTTTGTTTGTAGCGCCCATTGTATATTTTTGAATATTTTTGTTTGGAGTACTCATAAATATTTTTGAATAATGCGAATTTTCTGGGATTTGATTTATTGATTGCCTCGTGCATCAAATTTTAAGTATATGTTAGTCAAAATAAACCGTTACACATTTATTCCGCAAATAGAATATTTTGATGTGCGGCTCCCCTAAAGAAATAAATATTGGAAAACTGAAATTGTGCACTTTCTTCTTGTCGAACTATGTACTTTCACACACTTATAATCGATATCTGATCCTGGAATATATTTTACTATCATTGCACTTTCCTTCTTTGGTTTGGAACACCCACCGTTACTAAACATTTTTGAAAAATTAATTTTTTCACGAGTTTTTATTGAACGATTGACCCGTGTACCGAATGGAAGACTCTATCTCACTTAAAAAAGACGTTCTTAATTTATTCGGCAAATCAAACATTTTAGCGTGCAGCACCCCTGAAATATCAAATTAAGGAAAACGGAAATTGTACACGTTCTTCTTTTAAAACTACTTACCATTACATCCAATTTAAAGTCTATATCTTATAGCGAAGTATATTTTGCTATCATTTCACCTTTCAAACATTTTTGTGTGGAGCACCCCGCCCCCCCTTCAAATGAAATTTTTGAAAAACTCTATTCTTGGCTTTTTATGAAATGTACCGCATTTCAAGCTTTTATCACATTCTATAAGCGGCGTTTCTTATTTACTCGGGAAATCGAACCTTTTGTTATACGGCATGCTTTAAATTAGAAAATATTGGAAACCTGAAATTGCACACATTCTTCAATTGCACACATTTGCCTCCACGTGGGATGTTTGGGCTGACAAGCAAACGGTACTGAAATATCATGACAATACTATCCCCCATTCAAAGCACAATTTCATTTCATGCATTTGGCAACAATTTCGTCAATTTCACAACATTAAAAAAATCGCCAAGTTGTCGATATCCAGCCAAATTTGTCGGCGAAATTTTCGCCAAGCGTTACAGAAATAGACGTACTGACACATGAACGGCCATATGGAGAAATGGTTTACTCTTATGGTAAATAAACATTTTCACTATCAAAATATGTCAGACATATCTATATTATCCTTGAACTTTTTCCTACGGAATTCTCCCCAAAATCACGATGGATGTCTAATGAAAGAAGTTTCTCTTCAGAAGACCTTTAATTATTCAAAAATTCAAAATAATAAATATATTTAATTAAAATTAATTGTAAAATGGAGTAAGTTTGGTTGTCAATTCCACACTTATTAATTAACATATTAATGCCGTTATTTTATTGTACCATAAAATAACGAATGATAAACATTTAAAAATATGATTTTAAATATAATAAACATGTTTGAAAAGAAATTAATTTTAACGTTATCTGCACTGGTCGTGGTCACCGGACGGATGGTAGATTGGACTACTGTTGAAAGTGAGTATTGTGGACTTGATGTTTGACTATTAATGACACAGCCTGTAGTAGTGACAGCTGTGGGAATGCACTGCAGTGCAGTGGGCATCACAGCGACGTAGCTGATGAAAATATTTCTCTTTTTTTTTCTATTACTGCGATTTCCGCAATCTTATATATATCGGGGACCGATTTCAACAATCTTTCAAACGTTAGCCGTGACTTGCTTACGTAGCCGACAGACTTGTACTGGAGTCCAGTAGCCTATGTAAATAAATTAAATAAAAAGTTGTATAAGTCATCAAAAAGTTTTATGTAACTTGTTTATTTCCTGTTATTCCTTTAATAAAATAAACTTCCTTCTCTTTGTTTAATTCTGGTTATAAATCACCTAGAACCTTCAATATCCTAATATGACCCTCCGATCGATAAGTTAAGAAACCATTGGCCATGTGAAATTCATAGATTGATTTTTAACCTTTGCAGACGAGGAATGATTTTCTTCAACTGCTAATAGATACAGCGAAGGAAGTGGATGAAGAAAATAAATTGGATTTGGCAGAGACGGAAAACGATATCACAGAAAACTATGGAAAAGATGATAATGATCAAGTATTCAAGAGCGTATATAGGAAATGTAAGTAAGGGAAATTTATTTATTTGTTGCAGAACCGCAATGCCTTTTGAAGTAGAACAGAAGAAGTTCCCAACTTTTATTTGCCGTGATTTTCCATTTCTGTCAACTGCCCCCACTGACAGTTCATTTATTTCATATAACTTCCTCTATCCGCACATTTGATCTAACTATGTCCCACATCTCCACCCCCCTCTGATCAACGGTACCCAATCCTATCGTTTCTATATTTAATCAATATAAAAATTTCTATGCATTTCATTACTTTTAATCAAATATACCCTTTAAAGGTGTCTTTCATGTCTTTCAATGGCAACATTTTCCCCCATTTTAAAATTGAATAAATATTGAGTTAAGTATGCATTTCATCCACTATAACTAAATATACAGCTTAACAGTTTTTAAAATTGTACAAGCATTTGTTTTCGATTTTAGAGAACAGAACGTGTATAATTTAAATTTTACTTTTCTAGTTTACAGAGTATATACAAGATATGTGTAATTAAAAAAAATAATGTTTAAAAAAAATGCATTATTGCATTGTTACAAACTACTTAAAAAATCTTTAAAATTATATTCAGGTGCTTTTGAAATAAAACTTTAAGTTAACCTTTAAGAAACATATTTAATTAATTTTAGAACATGGCCGTACATCGTAAAGTCGTAAAACGTGGCCGTAATATCGTATATCATGAAACCCATTGCGTTGTGCCGCTAATAAAACCCACCATATTATCTTTGCTGCTAATCCTGGAATAGAATATTTATTAACATAATGCTACTCAATTAATTGCACCATTTTTTAACTTTAAAAACAACATTATTTATTAACAACCTGCTACAATAATGGATGCGCATATACACACCTTCAATGTATTTTGCAAATTTAACACACAGCTCGTACGTTGGTTCTGTTTGATCTCGATCTCTACAGTACTACATCTGGTACTCATCTCATCTAGAGTTTAAGTGTTTATCTCAGGACATTTCGTTGAAGTCTCTCCGGAATCTGACGTTCAAGTGTATATCAGGATGTTTCGCTTAAATCTCTCTGGAATTTGCCGTTCAAGTCAATCAGGACATTTCGTTTTTGTCTCCGGAATCTAACGTTCAAGTCTATATCAAGACATTTCGCTTAAATCTCCTTGTCGTTGACGTGTATATGGAATATCTGTAGAATCTTTTGGTTGCCGCCTCTTTTTGCCGGAGATCTGACACGCCTCTTCGGCTTCGGCCACTCAACCAGTTGCTCATACCCTAGGGTGAGTCGGGTGGCCTGGGTCTTTCACGCCTCCTCGGCTAACATTAGTCAATCTCAGGGCCACGCGACCAGACATTTTCCATATTGGGTAATATTTTTAACCAATCTCGTGGCTTCACTTTAGCCTCCTAGATTTATGGCCTACTTGATCTCTCGAGTCAGGGTGCTGTAAAACTGACGTCATTCAGGCTGATGCCATTGTCTGACGTTACAAACATCATAAATACAAACATAAAACTGTTTTACTACATCTGGTCTCACTCACAGAAACATAATATAAGTTTGGAGAAAACAATTAAAATATAAATACAGTCATATTGATTTCGAAATAATTACTATTAAGAATAATTCATATTTATTTTCTATTATCAACAAAAATTAGAAATTCACCACAAATTTAAAAGCCACAAATGTCCGAAACTATAGTAAATGAATTGATCTGGTTAACTACTGTCAACTATCAACAGGTACTGTAGCAGTTTTTTGTAATCATATTTTATTTTTTTTCCAGCCTTATCATTTAACGAGCTTGTAGCCCAATGTGTCATCTTTTTCCTGGCCGGTTACGAAACAACTGCGTCCACTTTGTCCTTCGCAACCTATTTGCTGGCCATAAACCCAGATATCCAGGAGAAACTTATAAAGGAGTTGGACGATGCCCTGAGACAGAACAGTGTAAGTATGTATTTCGGCCTTAGTATTTGGGACTAATCTTCAAGTAGCATCGCGACGTTTGCAGAATTGTTGCAAGGTTTACAGTTTGGGTACATACAAATTCTTCTTGAAGGATTTCGCAACGTTGAATTACTTTCATTTCTTAGAAGTAAAAAATTTTTACATTTTTGATACATTCCAATGTTTACTTTTATTTAATGTAAAAAAATTACCTATTTTACAATTTCGCCAACAAGACCGCAAATACAAACAGTATTAGATATTTTGAATCTTCGTAAGTAATATTTTTCTCTCGTCTTTCTTTATTTGAAATTACTTGATAATAAAACTCAAAAGAAATAAAGCATTTTTTTTTTCTTTCGGCGAACTTAAAATGTAATTAAAATAAAAAAATATAAAATAGATGCTGCACACGTTTGAATTAAAACACTTTAAAAATACCGCTAAAATTTCTTGTCTATTTTCAAAAAATAAAGTCCATCATTAAAGGCATTGTACAATACCAAACAATGAATGATATACAGGGCACCACTCGTTACGGTCACTCGTTACTCGTTACAATCAAACAATGCATACAGTTACACGTTATGATCAACATTGATAACTCATGTGATTTTCAAAATGGAAAATCGAACATTTAGTTAACACAAAAATGTATTTTTTCAAAATAAAACCATATTATGCCTATTCAAAAATAAAAAATTGCTAATATTTTCAAAGCTTCAAATACGTAAGCAGTAACTCGACCCCTGTCGAATCTAGTATCACTTAGTAAATTGAGAATTTGGATGGAATTCGTGTTACCTCTCTGTATTATCAGCACAATATAAATATAATTAACTCATAGAAGAATATGAGTTTCTTTTTAACAGCTGTGAATGCCGGAACAGGGTCTGGTTAGAGTTAGATTTTAGTTAAGAAAGCGGAATATGATAACGCAAAGCATGACTTGCAATGTTTGGTGCCAGACAGTAACAAACGGTTGTTGTTGTTGATGAAACCCAGACCGTCCGACCTACCAGAAAGGTGTAAGGTAACTGTTTGGACGGTCGGGAAGTGCCACCCAATTTAGACCGGAACCCAGTGGGGGAGGCATCCACAGGGACCGTACCCTCCTTCCCCTACCACCAACCCCTCGGAAGGACTTTCGGACCCTCATGTTTAACGTGATCGTACTCCGCATGAACACGGCGGCAGTTTTTGGCAGTGGCTGGAATCGAACCAGGGCCTACCGAGTGCAAATCCAGCGCGCTAACCAATGGGCTACCGCGCCCTAGTAACAAACGGTTGGTAACACCTATGTAGAGAGTGTAGAAATTTCCGCAAAATAGTAGAAGCAATACCTGTATCCTTGTGTGATCCAATCAAACACGACTATTTGTATTTGAACACATTCTTTAGAAACAGGAATTAACTGAAGAATGTGCCAACTAAAAACCGAATTCACGGCAAAGGTTAACTTTAAAAGACGAAATATTCTAGTATTGTACGGAACACAAAACCTAAAAGGCAAACTATTGGATAATTGAGAAATGCTAATTAAGGAGAAAATAATTTAAATTAAATGCGAGATATTTTATCGATTTTATTTATTTTTTTTTTTAATTTGTAAGCCCTTTAAAAATTCCACTTTAAAGGATTGCATGAAATTTTGAACCTCTAAAAAAACTTCACTGCAGTATGTAGAAAAATCATATTTGCTCAGATCAGATTTTTTCTATTGTATTCGTGGCACGAAATTTCTAATATATCAAAATTCCGTATTTTTTCAAGACGAACAGTCGAACAGCACATCATCAGTGCAAAGTCAAGGACGAGTACATACATAAGGACATACGGAACGTACATATTGTAAAAAGTTTCGGAATTTTTGATTTTGAGGAAAATGCTCAAGATTGACAGATATGAATGCTGCTACAATTACCTTATATTTCTTTCCGTGTCTAAAAAAATCCCCTGAAGATAAAAAGCAACATTCACAGACATGAATACTATTACAATTACTTTATATTTCTTTCCCAGTCTAAAAAGTCTCCTATAAATTAAAAGAAACATTCACTGCAGCTAATTGTCATTACTTCAAGATCCGTGACGCTTGACTTTGGCGACAAATATGTTGGTTAGTTGCCAAAATTTCGTAATATACCAAAATTTTGAGAAATATCAGAGCAGTTCATAGAAGATTAAGTGATAAAAGAAATGCTCTGATTTGTTAAAATGTTAGTATTTTGAGAATACGGTAATTATAATAATTTTCATGCAATACCATAAGTGTTCTGATAAATATGCAATTCAGTTAATATTTCACTCCGTCTTTGTTTATACAGGAAGAGCTGACGTATGAAGCTGTTCAAGGTATGAAATACCTCGACAATGTGATTTCAGAAACACTCAGAATTTTCCCACCAATAACCAGGTGAGCTAAAATTGTTTCATATGCATTTTTGCGCAATTTTGAACTGAACAGAAGTGCTTGATCCTCCGCTTTTTCGAATATATTTACGAATTTTGAAATGGTTTAAAGTTGTCAGTTAAAAGTACCTTCAATAGAAAACGTGTTTAAAGAACTCATAAAACTAATTCAGTGCATTAAAATATTTGTTTTCTACTTCAAAATGAACATCCTTGGCAGCTGAGATTCTGAAAATAAGGGTTTTTAAAGTAATTTTAACCTAATCCCAAAATTAGATCAAACACTTTTAACACTTTTATTTTCTCATACAAAAATTTAGATTTTAATACGAAATTTAGATTTTAAATGATAAATACGCATTAAGACATGACCATATAAGAACACTTTCAGAAAAAAATGTCCGTATGTGTATCTGTATTTGTGTATATGGTGTGGAATCAATAACTTAATAAAGAATACATCGCTGTGAAATTGCATTCCCAGATACATTATGTGAAAAATAGAAACTTGATAAAATTTTTAACACTTTACAACAAAGTTGAAAAGTGTTTAAGACTTTGTTCATTCTGTCTGTCTGTCTGTCTGTCTGTCCGTTAGCACGATAACTGCCGTAAAAATGACTTAATGAAAATGAAATTTTAGTATGTTGTTCAGACGGTCTGTAGAACCTATGGGAATATAAATGAATACTATCACCCAATTAGTTTTGGATTGAACCCGGGTCGAAAAAATGAAATACATTGAGCCCTATGGGACCTAATTTTTCAAACATTTTTTAAGCGGATTTAAAATTCACAAATTGCTTCGAAAATTTTGGGTAATATTCAAATTGTTCCATGAAATATATAAAAAAAAAATTCAGCGAAATATATTCAGTAGTTTTTTAAATAAAAATTAATATAATAATTACACCTCTTATATGAAACGATCACGTGACCATGATATGAAACGATCACATGACCCACTTCAAAATGATATATGGCATCCATCTTGTTTCAAAATCGTGATTTTTTTAAGTTCATTTTAATTCATATTGAGTGTTGTATCCGTCCTAAAACTACTTTATTTATGCTTAAATTCTGTGCATCTACATACTGAAACAACGCAATGACAATATATTTGAGTTTAAATGCTCATCTAAATTTGATTATTTCTACAACTAAGCCTATTTTTCACCTATGTAAAATGTAAACAGCAAAATATATAGAATGAGTTGTATTAGAATTCCTGTATTTTTTTAACACAAAATAATTTAGTCCATGGAGTCTGCATGGCTGATATGAATGAAATATTAATTGATTTCTTAAAGAGAAGGACGATTTCTTTCGATGAAGTTTCAAGCATAGAGTTTAATTTTTTGTAGCTCCGTGATCTTAATTTTTAAATAAAATAAATTATTATAGTATTGTGATGAATGACATGAATGGAAAATTAATTTTGAATGAAATGCTGCTTTTCATTGAGAGAGCCAGGCGTGTTATTTTTTCTATGACGTCATTTGAATTAATTTCAGTTGTTTTCGATGAAGTTTTCAAATATAATAAAGTATCGTAGTATTATGATAATTCTAAAACTATTACCGAGGAATGTATAACATTTTAGAGATGTTTAAACCAGGCAATTTATATTTCAATGCCGTCATTTGAATGAAGTTCATTTTTTTCGATGAAGGTTTAAGTTTTCAAATATAATAAATCAATGCAGTATTGTGATAAGTTTCAAAATATTACCGAGGAATGTTTTGCATTTTAGATTTGTTTAAATAAAATTGCATTGAAGTTGGAAAGTGTTTCATAATCAATGCTTTAAGCATGATTGATCTTTCTTGTTAGTCTTTAGCGCGATTAAAACTCGAAATTATTCAAATTTTTAAATTAAACCGTTATTTGAATTAAATAAACAATAATGATACCTGGAGTGTATGCAGTGTTTGTAGAGAAAAATAGGAATATGAAATACGTCGTGGTTTTATTGTTATCAAAACATTGTAGATAAACACAAATCTGCCAAATCAGCGAATTCATCGACTTATGTTATTAGTCGTCAACTTATTGTCAACTTAAAAAAAGAAACTTTTAAATATTTTTTTAAGAAAATATTTAAACTTATAACTTGTAAACGGAAGTTCTTGAAAATATACTTTTTTTACCCTGTTTTAGTTAGGGTGGTTTCTCTATTTGTTTGGGCCAAATCTTGAAATCCATTTTTGATAAACTTCTATCAAGCCCATTTTCTTGAAATTTAACACACAGACGTATTTGCGATGATAATGCAATATTTCATCAAATTTGAGTTGATGCCTCCCCTTCTCCCGGATTCTGACTGCACCCGGATTCATGACCAGAATGTCTCGATTGAGTTTCGTTTCTGTAGTTATATGCTCATGTTTGTAAAAATTGTAACACCATGAAGGATACACATGATTGAGCTGAAACTTACAGCAAATGCAAATTAGGGTGTTCTATACAAATAATTAAATTTTCAAAGTCGCTGCGCATGCATCATAGGCTGAGCAGCGCCCTCTCAACTGCTGTTTTAGCCGTATAAAAAGCGGGAAGCTGAAAATAGTCTATAGTTATTTACCAGAGGTAAACGTTTTATGAGAAGTCACTATGCATTTACGACGACAAAGGGCGCTATATGAGTAAGTTAGGGAGTTTGAAAGCGGGCGAATGATTGGCCTTTATGAAGGGGGTTTTCTTATCGTTCAATAGTAGCTCTTATGGAGTGCACTGCCACGACAGTGATGGAAGTGTGAGAGCAGTGGACTGAAGAAAGCCGGCCAAGTCACAAATCCGGAGGTGGACGAAGAAATGTTACGTCAGCACGCGATAATAGACACCTCAACCGCATGGGAGTGATGGACAATACAGCTTCATCTCGATAGCTGAAAAAGCTTTGGAGCACTGCTACGAATGGGTAATTGTCTGTTCCAATAATTCGTCGGCATGAATTGCACTGTGGACTGCGTGCAATAATTATTTAGTACAGGATTCCCCAGAACGCAAAAACGTCCCTGCGGCTACAATGGGCTCACAGACACTAGAGTACTTACCGATTGGCAACAAGTCTTTCTGATGAATCCCGCTCTTACTTGGGCTACATCCACGTTAGACACTATAGCGATTAGAGCTACCTTCCGGAGGGCATTACCCAACGTCATACTGGACGACAGTCAAGCCTGATGGTATTGGGCACCATTAGGTACCTTGGACGATCTCAGTTGCTAAGAATGTTGGTAATCTCAAGAGCAACGGGTACATCAGAGAAATTCTGAAGCCCGAGGACGTACTTTCCTTCAACACATTCCTGGAGCTATATTTCAACAGGACAATGATCGTCCACATGTTGCTAGGAATGCTCAATACTTCATTTTAGTACAACAGATACAGCTTCTTCCTTGGCCTGCCTATTCACTGGATATGACGCATATTGAACATGTCTACGATTTCGTCTCGCCTGGTGATGCTCGTTACGTACCGTAGCTAATACAACTGAACTTTGGGTTCAGGTAGATGAAATCTGGAATGTTCTTCCTCAGGTACAAATTCAAAATATGTTTGATTCGATGCCATATCGTACAGAAGCCCTTATTGCAACGCTTGGTGGCTTCACTAAGTACTGATTTTCGGCATGTAATATTGTTTTTTGTTTTGCAAATGTAATCGTTTATTTGAATCAATACAGGTCGTTTGTGTAATAAATTTCATTCAATTCTGATGATTCCATCATGGTTTTTCAATTTTTACAATCAGGAATATATGTAAACAGGGTGTCCCAGAAACATTGACCTTAGCTTTTATTCCTTAAATATTGATCTGTGACATATATAATAAATTACAAAGTAGCGTAAAAAATGATAAAGAATTTTATGAAATCGATAAAAATTTTTAGGGGATTAAATTTGAAGAAATACAAAATTTAAATTTTCATACGACCCCCGTTCAAAAACATTTCCATTGAGTAAAATGTACCCCATAGACTAATAAGGTAGTGTACAACATTTCAGCATTTTATCATAAAAAGTCCAAGAGATATGTTTAAATAAAATTGGTGAGAGATTAATCACAAATTAAAATGTAAATGTTTTCAGCAAGAGTGCAGATGACGCAGAGCAGAAATGCATCATATGCAAATAATATCTGCCTCTTATCTTCGATGGACCTTTGGCATGGATGGAAAACATTTTGAACAAGCTTTGTAATCTTTGTGTAATGTTATTATTTCTATACAATGTAGATACTTTTTTACCAATAAATAGCAAAATTATTATTTATTCATGTAATTATTGTTTCCTTTCGTAATTTGTGTATGACCCTTTGAACCCGATCTGCCGACATGATTTTTCCCCCTCTGAGAACCCATGTTGATACATCAAAAAATGGTTTTAGTTAGTATTTTTGTCTTTTCATATCTCTGGGACTTTTTATGATAAAATGCTGAAATTTTGAACATCACCTTAGTAGTGTATGGAGTTCATTTTACTGATTGGAAATGTTTTTGTACAGGAACCGTATAAAAAATTAAATTTTGTATTTCTTGAAATTTAATTCCCTTGAAAATTTTAATCGATTTCATAAAATTCTGTGCCTTTTTACGCAACTTTGTAATTTATTATATCGTATATGTCTAAGATCAATATTTAAGGAATAACAGCCGATGTCAATGTTTTTGGGGCACCTTGTATACAGGGTGGTTAGAAACAAAGCATTCCTGTTAAGAGCACTGTAGAAAAAAACATTAATCATAAGAATGCCAAATCTAACTGGAATGCATTTCAGAACATGGAGAAACGCATGACTCAAAAAAGGATGATTTTTTTTTTTATTTTGCATAAAATTGTATGAGGATGATTTTCCTAAATAGAATAGGTAGGACTGGGGAACTGTATAAAAATTTATATTTCGTATTTCATTCAGAAATGCATTTATTGATTTAAACTGTTTCTAAAATAATAGATTTTGAAATTTAATACATTTTTGCAATTGGAAGTGTATCTCTGTGATTAACGGTTGAGGAAATAGCCATTGGGCACCGATAGCACTGGACACTCTTTATATATAAACACTGCTGGATAATTGCTGAGAGCGGGTGACACAATCACCCATAGCAACCATAAAATGAAGGGAATCAAAATGTGGAAAATTGGAATAAGTGCGGGGTACAGTAAGAAGAGGTGTACGTATGCAAATTTTTCATTTCCACGCCTGTTCGTCACGTGATAGCGCTGATAAGAGATTTAAAGGATTTGACGCGTGTGGACAGTTGTTCTTCCAAGTGAAAGTTTTACGGGAAATATTTAATTGACGAACTTGAAATTTTCGGTATGTCTTCCCGATATCACTTACATGATTTTACGCATGGCCGTATTGGAAAGATCGCAGAAAGGCGAAAGATAATAGATATTATCAGAAAGTTCGACATCGCCCACAGCTTTGTTTCACGGCTGTGGTAAGCATTTAAGACAAATGGAATATGTAGCAAGCGTCACGGGGAGATCGTGTTAGATTACGACGCCTGCAGGAGACAGGTATATTGTCCTAGCGGCAAAAAGAGACAGGCGCACCACAGCTCAGCAGGTGGCAAATCAGCTTCATGCTACCACAGGGCAGCGGACCTCACGAAAGACTGTAGCCAGACGTTTGGGAGAAAGAGGACTATACGTCTGCATCCCTGTTGCGTGTTTCCCATTGTCAAGGCAGCACAGGTACCGACCGTTTGCAATGGTGTCGTGAGCATCGCAATTGAACCAAACAGAACTGGGCTTGCGTACTATATTCAAATGGGAGTAGGTTCAGTCTGTCATCGTATTGTAGACGCCAACTGATCTGGCGTGAGAGTGGTACTGCTTATTGTCCAGAAAATATCCAGGAAAGGGACCGATATCCGACACATAGTATCATGGTATGGGCCGACATCATGATCAATGGCCGCATGCCCTTGCATGTGGTTGCAACTGGGACTATGATCGGCCAACAATACATTTATGAAGGTGTACTGCCTCATGTTCGCCTTTTCCGTGGTGCTGTCGGTGATAAATTTGTTTTCATGGACGACAACGCACCATTTCATCGAACACTCGCTGTTCAGGATTCAGCAAGGGTATTTAATGCCTCGTATGACCAGCACGTTCTCCAGATATAAGCCCCATTGAAAATGTTTGTTATGCTTTGGGGAGGCGACTTTCTGGTCGAAAATATCCTCCAACAAACAAGAACACCCTCATCCGTGCACTAACAGAGGAGTGGTATAACTTACCTCAACAGCTGCTGGATAATGTTGTGCAATGCGTGGCAAGACGTGTGGAATGCTGCATCGCACTCCACGGTTCACATATCCCGTACGGACACCTTTCTCAAAGGTGCCTGCTGTCGTTCATATACATTTTTCCATTTCCCCGTACACAGCATCAAATGCACACTTTTCCCTTTCAGATGTTTCAAAACCTTCTGTATTTTCCAGAACAATAACTGATCTTTATTCTAATGTCCGAACAGTGTGGCAACAATATTTTATCCTGCTGGGTCTTCACCCCCGCTTAATGTTGTGCTACATTGTAATTTGTGATCCGTCCTTAGCAATTATCCAGCAGTATATATATATATATATATATATATATATATATATATATATATATATATATATATATATATATATATATATATATATATATATATATATATATATATCCGAGACAGAAAATGCAACACCATAAAAGAGCAAATAGAGTGTGTTTATAAAGAACACACAGGCAGGAATTGCATATATAAATACGTGTGTTAATTCCTGAAGGATAATAGAATGCAGTAATGGCATAGACGGTGTGATTAGTGGGCAGTAGAACCACCTCTTGCGGCGATACAAGCAGCAACCCTTCGACGAACAGATGCCATGAATATTTTCCTGCTAGATGGATGACAATATGCCTTCAACCATCCTCTACAGTCCTCTGTTTGAGGTGGGAGTAGAGCAGTCAAACGACGGTCAATCACTTCCAATACGTGCTCGCTGGGTGAGAGATCTGGAGACAGAAGAGGCCAAGGAAGCAGCTGGATACCTTGCAAGGCTTGTTTGCTGATAGCTGCCGTGTGCGGTCGCGCGTTACATTGCTGGGAAACGCAACCGTTGAACGTAAGACTATATAGCCGGCCGGCCACAGCACCTCATCCACATATCATCGTGCCTTCTTGGGCCTCTCACACGAACCAAAAGTGACCGGCCATCGAGGCCGAAGGCACCCCAAACCATGATGCCGCGTTGTCGTACAGTATGGCGTTCAACAGTCGCAGCAGGATTGAATCTGTTTCCACGTCACCTCCAGACTCTCACACGGCGACTGTCATTCGACAAACAGATCTGAGACTCGTCGCTGAACACTACCCTGTCGGTACAGTTCCTGTGGAAGGATCCCCCACTGGGTTCCAATCGAATTTAAGTGACACTTCCCGGCCGTCCAAATAGATACCTTACACTTTCTGGTAGGTGGGACGGTCTGTGTCGAAGAAAAAGAATACACAATTGCAAATGAATAAAAAGTATAAAAGTACATGTAAATATTAAAAAGTAGTGTATGTATTAAAAAGTATAAAATGTATGTATTAAAAAGTATAAAAGTAAAGTAGTAAAATACACTACAAAATAAAAAAACAACTTTTAGCTTTCACAACATTTTTGGTCATATACGAATATATAAATTTGTGAGGTGCACATAAAGGAATTTTTTTGTTGACATTAACAGAATTTTAAGGAGCAGTAGAAGGGATAACGTTAAAAGGACACATTTAAGAACGACGGATTTCAACTCCTGTCAAAGAAAATTTAAATTAATTGAATGTAATCAGTAACCATTCTTATATTTAACTTAATTTTTATGGGCGCCCCACGATAATATTTTTGTTGTATATAACCAAGAATAATATATATATATATATATATATATATATATATATATATATATATATATATATATATGAGAAAGGTGAATGGAAACTCGCATTCCAGATATTTCAGATATATATTTTTTCTTTTAGGTTAGAAAGGGCTGCAGATGAAGATTACAAATTAGCTGATACTGGAATTGTTATTCACAAGGGCATGTATATCACCATTCCTGCCTACGCTATGCACAGAGATCCCAAATACTTCCCAGATCCTGAGAAATTCGATCCCGACAGGTCCTGAAAATGTATTTTTATTGTCTTGATCAGTTAACTATAGTTTTGTCGAGGTCTATTAGGTTGGTTCTTAAGCACGTTTGGTAAATTAACAAAAACATATTTCTGGACAATGCCAATAAAATTTGAAAGAATGTAATATATGAATGAAAAAAAATCTAGTTAGAAGTCTATAAGAATTGAATAAGAATGGGTTAAGTCCAATTAATTAGTTTACAAACTAGATCATGGTGTATTATTACAGAAATACACAAACCGACTCTGCCTAAGTATATAATTTTGCAATAAGGTTGGCTTATGGCCAGAGGTGTATTTCAATCAGTTTGATTATTTCAATATAAATAAAATTGATCATTAAAATTGTTTAAATATGAATAAATTGGGAAACCAATCGTTCCCACATAAAGTGAACAGTGAAAAATTTTTGAACCGTTGATTGAAGACCCACAGTTCCAATTGCAAAAAGTCCTTAAGCTAGAAAGATATGAAAGAGTAATTTAAATGCTGTACCATATTTCATCGAAAGTTAAGAAATTTAACTTTTTATACAGCCCGTCTTTCGTAAAAAGACAAATTACAAAAATGTTACATATAGTTTTTAGTGTAACTGAAAAAAATTGGTTGTAGTACGATCCAATTTGACATAGTTATCATTAATTAAAATTTTCATTGGGACATAAAGGGGCATGCACATATCATATTTGGTTACAAGTAATTACTAAAACTTTTACCACTTCTTCAAATTTATTTTATGCAGATACTTCAGTCAGGCTATTATGTCATTACTACGTCAATTCACAGTTTGTATGTAAGCATTCAAGTTACTCTGCTACCTACCGTTTGAATAATTGCCCTGTTCAGTACTGACGAACTCTGTGAGATGATTTTGATTTTGCTATGAAATGCATAACCCTATTTATTAGTTAATTTGATCTAAATCTATTTTCGTAAACGCCAATTCAAAATTCCAATTTGTTCTATCGCATTGGGCAAAAATGTAATTTCGTTTCGATTCAGAATATGTTCTCAAATGTTTATTCTTCATTGATAACGGGCCAGTTGTGTTATTTTGACTTGTTTGAGTCTCTTCGTCTGTATCAATAATCCTGGATGTTATGATACAGTTTTGGCGCTTCTATCTTTTACTGGAATATACATTTTTATAATGAAATGTATGGGAACTATTTTCTGTCGTCTCGAGCACGCGTGCAATCACATTAAGACGCTTTCTTCTGAGAAATATAATTACTTGCAGTTGGCTTGGTTAATTAATTTCAAAGCAGGAAGTTGCGTTTTGCTCGCGGGCCATAAAATGGAATGTTTGTCCTTGGAAGGATACACATTATCTTATTCAATGATGGGATAAATTGTTTAAGTCGCGTTTAGTGAGGATGATGATTCATGAAATTTCTATGTATTGGTGATTCTGAAGTATATGACAAATACCACTTACGGTTCCGTCATCGGGGTTTGTGTTCCTGCGCCAATTACACTTACCTATTACAAAAACTGAATTTTCAGCTGGATTTGCGCCACGTTGCGCCAATTTTACGATCGGCTGAGAAAAAACCCCACAAAAATTCTAAAAAAAAAATGGAAATATTTAGACAAATTTTAGCAAACAAATTTAATGCCAATAGCTTCAAGCGCGTTCAGGTTGTGTTCAGTCGGACGTTTATGAAATATAGTGTGTTCAGCAGCTTTTTCTTCTCTATTTTACAATTTCTAGGTCTGCTATAGTTGGTGATGGAAATAATTTACGAAATCAAACAGATTATACAATGTGTTAGTAGTTAGTTCATGTGTGAGGCTTCAGTTTGAAAGGGTTTCTTTTGTGCTTATGGTTTCCTGTTTGAAATAGAGTGATGAGTCATACAAACTTCGCTGTTATAAAGCGGAGGGAGTGCAGAAAATTGCATTTTAAGACTATTATCAAGATATTTGTAACGATGTGTACTGTTTGCACGATGTGTACTGTAAGCTAACGTTTGTTTAAATTTTTTACGTTGTTTTCAAAGTTTTTTACAACGGAGTGACTGACGATACGCAAGAAAACGAAAGCAATTTTTTGTCTTTTCAGCTCCATTAAAGGACTAATGGGTTGTGCCGCATTTCTTTTAGAAATTTTCAGTAGGAACTCTAATTAAATTTGCAAAATTTGGAGTGACAATAAAAATGTTCCATTTCTTACACGAAGATTTTATTTAGAATGGGGAAAAGACATACGAGGTTTGCGGTACATTGCTGTTCTTATGACACTCCTTGCATTTTCAGGTTTATGTAGACAAAAATTATAGTTTTAAATGCTAAGTTTAGGTATGACGTATTTGCGTTGCGCTAATCAAAATGCTTCTCCTATCAAGCTATCTTAGGATATGCTTAATTTGGCATGAATCGGCAAAAATCGGAAGATTAAAATTACTCAATCTTGTTCAAAATATATCCAATTGCAAGTAAATTGCCTTTCTTTCAAAAATTAATTAAAACCGTTAGCGTAGAAATATTAATTAACATCATTAACACGATCTATTAGTGTACACATGGTTGTATTAATACACATCGAAAATTCATTCAATGGTCGAGAATTTAACTCGGTATCCATTAACACCTCTTAAAAATATTATGTTTACAAAATATGATTCCTTTTAATAACACCTTAAATGGACACCATCTATAATTATATCATCACTCGTTCATTCGTTACACCGAAAACATCCCTCCATTCAAATTCACAGAAAAGATATATCCCGTTGTTCACATCTTTTCAGCTCTTCATGGCCGAGGGGCTTTGAACGTTAAGCTACTATTCAACTGATTGCGGGTTCGATCAGGCCAGTTCCAAACGGAAATACCTCCTTTTAAATTCTGAACTTTGAAGGAAACGCCCGATAGATGGCACCACCCAAATATCCGGCTAGTGGCAGCATCTCCAATACTTACATCTCCAATCGGTATATGTTAATACATATTCTTCTTTAATTTGCTTGAACGAGGATGGAACTTTAATTTCTCTATTGTTTTTGCAGTGCTGCGGGTAGTAGTGACAAAACTCTTTGTAAAATTTATATTTCCACTCATTAAATGCTTGTACTGGCTTATACCGATAATATGCTTATACCGATAAAATTGTATCAAATTATGCCTTCACTTGTAAAAAGTTCTACGTGGATACACTAAACCAAAGTTACAGGGACAGTGAAATGTATGCTTTAATACCCAGTAACGCATTGATACTGACAAAAAGAATAGAGGCACTTTACAAAAGAATAGGAATTGATATTAAAACAATAAAATATCCATATTTGGTCCTGATCCCCAAATTACACAAAACACCTGTCAAGTTTCGAACTGTGACGGTGGGATGTGGTTCATATTTGGAAATAGCAAACAAAAAACTTTTGGATTTACTCATAATAGTTATGCATGATATCAAAAGACATAACTCTATTATGATAAAAAACGGACACGAACTGATAAACCGACTGAAGTTTTGTCATAACGATATCAACTTTAGGAGTTACGACTTCCGAGATTTTTTTAACAATATTGATTTGGATAATTTACAATTGATTCTGAAAGATCTACATGAAGAATACGATCTAAAGCAATTTATAACTTATAGAAGATACATGGACTTGGTGGAATTGGTATTGAAAGAAAACATACTACACGACGGAAGCAATTTTTACAAACAAATCAAGGGCATACCTATGGGAGGGAGTTGCTCGTCAATACTAGCAGATATATATCTATCTAAATACGAAAGAGGCACTCATATCCTATCGGAAATGCCCTACTTCCGTTATGTCGATGATGTGATAATTGGGGGCTTTGAAAACACCCCATGTTTTGTCTTTTCATTCTACCCAAGCGAATTGGACCTTATTGAAAATCCAGCGTGTGAGGACGGATCGGTAAAATTCTTGGATTTAGCTATCAAAAAACACAAGAAATATGGTATATACACAGAGTTACACGACAAAAGAGATTCATACAGGATCAAGGTAAATCATATAATCGATTGGAACTCAAACCTTGCAAAGTAAGTCTTCAGAAATATAATAATTGGACATTTTAGAAGAAACCAAAATTATAATACTTTTAGGAAAGACTGCATTTGCAAATGTAAAAAATTTGCAGATGATGCTATAAAAAGAAATTATCCAGTCAATTTTGTACAACATTATTACAAATCGTTTTTTAAAGAAAATTTGTAATTTGATTGTTGATATAGAGATTTAATATTATATTCATGACTGCGAAACTATTATCCTGATATTTCTCTGCGCATGAGCAACTTTACTTATATAAAGAGACGTTCCATCGGGTTGGACTAGCGGATGTTTTCCCTTCATGGATTCGTTAACTTCTTTGTTCCTGAGTCTGTTCTGGTGCTTTTATTTTCGCACATTTGGGGGGCTGACCATGGAATTATGTTGGTTCCGTGAGCGTTACCCGGGTAGTAAAAGCTGCTTTAAGCGGGAAAGGGGTGTCGCAATCCACCCCTACCATTCTTATGTAATTCATATGGTCACTCCCGTTCTTTTCTACTTTCATTCTTGTATTCTACTAGGGAATTTGAGCAGCACTTGCGCCTCCTCCTTTGTAGTGAATCGTTCTTTTAATTTCTGGCTTATTTGGGATATATCCTATTTTATTCTCACTTTATCGTAATAGTATATATATATATATATATATATATATATATATATATATAACACTTACTGCCATATTCAATATAAAATACAAGTGTACACACTCCATGTTTAGAATGAAAATAAGAGTATAAAGTTGGTATATAAAAACATAGAACTGCTCATTGTCTCATTGTTGCGAAATTGTAGTAACTTAACTAAAATTACCCTTTACACACAAAAAGGGAAAAATGTTAATTGTGTAAAAAATGTTGAAATTTATTTTAAAATATTTTGAAATTTTAATAATAATAGAAGCATTTGACATTTGCACAATCATTCAAAACATTTAATTTGCACTAAAAAAACTGCTAAAAATACGTTTCAAGGATATATATCATGTATTAGGGTGATTAATACAAAAATTCGAAGCTAGCTATTTCCACATCCACTCATGTAATAGATCAATGGAATATAACAACATTTTATGTCGATGACGTAGAATTCATGGAAATAGCGCGTCCGTAATATATGTCCATGCAATCTACAAATTGGGAACACATAACGATAAAATTCAGCGGCGTCATGTTTTTTATTATTTATTACAGAAAAATTATAGCTTTAGAGCTAGCTTAATCGTCAACAACATATGCTGCACCTTATTTGAACTGCAAAAATTACACTCCGTGAAGTCTGTAAAATAGTCATTGATACTAAATTTATGCAACGCACTAACAAATGTCAGGTGACTTAACAAAGTATATGTTCCAAAATAGAGTTCTCGTTCGGAGAAATGCCGAAGAAAAAGCAAGTCCATTCGCTTGGTGTCGAGATGGCATACCAAACGCCGCAATATAAAAATGTATATCTTTTAAACCAAAAATATCACAAATACTACCCCCCTCCCGGAGAGAGGTGGTTACTCGACTGATGTAACAACGACTACAGAGGTTCAAATTCTTCGTCGAACTAAAAAAAATGATATTAGTAGAAAGGGATCAAAACTAAACTTTTGCATGGCATGCTGGGAAAAGAGGTACGTCACTGAACCTGCCATTGTATCTTCTGACCCAGTGACGTTTATATCAAATGGACAACTGTAGACGGGTGATGAAACTTCCACAACTATAGCACAGCTGCAAAGAAATCTAAGAATATCTTGTAAAAATAAGATATTCTGAGCAAATGTTTCAGAGAGTATACATGATAAAGAAGAAGGCGTAACTATACGTAATAAATTTTTACGGTGAAAAGATCGACAATTTGTACTGACTATAAAAATGGCTATCCTCACAGTTAAACTAGCTCTTAATTGACAAAATTACTGTGTCCTGAAAGTGACAAACGTTCTGTTTGTGCTAGGCAATTCAAAAATAATGCGTTTACTGAAATGACTAATCGGCTTCATTAATCTTGACGGAAGATCTTTCGTGCATCCAAAACCATGTTATATATTTTACATATTATGTTTTGCAAACATAGTATTTAATTGCAAATTTGACGATTTCAAAGCTGGGTACACATTGAGTTGTGTAATACACCAACTGTACATAATCCGATATCTTGGGTTTGTCATATATGAGTATAATTTTTATAATAAATATATAAGTTATAAGCATTCTATTAGGATTGGGAAAAACAGTGAAGCTAAATAAGTTGCTTGGAAAATTATTTATTTCATTGTTTCTGGAAAGAAAAATAAAGGACGCGACATTTTGAAAGGCTGCACGACCATCGACGTAACAGCATATACGCTAACTGAACGAGTCGAAGGTCAAAATAGGAGGGACGGTTGCAACCGAAAGCAGACTAAAGCCAAAAGTGCATTTTTGTGCATCTTTCTACCTACTTTGCCTACCGCGTTTGAATTAGTCCACATGAGCTTGCCAAGTCTTTCGTGAACGAAAATTACAGTTCTTTTGAAGCTAAAAATATTAAGATTTTGTTGCATTCATGAAAATCAGAAAATAAATGATAAAAATTTTTAAATATTTCTATCCTAATATGTTAATGTTGTTGATGCAGGTTCACCCCTGAAGAGCGAGCCAAAAGACACCAGTACGCATACATGCCGTTCGGTATGGGGCCCAGGAACTGTGTGGGAATGAGATTTGCCTTGATGGAAGTTAAAGTGTGCTTGGCCCACGTGCTCAGCAACTTCAGGATCAAGAAATGTTCCAAAACGAAAGTAATTATCTTTATGGCATGATCATGTTGGAAACTCAAATAAGTTCTTATTACGTAAAGATTTGGGCTGAATTGCCGACAGAGTTGGTAATATATAAAATGTTTTCTTCAAACAATTCTCGCAATACTCTGAGTTGTTCTTTTTCTGCCGTGAGTTCTGAAATAGTTATAATAGAAATAATGCGTTTTTGCTTTCCCTACAATACATGGTAATGTATTCGAAAAATATTGGAATCATTTTGAAAATCACAACTCGAGTTTTCGATGGATCTACTTACTCGTCGAACTCAAAATATCTATTTTCAGCTTGACGTCTGTGTGTGTGTGTGTCTGTCTGTCTGTGTAATATATATATCCACTCTAACGCTTTAACTAAGAATTGTTTGTTAGGTTTAGGTATAATTAAAACTTGTATTACTTTTTTTTTACGAAATAACCTTCAAAATTCGTATGTATTCACTATAGCTGGCTATTTAATTGACCACACTTCATAAAATTTGGTAGATAATCACTTATAGGCTATCGTGGTACCAATTACATTTTGGTACGATTCCCCCCCCCAAAAAATATTTTCTTGCAAAATGTCCCGCAAAAATCGTCAAAATTAAAAAAAAAGACTACATATGCTCCGATGTATCAATTAAATGCTTGCTATATATGTAATTTTTAAAAGAATAAGACCAACCTCATTGCTCTAATATGAACTATTCTCTAAATATTTAAATATTTTTTTAATTTTGAGGAATAAAAGGCGTTTCACACTTAGTTGACAAATGAAACAAAGATACAAATAATATATACAGGGTGGAGCGCAGCCAACTGACACATTTCAAATCTGAATAGTGCGGCGCCGCGATCGGTTGTCGTGGTCCCAGATTAACATATACAGATATTCCACTCGACCTCAGCGCCCTCAACCGCCAACCAAAATATTAAGGTTGGCAGGCTTGGCGATGGTCTGTGACGGTTTTCGCCAAGACGTTCTGCTAATATAACCCTATTTGGAACTAAACGAAACACTTGGAACTTAGAACTTTGTTGCTTTGTTCTATCATCGCATGCACATCGCATGTTGTTTACACGTGATAAACATACTTTCGCTGCTATTTTATGGATTACTAAAAGAAAAGGAATTACGTTTAAAAGGTACGTAATTTATTTTTATTTAAATAAAACATTATGTGTTATCTATCTCATATTTCATCCTATGCACGTGTTCATCATAAGAAATTGGTGCAGTATTATCACTGCCGCCTAAATTAAATTCTAAGAAACAATGGCATTATTAGTTAAAAAACCTTTTCCGCATTTATATAAAATGTATAAAAATTGATATTTAGATAGCTTTTTCTAGAGAAAGTTGAATATAATATTGGATGTGTATATATTTTACATGCTTTTTACTAACTGACGTAATGTGGAAAATAATTCCCTCCCCCCTTCTAATTAACGATTGAGTTCGACACCTTTGATAATGCATTTATGTAAATTTCTTATTTAGTATAAAAATATAATTATTAGTGTATAGAATATTAGTGTATTTAAAATATATATATAATAACAGCATCCCAGAATAAATTAAGAACTAAGCAATTTAACTATACACGCTAGTATACTTTTTAGGCTGAAAATATTATATAATATTTTAGTTTTTTGGATATGTTAGCTTGTAATTTTTGGTGTATAATGATTTACAGTGATGCAATGCGTCAATTTTTTTATTTAGTTTATGATTGCATGAATTAAATATATATCTGTGTTTATTTATTTAAAGTTAAACATATTACAGATAAAAGTATTTTTGAATGCTGATCATGTTTATAGTTTAAAAAATTATAAAAGTACAGTTCCGTATTTATTTTTTTTTTGACCGCATTAACATAAAATCGCCAATTGAGCGATAGTCGCCAAATCTAGCAGTCGAGGATGGTTGGCTCATCGAACGCTAGTGTCTTTGCGAAATCCTATGTTAACGATGTTGCCATAGGTTCCTATGGGAGTGAACCTTCTGAATATAGTATTCTGTGGTCGTGATTGGCGGGAGGGGGAATGGTAGAGGGGGGTGCCATTTCATGACGTGCGCCGCCGCCATAAATCAGTCGCTATCCTTGGTCACAATGGAGCGTTGGAACGTACAGCATCGTATTACCTGTGTTCGTAGTTATTTCAAAACAAATTCTGTCACGGAAGTGCAGCGTGTCTATCGACGGCAGTTCAATATTGGTCGACATGCTCACGTACCGTCTCGCAATACCATATTGGCTTCGGTGAAGAAATTTGAAGAAACTGGTAGCGTGTTAGACGTGAAGCATGGATCTCCACGAACCAGTGCGGACGCCAGAGAACCCGCAGACTGTGAGAGAAGCTTTTAAACGCAATCCTCGGCGCGCCAGCAATCTCACTCTGATGTAAACGGAGGCCATCTGCCTGATGTAGTTTTCAAAAAATAACCTTGTAGTCACTGGTATATAAATGGCATACTTGGTTGTATTTATAGATATTTTTACTTATTTTTTCCCTGCTTCCGTATATAATATATGACTAGTTGAAATGTGTCAGTTGGCTGCGCTCCACCCGTATTATCAGAAAATTATCAATGTTATTTTCTGCTATTAAACTTAATTTAATGCATCAGGAAATAAAAAAATTAGAAAATGAATTTATGCAGTAGTGAAAGTGAGGTGCTGGCCACATCAGATTTGTAATCTCACTATCGCAGATAGTACAGTAAAAGAGATTTTGATTTACTTGATAATTTTAGTGCTGTGACAGTTATCCAGGTTAAGTTCTATAAAAAAAACTGCTCTCTTCATACATTTTACATCAAATATGGTGCCCAATTGTGAATGTCATAATCATGTACATGACAGACATTCGCTGCAGATTCAAATTCAATTTTTTTTAATTCATTATGCATTAAATTGAGTTTAATTGCAGAAAATAACATGGATACTTTTCTGATATTATATTCAACTTGCTTTCTGATGCATCTTCGTTTCATTTGGCAACTTAATTCACTTTAAATTCTTCAGCTCCTCAAAATTTCAGAAATCAAAAATATCTCAAAAACTGTTCATCCTACAGTCATGGAGACAGTCTTATCCGCCTTGTTGTCAAAATTTACCTGAAGAAAGAGTAATTAATTAATATATTTCAACAATTTTAGTCATTTATATTATATTTTTACTATTGACTTACCTATAAAACTATAACTTTGCGGGGCAATTCGCAAAAAAGATTCGATTACATTTTTCCAAATCACACCAAATCTAATACAGCATCAGGATAACCTATAAGGGACATCACTAAAATTTTTAGAAATTTTATTAAATAGTTTTTAACTATAGTGAAAAACGTCTTTAGGTCCTCAAAATTAAAAGTTTTTATTTTTCAATAATGTTCCGTATTAGAGTAAAGTGGGTAATCTTATTCTTTTCGACATCAAATGTTACGTATAAAACAAGCACACATTTAAACATGTGCAGCCTTTTAATTTAGATCGGATATTATAGATTTGCAGGCCATTTCGCAAATAAATGCAGATTCTTTTTTATCCCGAATCGTACCAAAATCTGACCAGCACCTCGGTATCCCATAAGCGATTAATCTACCAAGTGTTGTGTAATTTGGTCAATTATTTTGTCAGCTAGAGTGGATGCATTCGATTTTTGAGGGCCATTTTGCAAAAAAAGCAGGTTCCTTTTTCCAGAATTGTACCAAGATCTAATCAGCCCCAGGATCATCCACAAGTATCTTCTACCTATAAAATTTTAAAAAATTTGGTGCGACAGTTTTTAAGTTTAAATGCATACATACATGGCACAGACAAACAGGCACACACACGCACGCACACACAGACGCCAGGCTGAAAATAGTGTGTTCGTGTTCTAGAGGTTTCGAAACGTGTAGATTCGCCGAAAATACGAGTTGCGATTTTCGACATGATTCCAATACTTTTCCTATACATCACTATGTATTGTAGAGAAAGTAAAAATAGCTGTTAGTGAATTATTAGACGTCAGAATACAAAACTATTATCCGAAGTATGTTCTCTCGGAAGGAACAAGAGAATGGAAGAGAGAAGGAACAAGAGACAAACTGTTTCAGAAAATTCGCTCCAAGTAGCAGGTGACAATGTAACCCCTTCACGCGCAGGCAGTAGTTCATTTTGTTCGTTAGAGAGATATTTCCATATTTCAATATATACACTTTCAGCTTCCCATGGCAAAGTTTCAAATATGCATACACACCAGAACCTAAATGCCACCGGAGTGTATCTTGCACGGAATCTGAAGAAGGAGATTCAGTCGAAATTGATTCTGTAGTGGAGGATAAAACTCCGCTGTATGCTAGAGAACAAGAATGCAGATCTTAAATTGAGTTTCCGACCTCGGTGAAGACTTGTGAATTGGCAGTGGTATGTGTTTCTGCTGGAGATATGGAATACATAAAATAGGTGTCTAACAAATCCACCGCAAACTTTGATGAGGGTGAATTTATCACATCTGAGACAATATCAAGAGATTTTGTCTCATCTAGGACAGGAACTGACAACTCCACAGTATTTCCACTAGAAATTAGCTGTTCGAGTGATAGCATTCTTTGAATTTTAGACATTATTTATAGATAGTAACATTCAAGTATCACATTTACATTATAAGATTTATTTTTAAAACACTAAGATCATAAAACACTATACATTTGTCACAACTATGAACGAACCAAACCTATCCACGCAACGCCCAAGGTTGTAATGTCTTATCGCTTCACATCATAAGTATAATCACGTGATTTAAATCGAGTGTCGTGTGCAAACAGATTACATAAGACATGAGGTACTTACAGTTTGTAATTTTCAATGACTTTTACAACATTGCAGAATGCTAAACGCTAGGTAGGCCCAGACTTCACTCAACTGATGTAGAAATTGATAATTTGGCTTACCTTTGCAGTCATCCACATAGTAATGTTCGTACCGCTGCTTCAGAAATGAACGTACCACGTGCAACAGTGTGGAGAATACTGAAACTGAATAAATGGCATCCGTTTAACATTTATGGTGTGCAAGGGCAGGAGCCAAACGATTATTATAAACGCCGTCTAGATTTTTGTAATTGGGCTCTAAATCAGGAAGATGCAAATCCATCTTTCCAGAAAAACGTAATTTGGACTGACGAATGCTGTTTTACACAAGATGGATGCCTAAATCCTCAAAATGAGCACTTCTGGTATGACACAAATCCATTCGTGATACTTGATATTCATTATCAGAAACAATTTTCTGTGAATGTATGGTGTAGTATTTTCAGAAGCCGTTTGCTTGGACCCATACTGTATGATGGTACGCTGACGGGTGACAGATATGTTAATGACATTTTGAATGCGGTTATTCCTGATTTTATGGATAAATTGCCCCTAACAGTACATACACATGTATGGTTTCAATAATACGGATCTCCAGCTTACCATACCACAGTTGCGAAACACTGGTTAAATAACGAGTGGATTGACTTGCATGAGCCAGTCGAATTTTCCCCTAGATAGCCTGATTTAATGCCTAGGGATTTTTATTTGTGGGGTCGTTTACGCACAAATGTTTATCTGTCACCTCCCTTAAATAAAGCAGAGTTGAAACAACGCATTCAAGATGGTTGACGTGACATCACCGAACAAGAACTTGATCGAGTGCACAGAAGTGTTATCAGGCGAATGCAGCTCTGTATTGGCGTGGATAGAAAACATTTTGAACAAGCTTTGTAATCTTTGTGTAAAATTATTATTTTTACACAGTGTAGATGCTTTTGTACCAATAAATAGCAAAATTATTATTTATTTATGTAATCATAGTTTTCTTTCGTAATTTGCGTATGACCCCTGAAACGCGATCTGCTGACATGATTTTTCCCCTCTGAGAACCCATGTCGATGCATCGAAATGTGATTTACGTCAGCATTTTTGTCTTTTCATATCTCTGGGACTTTTTATGAGAAAATGCTGAAATCTTGTACATCACCTTATTAGTGTATGGGGCACATTTTACTCATTGGAAATGTTTTTGTACGGGGGGCCGTATAAAAATTTAAATTTTATATTTCTTAAAATTTAATTGCCTTGAAAATTTTAATCGATTTTATAAAATTATGTATCTTTTTTTACGCAACTTTGTAATTTATCATAGTATATGTCTAAGGTCAATATTTAAGGAATAAAATCCGAGGTCAATGTTTTTGAGACACCCTGTATATATATATATATATATATATATATATATATATATATAATACAGAATGTGATTTCTGTTCCAGGTACCATTAGACTTCCGCATCAGTGTCCAAGGCTTCCTCCAGCCCAAAGATATTTATGTTCTATTTGAAATCCGAAAAGACGCTGTGAAAGCCCTGTAGAAGCAATACTACAGACACAAGATGAACTTGGTTTCATTTCCTGTAAACTGTAGAGCAGGGGTCGGCAACCTGTTTTACTAGGAGAGCATATTTCAGAAATGCGGGAGTTCGGCAGACACCGTGGGATGAAGAGAAGTGGGGGGTAATATTTAAACATGAATATGTTAATGCAACATCAATTTATTACGTAAATTTTTAATACATAAATTCAAATTTTGAATGAAAAAACATAATCTTAAAATTGATAATTAATACGATATTTAACATTGCAAATCTGGAGCTCGTTGTAATGTGGCACATAAGTTGAATTACCAGTTCCCAGCAATTGGTCCAAATGATAGTCAATAAGGCTTGATCGGTACTTTGATTTTAAGTATTTCATATTAGAAAACAAACATTCACAAGCATATGTCGACTTGGAAAGAGAGCTCAAATTTAGAGCACATTTTCTCAACAATGGGAAGCTATTACCATTCACAAAATTCCAGAATTTTTCTTCGTTATGATGTGATTTTAATTTAATCATTTGTTATATTTATAATTTCCAATTATAAGTCCTCCTTGCCACCTTATTGGAAATATCGAAATATGTTGCGATTTTATAGGGTGTCCCAAAATTAACGGAGGATTTGAATTTTGCGCCATTTGTGCGATAAAGTGTTGGCAACGCAAAAAAAAAAAAGGCAGCAAGCAGCTGACAGTCTAGGGTTACTATAAATGGAGATCTACACGAAGGAACAACGAGTTTTTATTGTTCAGCAATATTTTAAAATAAAGAAAGTTTGGCAGATAAAGTTCGCAATTTTCGTACAAAATATGGTCGGAATAGTGATTTAATTTCACCAACTGTGAAGAGATTTATTTAAAAATTTAGGGAGACTGGTGCTTGCTTTTGGGAGAAAAATTTAGGGACACTGGTGCTAGCTATCGCGACATGACAATCCAATTTTGCGTGCCTAATTTTATGCCTAAATTGCAAGATATGAATGTGGACGACATGTGGTTTCAACAAGACGGTGCCACATGCCATACAGCCCGAGAAACAATTTAATTACTGCACACAAACCTATCAAGAGGAATTCGTTGAAGATGATGTGGATATTAATATCGGAAAAGAATTGTCTCTCGAGAAGAAATTACAATTAGCTATAAATAATATATATATACTGCCACAAACAATAATACAAAAGTAATACAAACAAGAAAGATCAATCAATCTTAAAGCATTGATTATGAAACACTTTCCAACTTGAATGCAATTTTATTTAAACAAGTCTAAAATGCAATACATTCCTCGGTAATATTTTAAAACTTATCACAATACTACATTAATTTATTATATTTGAAAACTTAAATCTTCATTGAAAAAAATGCAACTTCATTCAAATGACGGCATTGAAATATAAATTGCCTGGTTTAAACATCTCTAAAATGTTATACATTCCTCGGTAATAGTTTTAGAATTATCATAATACTACGATAATTTATTATATTTGAAAACTTCATCGAAAACAACTGAAATTAATTCAAATGACGTCATAGAAATAATAACACGCCTCAATCTCTCTATAAAAACAACATTTCATTCATAATTTTGTCCATTCATTTCATTCATCACAATACTATAGTAATTTATTTTATTTAAAAATTTAGACCATGGAGCTACAACTAATTAAACTCTATGCTTAAAACTTCGTCGAAAAAAGTCGTCCTTGTCTTTGCAAAATCAATGAATATTTCATTCATATCAGCTATGCAGACTGCATGGTTTAAATAATTTTGTGTTAAAGAAATACAGCAATTCTAATACAACTCATTCTACATATTTTGCTGCTTACATTTCACATAAGTGAAAAATAGGCTTCGTTGTAGAAATAAACAAATTTGGATGAGCATTTAAAATCAAATATATTGTCATTGTGTTCTTTCAGTATGTAGATGCACAGAATTTAAGCAAAAATAAAGTGGTTTTAGGACGGATACAACACTCAATATGAATTAAAAAGAACTTAAAAAATCACGATATTGAGACAAGATGGATGCCATATATCATTTTGAAGTGGGTCATGTGATCTTTTCATATCATAGTCACGCGATCGCTTAATATAAGAGGTGTAATTATTATTTTAATTTTTATTTAAAAAACTACTGAATATAGTTCTCTGAATTTTTTTTATATATTTTATGAAACAATTTGAATATTACCTAACATTTTCGAAGCAATTTGTGAATTTTAAATCCGCTTAAAAATGTTCGAAAAATTAGGTCCCATAGGCCTCAATGTATTTCATTTTTTAACCCGGGTTCAATCTAAAACTATTTGGGTGATATTATTCATTTATATTCCCATAGGTCCTACAGACCGTCTAAACAACATACAAAAATTTCATTTTGATTAAGTCATTTTTACGGCAGTTATCGTGCTAACGGTCAGACAGACAGACAGACAGACAGACAGAATGAACAAAGTCATAAAAACTTTTGAACTTTGTTGTAAAGTGTTAAAAATAGATTTAACCAAATCCGTCAGACGAGAGACCGAGTTGTTAGAAGATGAGGCAAATATTTCGATGAAGTATATCGCTCATTATTAACAGTACCACCAACCACCGTGGATGCAGAAAGAGCATTTTCAACTGCAGGTAATTTGTGTACAAAGATACGTTCCATGACAGTTCAATAGATGCATTAAGTTTTTTACTATCACATTTCAAAAATATGCAGTTAATAAATTAGTTGTTTTTTTCTATTAATAAATATTTCAAAAAGATTTTTAAGTGATATTTACTCTTAATAATAATACTATATAGTTTGTTCCTTTATTGGATTATAATACTGTAATGATTTATTTCTTATATTATATTTTTAACACTTTACAACAAAGTTGAAAAGTGTTTATGACTTTATTCATTCTGTCTGTCTGTCTGTCCGTTGGCAGGATAACTGCCGTAAAAATGAAATTTTACTAGGTTGTTCAGACGGTCTGTAGCACCTATGGGAATATAAATGAATAATATCACCCAATTAGTTTTGGATGGAACCCGGTTTGAAAAAATGAAATACATTGAGTCCTATGGGACCTAATTTTTCAAACATTTTTTAAGCGGATTTAAGATTCACAACTTTCTTCGAAATTTTTAGGTAATACTTAAATTGTTCCATAAAATATATAAAAAAAAATCAGCGAAATATATTCGGTAGTTTTTTAAATAAAAATTAAAATAATAATTACACCTCTTATATGAAACGATCACATGACCCACTTCAAAATGATATATGACATCCATCTTGTTTCAAAATCGTGATTTTTTAAGTTCTTTTTAATTCATATTGAGTGTTGTATCCGTCCTAAAACCACTTTATTTTGGTTTAAATTCTGTGCATCTACATACTAAAACAACGCAATTACAATATATATAAGTTTAAATCCTCATCCAAATTTGATTATTTCTACAACGAAGCCTATTTTTCACTTATGTAAAGTGTAAACAGCAAAATATGTAGGATGAGTTGTATAGAAATTGCTGCATTTTTTTAACGCAAAAGAATTTAGCTCATGCAGTCTGCATAGCTAATATGAAAGAAATATTTATTGACTTTACCGAGAGAAGAACGATTTTTTGCGATGAAGTTTTAAGCATAGAGTTAAATTACTTGTAGCTCCATGGTCTTAATTTTTAAATAAAATAAATTATTATAGTATATTGTGATGAATGACATGAATGGGAAATTATTTATGAATGAAATGCTGCTTTTTCAGAGAGAGCCAGGCGTGTTATTTTTTCTATGACGTCATTTGAATGAATTTCAGTTGTTTTCGATGAAGATTTTAAATATAATAAATTATCGTGGTATTATGATAATTTTAAAATTATTACCGAGTAATATATCACATTTTAGAGATGTTTAATCCAGGCAATTTATATTTCAATGCCGTCATTTGAATGAAGTTCATTTTTTTCGATGAAGATTTAAGTTTTCAAATATAATAAATCAATGTAGTATTGTGATAAGTTTTAAAATATTACCGAGGAATGTATTGCAATTTAGACATGTTTATATAAAATTGCATTGAAGTTGGAAAGTGTTTCATAATCAATGCTTTAAGCATGATTGATCTTTCTTGTTTGTTTCTAATGTTATAAATTATTATTTTACTGATCTTATTAATAACATTTGAATATAACATTTGTTCCTTTATTTTATATTTGTACATAATAAAATTGTCTATATTTTTTATAGTTTATGCATTTTTTTTGTAAAAAACTAATAAATATGGCAAAGAAACAGCTGTGTTTTTGTACCTCTTTTGAAAAATTCCTAATACCGGTATTAATACCAGTAATCGGGTATAACGATTAAAAAAATACCGAATACCGGTTTTGTAATCACTATATATAATATATATATATATATATATATATATATATATATATATATATATATATATATATATATATATATATATATATATATATATATATATATATGCATATATATATATATATGCATATATATATATATATATATATATATATATATATATATATATATATATATATATATATATATATATATATATATATATATATATATAATATAGAAAGTGGAAATTATTAAAGATATTGAAGTGTTATAGCATTTATGCACAAAGCAGCTACAAATACTATACACGATATAAATATAATAGGTATAAATAGCATGTAAGAAATTGGAAAAAAGAAGGAAGGCTTAGCGAGAAGCATACTTAATGGCGGTAAGGGGTTGTGACATCTCAGTTGTCAACATGCATGTCATAATTGCCGGGGCATTTCACTCCTGGACGCCAGCCTTGGCTGCAGCCAACCTCCGAAGTGCCAATAACAACCATCACAAGACCGTTGAAAAAGAAACGTCCAATGATAAGGTGCACTCCATTACTGGATGGCATACTAGTCCTTCAGACTACTATGACCTTTATATATCTGAGTGTTATCGTTCTGCGGTCCTGTTATTCATAGTATACGAACCTTCATCGACCAAATTGAGATAAAATTGATTTTTAACTTTGAGCAATATTCATTATTATTACCATAGAAATTATCAATATAATGTTGCATAAAAGGAATGGGGTATTGCTGTAGATATGCTTGTTGTAGAAATGCCCTATCAAAATCAATTCGGATGTCGTCATTGTTGATGATTCTCTGTATTCTAGCCAATCCCCCCAAGAATGCATTCCTAAAGATAATCAAGTGAAGATTGGAATTCCAATTTATCAGACCAGTGATAGGTATATTAAAACTTTTTCTTTTATCATAGATAGTAAAATTTACAGGTATTTTACTGAAATCGATGCTTAAATCTAAAAATTCCACTACATTGTTAAGTGTAGCTGGATTTTCTTTTAAGATTAAGTTTGGTGGGTAGAAATCAAAATTCATGCTATAATTCTCATCTTCATATCCAATTACCAAATCATCCACATAACGTAGGTATATGATTTCATTATTAAGATGTGATTGGCTTTCATAATAGTGGAGGTACAAATCAGCAAGTATATCCCCCCTCCCATGGGGATGCCTTTAATTTGCTGATAGAAAGAAATTCCATTAAAAAGGTAGTTTTCTTTTATGATAATATTTATTAAAGACTTGTATTTAATGAATTCTATAATTTTCTTCAAGTCATATTCTTCATATAAAAGGTTTAGGATGTGAGATAGGTCTTCAAGATCAATATTGTTGAAGAGTTCCTGAAAATCATAGGTTTTAAAGTATAATTGATATTTTTGATATTTTAAAGACTTTATAACTTCTTGACTGTTCTTGATGATGTAACTACCTTTATTATTAATTTGATGCAACAGAGGTTTTAAAAGTTTGAGTAGAATTGAATTGGCTTTGGTAAGATAAGTATTATAACCGACTGTAACAGGTCTGAAACTAGTAGGAAACTTATGCAATTTAGGAATATTAATTAAGTATGGGTACTTAATTCTTCTAGTGTATTTAATACCTGTTTTTTGATATAATGCTTTGATCCTATTATTAATTTCTTGATGGGGTAAGTTAACTTTCCGATATAGCATAACATTTTCATATTTTTCTTTTAAGGTTTGAATATAATAGTATTTGCAGGTAAATGCATAATTGCTTGATACTTTGTAAAACAGTGTATGTAATGATGAACTCATCTTGAATTGTCTTGAGATAATTTTTGTTCAATTTGCAATTTTCATGCGGTTGATAGAACTGTTGATAATATAACTTGAAGTCGTTGCATATCCGGTATCGCCATTGATTGAAGGTGAAGCCAGGTATACTGAAACGAATGCACATATCATAAATAAATTTAACAATATCTTGCTGAAAGGAACCAAATATCGTAATCCACATAAAAGAAATGCCTATGACACATTCTCGAAGGATTTGGTCGATTTTATATATAAGATATCCATTAAATTTAGCATTCCAGATTGTACTTTCAACAAATGGCGAATTATGATTTTGTATGATTTTAAATTTTATTATAATACAAACTATTCCTATTGTAATGGATGTAAACTAAACATACAACTCAAGAATTTACAGAACCAATTTATAATTACATACACTGATAAAGTGCCAGGAAACTATGCATTCACTTGTAAATATCCATACGTCAAAACTCTGATAAATAATTATGAAAATAATGCTTTATATCGAATTGTAAAAACACCAACTACTGTGATAACTAATCGGATTAGAGCCTTAAATCTTAAAGCTGGGGTCAAGTACATGGGAAGAATTAATTATCCGTATTTAACAAATATTCCAAAACTTCATAAAACACCTATACGCTTCAGACCTGTAACGGTGGGTTTCAATACTTACCTAACCAAAGCTAACACTATACTCCTTAAAATTTTGAAACCAATTATGAAGAAAATTAAAAATAGAGGATCTTACATTATCAAGAACAGTAACAATGTAATCGTTACTATTCTTGATCATCCATCAAGATTAATCATCCATCAAGATTATACTTCATCATCAAGAAAATATATACTTCATCATCCATCAAGAAATCATCCATCAAGATTATACTTCAAAACTTATGACTTCCAGGAATTATTTAATAATATTGACTTCAAAGATCTATATCACATTTTGAACCTGCTATATGAAGAATTTGAAATGAATAAATTTTTCGAAGTCAACAAATACAGATAGATGTATAATAAAAATTGTTATTAATGAAAACTGTCTTTTTAATGGTTTGACATTTTATCAGCAAATCAAAAGCATCCTCATGGGTGGGGGATGCTCGTCTATTTTAGCAGATATATACCTTAATTATTATAAAATTAAGTCACACATCAATAATGAAATCATATTTCTCCGTTATGTTGACGATTTTATTATTGGTTATGAAAATGAGAACTTTCAAATGAATTTAGAATTTTATCCTTCTAATTTAATCTTGGAAGAAAATCCACAAGTTAATAAAAGTGTAGTCAGTTTTTTTGGATCTGTGTATAGACTTCAACCATCACAATTTTTAATTTATATTTATGACAAAGGAAAAACCTATAATATACCTATTTCAGGTATAATACACTGGACTTCGAATTTACACAAAAATATATTCAGGAACGTTTTCATTGGAGGATTATCAAGAACGAAACGTATTGTTAGCAATGACGTCATCAGATTGAAAACTGAACAAATATTCATACAATAAGCTTTTAAACAAAAATACCGCATCCCTTTTATGAGAAATTATATCATTAATTTCTGTGGTAAAAATAATAATTATGGTTTACAATTATATGCATTTTTGAAAATTTTATGAAGATCAGTCTTTATGTATGAAGCAAGTGATGGCAACAATACTTAGTGCTGAGTATTTGAACCTAGTTGGAGTATTTAAACAAATGCCATCGGAGTACGTTATTACATCTTATGATACTTCGGTATCTTTTTACTTTATGTCCTTTTCCATTTGGCTTGGTCTTGTGACAATTATGATTGTCACTACGAGGGTCGGCTTCAGTCGGTGCTGGCGTCCAGGGGAGCAATACCTCGGCATTTGAGACATGCATGTTGATAACTGGTGTGTAAGGTCACTATCCCTTACCGCCATTATGTAAGCACCTTACGCTGCCTTCCTTCTCTTTTTTCCCCTCGGTTATTTTTATTATATTATTTAATATAATATATATATATATATATATATATATTACCCTATATATATCCTAGACTACAATCCATAGAATTATATAAAAGGTGACATGAGTATAGACACGATTTGCTGCTCTTAACACACATCTCAAAAATATTACAAATGAAAGATCTAGGAAAATTACAAGGAATATCATAAAATGCAAGGAAAAACAGAAACAAATCAAAAGAGTGCAAACGGGGTATCAGTAATGTTTCGGGGGATTGTGACCCCTATACCTTACATATATATATATATATATATATAAATTAAAATAACTAATACTAAAGTGCAGGAGTGTGAATCAGTAACCACAGTATCAAACCGCGAGCAATATAAAAGCGTGTAATGAATAGCAAAAAGCAACGAGGAAGGGCCGGAAAAGTAGAGCACATATATGTATATATATATATATATATATATATATATATATATATATATATATATATATATATATATATATATATATATATAAATATATATATATATATATATATGTATATATATATATATATATATATATATATATATATATATATATATATATACACATATATATTTATATATATATACATATATATATATATATATGTGTATATATATATATATATATATATATATATATATATATATATATATAAATATATATATATATATATATATATATAATAATAGTTTGAAAGTCCATTGAAAGAAAAGTAAGAAGCTGCAACTCGCTAAACCTAATTTTCTAAAACACCCACAAAATAAAATATAAAACAGCAAATCATCAATCAAATGGAAAAAAAATATATACATAACACAAGTCATCAAGTTAAAGAAAATCAATAAATTTCAATGGTATGGAAACGAATAAAGTAAAACATAAAAAATCAAGCTGCATTGCTAAACACGTGGATAAGGGCTAGGCCTTAAAAAATGGAAATGTTCACTTCGCAAAACTCTTTTTCTAGTCCAAGTATTTTGACGAAGCAAACACAAAAAATGTATGTATATGTGTGTGTGTGTGTGTGTATAGACTACAATACTCCAGTTAAGAGACTTTCCATGTTACCAAAAATCTACTTCATGACACTGGAAACATCATTTGTTACATAGGACGGCAAACCTGATCGTCGACCAGCTCTCAAGACATCTCAATGCATTCTGCGCCGGTTCACACAATGCACAATTATATCGGAGGGAAAGGGATATAACGAGATGGGGCACATGTTGCCTTCGCATTTTTTAAACTATTAAAATGTGATGGGGAAGCAGTTTCGTTTGAGAAAGTTTACGCAGAGGTAAAGATTAGTGACCATATATAGTACGGTCGAGGAAAAGAGAACTTGCTGGCAGACTTTGTTAATATTAATGACGTGGAATAGAATTTAATATAGTTGCATTACGTGCTTGACATAAAATAGAAATTTGAAAATAATAATCATGACAGAAAAAGGCGCTTTATCGGAGAAAGCTTAAAATTTCTCTATCATATATATATATATATATATATATATATATATATGGAATCGAATGATTAAGGAATGAAAAAAGAACAAAAAGAGAATGGGGATGCTTACAGGGAAGTCGAACTGCCAAGGGGGATTACGACCCCTTGTTCCCGGTTGAAGCACGCTTTTAATCCCAGGAAACGTTCCCAGCACCAGACTCGTCTGAAGCAATCCTCCGCATGCCGACATTTGAAAAGCAAAAATCCAATCCATTGAAAACCGAACCCAGATCGATAAAATGGAACAATACGAATAGCAATATAACATACATACATATATATATATATATATATAACGGGTATGCTGCTAGTATATATATATATATATATATATATATACTAGCAGCATACCCGTTCTTCGTACAGCAAGTATAATATAAAGAAACTTAACATTCGCAATTATGTCTAAATTCCTATAGTATTCTAAATGGCAAAATATTCTATTACAATATTTAATTTAATTCTTCTAAAAAATGTATTAGAATCTCTGGGCTCGATATACAAAATTATCCTCACAGGCAGATCTGATGGATAGAGCATCCTGGTCCAGTTTGTAAACAAATTTAGAAAACATATTTTTTAATTCTCACAAAGCGATGATAATCTAGAAAATCGTACTCAATTTTGCAAAATACTGAATTTTCATCGATTCGGTGTCATTTTGATAAATTTGGCATCATTTTATCAATTTGGCGACACTTCTGTCGATTTAGCGACATTTAAAGGAATCGGCAAATTTATCGCCAAGTGGGAGTGTAGTCCCCAAATGGGGCAGTCCCATTTGGCAACAAATTGACGACACTTCACCACAATACTCTCCCCCTCACAGAACATAATTAATTTCATTTATTTAGAGCAATTTTATCAATTTCAAGATATTTTTATGGATTTACAAACATTTTTACCATTTTGATGACATTTAGAAAAAATCCGCTAAATGTGCTACTAAGTAGGACGGTTGGACTAACAGACAAATGCTAACGAAACATCATTTCAGTACTCTCTAACACAACAAAATTATTTTCATTGATTTAGCGTCGTTTCTATCAATCTGGAGACATTTCCCTCAATTTGTCAACGTTTAAGAAAAGTTGCCAAGTTACCGATATCCGGCCAAATTCGTAGATCTGAATTTGCAGATATGAATTTTCAGATCTGAATAAAACATCTTGATCCCGTTTGCATATCAATATAATAAAAGGCAATGTCTGTCTTATGCACTATAGGCTCAGCGACCGCGCGTTGCAGAGCTACGAAATTTGACAATCGGAGACCTGGGGGGGGGGGGGAGGTGACACGCGAAAACCGATTTTTAAAATTTGATTTTTTTGTTGTTGTTGTTACTTAATGTTTTATGCGATTTGGACCGTTTTTCCCATTTTATCCCTTTTTTCTCCATCATCCAAACGTCGTAGAAAAAAACAAATCACACGACCGGAAAAAGCACACTATTGCAAGTAAAAATATACCAATTTCAAATCGCAGGGACAAATTCTAATATTTTGAAAAACAAAAGTCACTTTCGGCCCAAAAAAACGAACTTTCGGCTTTAAATCCTCGCATCGGAAAAAGTACCGACAATTTCGACTAATAATTTACAATTTTAGAAAGCTCAAACATCAGGCTTTCTTACAAGCTCAATCTGATCGAGAAATAATAAAAATTTGCTGCAGGATCCGGGTTTTAAGAATTTCCGAATTTTAATTTCTCGGCGACACCCACAACGCACTGCCCGCGCAGACGCACGCTGTTTCCATGAAGAACAAAATAAATAAAAAGAAAGTTATGGAGATTGTGGATCGGGATGGAGATTGTGCATCGGTTTAGACGTTATATTTTGAATGATGGAATTAAGAGCTAAGCATATGGTCATTATAAAATTAATATGATTGAATTATGTTGGATTGAATTGTGGTCATGTATTGCATACATCGGGTGGTAGTAACAGTATACAGAGTGAAATTATTATATTTATATGAAATTATTATATTTATTAGAAAATTACGTTATATTTTAAATGATGAAATTAAAAGCTTAGCATATGGCCTTAAAAATTTAAATTTAAAAAAATTTAAATGATTGAATTATGGTTTTAATGTCATTAAACTAAATCAAACTTCGTTAACTCCACGGGGTTAAGGGCGCGGTAGCCCAGTGGTTAGCGCGCAGGAATTGCACTGGGTAAGCCTGGATTCGATTCCCTCAGCTGCCAAAACTACCGCCGTGTTCGCGCGGAGTACGATCACGTTAAACATGTGGATTCGTACGTCCTTCCAAGATATTGGTAGTAGGGGAAGGAGGGTACGGTCCCTGTGGATGCCTCCCCCACTTGGTTCCGGTCTAAATTGGGCGGCACTTCCTGGCCGTCCAAATCGTTACCTTACACCTTTCTGATAGTTCGGATGGTCTGGCTCTCCACGACAACTCCACGGGGTTGTAACGCCAGCGAGTTTGCCACGGTCAGAATTTTCAAGGGTAGCGAACAGGCTGGTCGCCGAAGGCAGCTAATACTAAATAAAAACACTAAAATTGTATTAGAAGATATACCAGCTCTACTCTTATTCTGTTTCAACAATCGGCTAAATGAGTTTATTGACTACAATATATGAGTTTATTTGGTAAATACAATATATATATAAGTTTGAAAACTCTTTGCCAAAATAAATGAAAGTGATGTACGCAGTCCACAATTAAATTAATTAAACGAAAAATCAATCCGTTCATTTATAAGATATACTATTATATCCATTTATTACTTTCCTTATATACATAATGTATAAAGAAAGTATTGTGAAGGGGTCGAAAATTCGAATTCGAGTTTTCGACGGGAGAGCACGTTTCAAACATCCCTGATCACGAATCAAACATTTTTGATGTGATGTCTGTGTGTGTGTATGTGTGTGTGTGTGTGTGTGTGTGTGTGTGTGTGTCAGTGAGACTGTGGAGACGATAACTGACGAACGAATGGACCGATTCGAACCAAATTTGGTACAAAAATCACAATCCGTAAACACTGGAAGCCTATTGCTATTATTTGCAATCGAATGTTAAGAACCCCCCTAAATTTTCAAATGAAATTTTGAAAAAATCGTCAAAAAATCAAAACCACTAATAAAGTTACGCAAATAGACATTTCTTATGTAATTTTTCATTAGAAAACGATTGACATAAATTTTAGAATGCTAACATGAACCGTTCTCGAGATATTGTTCATTTTTAAAAAAAAAATTATCAAAAAGTCATATAAAAAAATTCCTATTGAGAAACATGTTCACTTTTTAAATGTAATACCATGCGATAAATTGGGTTACATCATTCTCGTGGAACTAGCTCATTCCATTCATGAAAAAATATACTTTTAGTAATACTTTTGTGTTCGAACGCCAATAGTCATTTATCTGCTGTAAGAATAACTTATTTCTTAGTGCATAACGCTTGGCGAGATTTTGGCGACGAATTTGGCGGAATGTCGCCAACTTGGCGACTTTTTGAAATGTTGCCAAATTAACGAAAATCTCGCCAAATGGATAAAAATGACGACTAATTGTCGAAAATTTAATATCTTGGAAAGAATATTAGTATCTACTATAAGAAAAACCTACTTTTTACTTTCCTTATATACATAATGTATAAGGAAAGTATTGTGACGGGGTCGAAAATTCGAATTCGAGTTTTCGACGGGAGAGCACGTTACAAGCATCCCTGATCACGAATCAAACATTTTTGAAGTGATGTCTGTGTGTGTGTGTGTGTGTGTGTGTGTGTGTGTCAGTGAGACTGTGGAGACGATAACTGACGAACGAATGGACCAATTCGAACCAAATTTGGCACAAAAATCACAATCCGTAAACACTGGAAGCCTATTGTTTTTATACGTAATCGAATGTTCAGAACCCTCCTAAATTTTCGAGTGAAATTTTGAAAAAAGTATCAAAAAATTAAAACCTTTAATAAAGTTACGTGAATAGACATTTTTTATGTAATTTTTCATTAGAAAACGATTGACACAAATTTTAGAACGCTAGAATGAACCGTTCTCAAGATATTGTACATTTAAAAAAATTTATCAAAAATCATATAAAATAAAAAAAATATATTACTGTTGAGAAACATGTTCACTTTTCATATGTAATACCATGCGATAAATTGAATGACATCATTCTCGTGGATCTAGCTCGTTCCATTCATGAAAAAATATACTTTGAATAATACTTTTGTATTTGAACGCCAATAGTCATTTATCTGCTGTAAGAATAACATTTTTCTTAGTGCATAACGCTTGGCGAGATTTTGGCGACGAATTTGGCGGAATGTCGCCAACTTGGCGACTTTTTTGAAATGTTGTTAAATTAATGAAAATCTCGCCAAATGGATAAAAATGATGATAAATCAATGAAAATGACGACTAATTGTCGAAAATTCAATATCTTGGAAAGAATATTTGTATCTACTATAAGAAAAACCTATTTTTTTACTGTAAAAGTAGTAAATTCATTACATTATATAAGGAAAGTCATGTGTTGCCCACATCAGATTTTTTATTATTCAAATCGAAAAAATAATAATAAAAATTAACAAACACATTTGATTTAATTACTTTGCTGAGCAACATGATATAAGATAGAATCTTCCCCATAAAATGTTGATAATTAAAGAACCATTTTGATTTCTTAATACTTTTCATTGTTGAGCCTGTGAAAAATAAACCATGGTGATAGAGTTTCTATTTAAATTCATATTTCAGACCTGCGATTTTCATAAGTGACTGATAAGCGCAATAACTACAATCAAACTCAGAAATACAGTTTTAATTCACTTTCATGTTTTAAACCAGCGATTTCCAACCTTTTTCGTGTAGGAGAACCACGTAGTTAGAGAGGAGAACTCCTATGAAAGTTTCATTTTTTATTAATATCTCGACAATTCCTCGTCTTAGAAACACGAAACCTAAACTAAATTGTATGTGGGGCTATTTTATGGCAATGCACAAAATTTCATTAAATTCAGTTCAACTGTTCTTCCGGGATGATGAAACAAACAAACATACATACAGACAGACAGATTTTTAATTTTATTTACATAGATATACTAGCAGCATACCTGTTCTTCGTACGGAGTATATAATATAAAGAAACTTAAAATTAACAATCTTGTGCAAATTTCTATAGTATACTAAATGGCATTTTAAATCAAAATATTCTGTTAAAATATTTAATATAATGCTCCTAAAAAGAAGTTTAGGAATCTTTGTTCTTGCTATACAAAATTATCTTCACGGGCAGATCTGAAGAATAAAACATCCTGGCCCCTTTTGTAAGCAAATTTACAAAAAATATGAAATTGAATCAATATATGCAAAACAAGAAAGATCAATTATGCATAAAGCATTGATTATGAAACACTTTCCAACTTCAATGCAATTTTATATACACATCACTAAAATCCGATACATTCCTCGGTAATATTTTTAAAGTTATTACAATACTATATTAATTTATTATATCTGGAAACTTAAAACTTCATCGAAAAAAATGAACTTCATTCAAATGACGGCATTGAAATATAAATTAACTGATTTAAACATCTCTAAAATGCGATGCATTCCTCGGTAATATTTTTAAAATTATCATAATACTACAATAATTTATTATATTTGAAAACTTCATCGAAAACAAATGAACTTTATTCATATGACGTCATTGAAATATAAATCGCCTGGCTCTCCTTCGCTTAAAAAATGTTTGAAAAATTAGGTCCATGAAAAAAATTAGGTCCCATAGGGTTCAATGTATTTCATTTTTTCAACCCGGGTTTAATCCAAAACTAATTGGGTGGTATTAGTCATTTATAATCCCATAGGTCCCACAGACGGTCTGAACATACTAAAATTTCATTTTGATAAATTTTAAACAAAATATATTTTCTATAAAAATATAATTATTAAAATAAAAATTGAAAAAATAAGTATTAGTCCAGTCAGTAGATACATTGTACCTTGCAAAAGGTGGAGTAGAAGATTTTTTTTTTTGCATTTGTATATACTGATGCCAACATGAAAAAACCAAGTTATCCAACATGGCCGACCCCGGGAGAACTTTTGGCGACCGAAAAACCACGAAATTTTATTACTTTTTTTGGTTTTTTCAGAATATCTCAGAAACGATCGACTTTTGCGGTTCTTTCTCAATATAAAATTTAAAGATAATTAAATTTCCTACAATTTTTACTATTACAACTATTTTATAGCACAAATAGTAAGCGCACTACAGCTTCTTAAAATCTGACATTTTTTCTCTACTTAGTAAAAAAACGCATTAACACCCCTTGCCCACCTGACCCCGCAGTCACAATTCTCCCCCTCACATTTCGCAGACGACTCGATCAGATCCCAATAACAGCACATGTTCATATTGTACAACTGCAACATATATTATACTTCACACTACATTTTATTCTGATGCTCTACCTACACAGAAGCGATATTTGAATGTGAATGAATAAATATGGGGGTGATAATAAGCGAAATAATAATAAAGCATTAATAAGCAAAAATTCATGACGTGTGTGTTGTAATTCAACTAATTTTCTAGGTATAATGCATTAACATAATGAATAATAATACCAATGCACCAAATTAAATTTAAATAATCTCCACAAATGGCCAAACTTGTTTAAAGTACAAAAACAAATAATTATCTTCAAAAACACAAATTGCAGAAATTTAACATTTATATAGAAATTACAAGAAGATTCATACAGGTTTGAAACAATTAAAGAAAGGAAATTAATAAGTAAAACTGAAAACATACATATTTATCTTCTTCGAAGACGTTTTGAATATGTGTGTTCTTCTTCGGGTTCAGCAACCGTCGGAGGTGGAAGGAAGTTGTCATCCTCAAGTTGTTCATCCACGTGTTGCAGTGGTTCCAAGAGCTGGTGGAGTAAGTCATCTTCCTCTTCAGTATCATGCAAAGATGAAATTGGTACGACATTGTCACACCCCATGTCACTGCAGTGCTTGCACTTGCTGGAGCATTTCAAACCTGCCTTGCGACAAGAGCAGGGTCCACTACACCCTTTCTTGCAAGCGCAAGACACACTCTTCAGAAGATTGTCAGATGCTGAATTTCTTTTTGTGTCAACAGGCAATAGACCTTCTATGCTGCACGCCCAACCCCATTCCTCCGGGTTGGTGCCATTGCCTAACCAGCTTTAAACTTGATAGTAGCACCTGTAGGAATGGTAGCGTGCAGCATCGCACGTAGGTGGTAGTCGTGCGAGACTTATTTTTCTGTTGGAGACTGATTTTGCAAACAGATTAAATCGCGAAGTGTTCAAGGATTGGTCGGAATGGATGTCGCCTGTGTATAATATTTTCAGAATTTCTTCTCCAACTGCAGCTATGTCATCGTGACTGCTGAGTGGATCCATGAATGTTTTACTGACTTTCTTCACTTCAGGCGATTTGTTGACAATCTTGCACAATTTAATTTTGCCTTGACTAAAGATGACTGATGTGGAATCACATCCACTAAATGCATGTATGAACAGGATATTGCCTGGGTCGAACTTAAATGATATAGTTGAAGATAACACATTGCCAGCATTCCCTCTCCTAGGCTTAAGAAAGAATAAGTTGCTGAATGACTGGCCCCTGTCATCAGAACTAGCAGATCGATATCCTTCCCAACTATGATCACATTTTCAAGTTCTTTTGCCTTCGAAATGGCAGTGTTGACGATCAGTAAGTCAGCGTCCTCTTGAGCATGCTTGACTTCAATATCACACTCTTCAAAATTGACTTTCAGAAGTTCGATCAGACGACTCTTGTTTTGATTATTTGCCAAAAAATTTTCTTGGGCGACTTGGTTGATCGTATTCACTTCAAAGATAACTTCAGGGGAATGGTGCATCCACATACGCCGCAATCGCTCAGATCTTTTGGTGCCAGTACGTGCAGGATACCCATCGAATACAACCACAACTCACGATCCATAATGTCTCTTAAGAAATGAAGAATAATGTTCAGTTATGGTAGCAAAGGAAGCATTTTGAGGCCAAATAACTTTGTGTAGGAGGTATCCTCCATCTATAACAGCAAACTGTTTCTTCCCTGCAATTTCTTTGCAATCGACTGGGGTGAAAGCCATGTATAATGAAGACTTTGTACCTTTCCGTATGCCTTCTTCGGAGAAAAGTGATATCGGGTAGGGTGCAAGTTCATAAGTAAAAAACATTTTTAAATCTTCATCAGACTGTTTCGAAAGACACAATCTTTGGGAAAGTGTCAGCGGATCAATAGCAATTACTTTGAGGGTTCCTGCTTTAATACTAATGACAACCGATGCAAGGGTTACAACCTTGTCTTTCCTCTTGAAGGTCACATTTTTAAAATTTCCCATGAGCGATCATTGTCATAACCCTTTCCATGCCAACCTCCTGAGCCAAATGACAGTTTACATCTGCTCCTCCAACAATACCACTGCTTAATGACATTATGGCATCAATGTCTGAAAAGGGGGGATGTTGAGAAAGCAACTCTCGCAGTCTAATTGAGTCACTTCTGTCTCTGTCGGTACGAGAACTTCGCATGTCCATATGCTGCTCTGATGTTTCATAATGTACATCCCAGAATTGTTCAATTTCATCACAAACATTTTGCATGAATATCATTGCCAAAGTCCATTTTGCCAAAACACCGTCTGAAAATCCTCTCCCACGTGTGACCCCTCCACAGGCTTTCATACTCCTCATAAGTGTCTGTTCAATGGTCTGGTCAGACGAAATTCCACACCAGCACTTATTGGAGCGTCTTATGGTGAACTTCCCTTTAGTGGAGAAGTCGTGAAATTCAGTTGGGTGCATTAATTGTTCTAGTTTCAACATGTCTTGAAGGTAGAGATGCGCACTTTTGGCGTATAAGAAATGGCCAGCTGCATGGAAAAATGGTAGTGCTTTTTGAATGGAGTCAAGATGAAGCTTCCAGTTGCCTGTACGCTCAGCCTCAGTGAACTGTTTGAGGAGTGTTGTTATACGAAAATATTGAACCCATAATTTTGCTGTAGGTCCCTTACATTCGAGCACACACAAGGCTTGTCTAAATTTTGCAGCAATACCCATTAGACAGGCATTATTGGTGCAGGTTGTGAGTAATATGGCTTATCTCGCTTTCAGCTGTGAAGCAGCCGCCATTCCTCAAGGCCACCCCCAACTGGCTACGTTTCCCATCTCCCTCCCCATCCTCCGACACCTTTTCATGCATCCAATATTTTACGCATCAACAATATAATCAAAAGAAGTGTTGTGCATTTGGAGGAGAAGTAAATAGAAATTAAGAGTAAAATAAAACCGATTTTTATTTTGAGTTTTATCAAATTGAGAAAAAAATGTTAACTTTCAAAAATCTGTAGCACACTTACTATTCGTGTTATAAAAAGTTGTAATTGTGAAAATTGTAGGAAATTTAATTATCTTTAAATTTTATATTGAGAAAGAATCGCAAAAGTCGATCGTTTCTGAGATATTTCGAAAAAATAAAAAAAAGTCGTAAAATTTCAAATTTTTTTTGCTGCCAAAATTTCTCCCGAGGTCGGCCATGTTGGATAACTTGGTTTTTTCATGTTGGCAGCAATACATACAAATATAAAAATAAAATCTTCTACTCCACCTTTTGCACGGCAAGCCCCTTTTTCCATACCTATTGACTGTACTATATACCCTTTATATGAAGAGATCACGTGACCCACTTCAAAATAAAATTTAACATCCATTTTGAAGTGGGTCACGTGATCTCTTCATATAATGGGTGTTGAAGACCCAGACCGTCCGACTCGTCCAGAGGACTAAGAGCAGCTATTTGGACGGCCGGGAAGTTCATATAATGGGTGTTGAAGGCCCAGACCACACGACCAACCCAGGGGGTTTATGGTAACAAGTTGTGTGGCCGGGATATATTTTTATTTTAAAAACTACTGAATATATTTTGCTGAATTTTTTTATATATTTTATGGGATAATTTGAATATTTCCTAAAACTTTCGAAGCAATTTGTGAAATTTAAATTCGCTTAAAAAATGTTTGAAAAATTAGGTCCCATAGGGTTCAATGTATTTCAGTTTTTCAACCCGGGTTTAATCCAAAACTAATTGGGTGGTATTGGTCATTTATATTCCCATAGGTCCCACAGATGGTCTGAACATACTAAAATTTCATTTTCATAAAGTCATTTTTACGGCAGTGATCGTGCTAACGGACAGACAGACAGACAGAATGAACAAAGTCATAAACTCTTTTCAACTATGTTGTAAAGTGTTAATAAAACGTTAAAATTGTATGGAACCCGTACTACTTATATACGCGAATATTAGACGATATGACATGTATTAGTAGATTACATGTATAAATTGAAAATATCAATAAACCCGTAATTTTTAAATCTGAAGGCAGTAATTGATTTCAATATATACCAAAATGAAAGTGCTAAAATTATATGGGAAAATATACCCGCACTACTTATAATGTCGTAGATAAGAAGATATATGCGAGTGGCATTTTGACACATCGTAAACTGTCACAGAACTCTTCTCTCACATCACAGGCTGAAATTGGCTGGCTTTCAAAGCGCTCGTCAAATGTATCACGTGACGCACGAAGAGAGCTTTCTCTCAAGGTAATTGCTGGGCATGTCTGTCACGTGATATTTCTTCTTTTCTATGGTGAAGGAAGGTGGAGGTGTAGAAAAACCATGCTATAAGGCAAAATCTGAAGTATGCCTCAAACCATTCTTTCCCCACTGCAACGCTAATGTCTTGTCTGGAGCACATTTGAAAAACAACCCAGTTTCGTCAATTTTGAAAATGTCTTTTGCCGGTGATTTTTCAATCAGTTGTAAAACATCGTCTTTCCAAACAGTTGCTGCTTCTTAATTCACACTTCCACTTTCTCCACACATACGCCTAAAGGAGATTCCATTTCTTTCCTTAAATCCATCCAACCAACCACTGCTAGCCTTGAAATAAATCATTTTTACCGAAACCGGCAGAAAATTCTTCCGCTTTTGCTTGAATAGGTGAGCCACTTAGAGGAATGTTTTTGTCCCGTGCTTGTTTAAACCACTTCAACACGTACTCGTCGACTTCAGGATTGTTCACTAGCTCTTTTGCAATCCTTTTCATCTCCACGCGTAGCAGCAGCGTTACTCAGAATTTTGTCTTTATTTTTCAAAAAAGTAAACAAAGTGTTCGGCGCTATCCCGTACTCGTTGACGATTTCCCATCCACACCCATTTCCACATCGCCAATGACGGCGACCTTTTCAGCAAACGTTAAATTCTTGTATTGAACACGTGGTTTACTCAAAGATATCGTGAATGCTCACTAGCGAAACTCTCCCAACACTACAAACACATTGATAGTAGGAAGTTCAAATGACGTCTGAAACCGGTTGAACCAATACCCTCTGTAGGTTGAACGCTCGAACTGATCGAACGTGCTAGCGGGAAGGGGGGTTTCGACTGTCACGTGTCGAACAGGTGGGGGTATTACGGCGATGATTTCCTAACGACAAAAGGCTGAAAAGCTGTTACGGTTCGAAAGTTTTTATAAAAAACTTAATTAAGGAAGTTGAACTTTGAATTATCCACGATTTTTTAACATTGATTTAATACAAAGTTCAAGGGACCAAAATAAATCTTCGAATTAACGACGATTTCGAATTAGAGACGTTCGTTTTATCCTAGTTTCAATATAAATATATATATATATATATATATATATATATATATATTAAAAGAAAGTAGCTGCCGCGGCTGTTTGACAAATTTCTCGTTTCTCGAGAGTCTTTGCTTCGTATCGCAAAAAGTATTACATCTATATAAATAAAAATGAAAATCTGTCTGTCTGTCTGTCTGTCTGTCTGTCTGTCTGTCTGTCTGTTTGTCACACCATCACGGGAGAACGGCTGAACCGAATTTGATGAAATTTTGTGGGTAGCCCAGAAATAGCCCCACTTAAAATTATATCCGTGTTTTGAGTTTCTACGACCAGTGGTTCTCGAGATATTAGTAAAAAACGAAATTTTCGTTTGTCTCATCGTCACGGAAAAACGGCTGAACCGAATTTAATGAAATTTGGTGAATAGCCTTGAAATATCCCCCCATAAATTTTGTCTAAGTTTCGAGTTTCTAAGATCTGGGGTTGTCGAGATATTAATGAAAAACGGAACTTTTTCCTAGGAGTTCTACTCCCTAACTCCGGGGTTTATCCAAACGAAAAGCTTGAAAATCGTTTGAAAGTGAATTAAAATTTAATCTCTGAGTTTGATGGGAGATTTTTTGCGTTAATTAGTCACTTTCTGAAAACATGAATTGTTTGAAACATGATTTAAAGGGGAAATCTATCTCCATGGTTCATGGTTTATTTAAAACAAGCTTTTACGGAACAATGAGAAGTATAGAGAAATCAAAATCGTTATTTAATTTCGCAGTTTATGTTATGAGACATGACATATTTAACATGTTATAAGATTCTATCTTATATCATGTTACTCAGAAACGCAATTAAATTAAATCTGTCTGTTAATTTTAATAATTATTTTTTCGATTTGAATAATAAATAAATGGATATAAAAATATATTTTAGAAAAGAACGATTTGATTTTTCTTATAGCATTTTTGACTGGATAATATCAATTACGGTCTTCAGGTTTAAAAATTATTATTTATATTTTCGGGGATTATTGATTCAAGGATTATTGATATTTTCAAGTTATTATGCAATTATTTTATTATGACAAAAATTGTTTAAACTCATATATTGTATGTTGTACGAATCTTCTACAAATACACGTGTATATCTTTTAATCTACGAGAATATAAGTAGTGCAGGTATATTGACATATGTTTTGATATATATTGGCATATATTGGAATCAATTACGACCTTCTGGTATAAAGAGTACGGATATTATTGTTGTTTTCAATTTATTACGTCATCTCTTTTATTTTGGCAAATATTTTTGAGACGCATATTGTAATACGGGTAATCTTCTACTAACACATTGGCATATTTTCTGATCTGCGACAATATAATTAGTACGGGGTTGCATATATTCATTCAATTCCTATTTTTTCTTCTGTAAATTTGCTTACAAAAGGGAGCAGGATGTTTTATTCTTCAGGTCGGATCGTGAAGATAATTTTGCATAGTGAGAACATATATTCTTAAACTTCTCTTTAGGAGCAATAAATTTAATATTTTAACAGAATTTTCACATGATTGCGAACTTTAAGTTTCTTTAAATTATACACTCCGTACGAATAACGGGTGTGCTGTTAGTGGTTAATAAATTTTAACATTTTAGGAGGATATATCATGTTGCTCGGCATCGCAATTAAATTAAATGTGTTTGTTAATGTTTTTATTATTTTTTTTCGATTTAAATAATAAATAAATGGATAAATGGATATAAAAGTATATCTTATGAATGGACGGTTTGATTTTTCTTTTAATTATATTAATTGCTGACTGCGTACATCAATTGCATTTATTTTGGCAAAGAGTTTTCAAGCTTATATCGTATTTAGCTACTAAACTCATATATTGTGTTTAGCCAATAAATTCATATAGCCGATTGTTGAAACAGAAAAAGAGTAGAGCGGGTATATCTTCTAATACAGTTGTTGTGTTTTCATTTAGTATATTGAAACGGGATAAGAATGTTTCATTCAGATCTGCAAATTCAAAGCTACGAATTTGGAGGGATATCGCTAATTTGACAACTTTTCTTAAACTTTGCCAAATTGACGGAAATGTCGCCAAATTGATATAAACGACACACAAACAGCTGCCATAAACCTTCGGGTTTGTCGTGTGGCTTGGGTCTTCTACATATCAATGAATTTTTTTTTTTGTTTTGTTAGAAGAGAGTACTGAAATGATGTTTGGTTAGCATTTATCTGTCAGACCAACCATCCTACTTAGTAATACATTTAGCGAATTTTTAAAATGTCACCAAATTGATAAAAATGTTTTCAAATCTATAAAAATATCTTAAAATTCATAAAATTGCGCTACATAAATGATATTAATTGTTTTTTGTTAGGGGATAGTATTGTGATGATATTTCGTCAATTTGTCGCAAAGTGGAACTGTCAGTTCTACAGTCCCACTTGGCGATAAATTTGGCGATTTTTTAAAATGTCGCTAATTTGACGAAACTGTCGCCAAATGTTCCATAGAAATATAACTATTTAGACGATATTTTTTCTACCAATTTATTTGAAGCAAATGATATCATGTCGCTTAGCAACGGATTTAAATCCAATGTGTTTATGCGGCAGACGATTTTTATTAAATCCTTTCCGATTTGAATAATGAAGATATGTATATAAAATAAATTTCATTGCCATTTCATTTTGGACTGGATAATATCAATTATACTCTTCAGGTTTAAACATTATTATTATTGATATTTTCCGGAATTATTGATTCAGGGATTATTGATATTTTTAAGTTATTATGCCATTGTTTTATTGCGGCAAAAATTGCTGACACACGCATATTGTACGTTGTACGAGTAATCTTCTAGGAATGCACTGGTATATCTTCTAACCTACGAGAATATAAGTAGTACAGGTATATTGGCATATATTTTGACATATATTGGCATATATATTGGAATCAAGTACAGTCTTCTGGTATGAAGATTAAGGGGATTAATTATATATTCAATTTATTACGTCGTCTGTTGTATTTTACCAAAAAACATTTGTGACTCATATTGCAAAACGGGTAATCTTCTACTAATAATCGGACATTATAAGTAATACGTGTATATCTTCCCATATAATTTTAGCACTTTAATTTTGACATATATTGGAATAAACGACTGTCTTCAGATTTAAAGATTACGGGTTTATTGGTATTTTCAATTTATACATGTAATCTACTAATACAGGTTATATCTTCTAATATTCGCGTATATAATTAGTACGGGTCCCATACAATTTTAACGCTTTTATTTTGCATATATTGATTCAATTCCATATTTTTTTTTATATTTGCTTACATAAGGGGTCCAAGTTGTTTTATTCTTCAGATATGTCCATGAAGATAATTTTATATAGCGAGAACAGAGATTCTTAAACTTCTTTTTAGGAGCATTATATTAAATATTTTAACATAATATTTTGATTAAACATGTCATTTAGTATACTATAAGAATTTGGGCATGATTATGAATTTCAAGTTTCTTTATATTATATACTCCGTACGAAGAACGGGTATGCTTCTAGTCTATATAAATAAAATTGAAAATATGTCTGTCTGTCTGTATGTTTGTCCCATCATCACGGGAGAACGGCTAAACCGAATTTGATGAAATTTTGTGGGTAGCCTAGAAATAGCCCCACTTAAAATTTAGTCTATGGTTGGAATTTCTACGACCAGTGGTTTTCGAGATATTAGTAAAAAACGAAACTTTCGTTTGTCTCATCTTCACGAGATAACGGCTGAACCGAATTCAATGAAATTTTGTGGGTGGCCTTGAAATAGCCCCCCATAAATTTTGCCCAAGTTTCGAGTTTCTAAGACCAGGGGTTGTCGAGATATTAATGAAAAACGGAACTTTTTTTATAGCAGTTCTACTCTCCAACTCCGTGGTTTATGCAAACGGAAAGGATAAAATCGTTTGTTTAAAGCGTCAAAGGGAATTAAAACTTTATTTTTGAGTTTGATGCAGGATGTTTGCATTAAATAGTCACTATCTGAAAGCATGAATTGTTTGAAACATGAATTTAAATTTAAAAATCTACCTCCATGTTTTATATTTCACAAGCTTTTACTCAACGATTAGAAGTATAAAGAAATTAAAATGGTTATTTAATTTCGCATTTTATGAGGAAGATTCTATCTTATATCATGTTGCTCGGCAAAGGAATGGAATTAAATGTGTTTGTTAATTATTATTATTATTTTTTCGATTTGAATAATAAATAAATGGATATTAAAATATATCTTATAAATGAACGGTTTGATTTTTTTTAATTATATTAATTGCGAACATCACTTTCATGTATTTTAGCAAAGAGGTTTTAAGCTTATATATTGTGTTTAGCTAATAAACTCATATTCTGTTTACCCAATAAATACATTTATCCAATTGTTTAAACAGAAAAAGAGTGGAATGGGTATATCTTCTAATAATATTTTAGTGTTTTCATTTAGTGTATACAAACTTTATCGCGATATTTTATTCAGATCTGCGAATTTAGAGCTACGAATTTGGCTGGATATCGCTAACTTGGCAAATTTCTTAAAAGTTGCCAAATTGATTGAAATGTCCCCAAATTGATAAAAATGACGTAAATCAATGAATTTTATTTTGTTTTGTTAAAAGAAAGTACTGAAATGGTGTTTCGTTAGCATTTGTCTGTCAGTCCAACCGCCCTACTTAGTAACCCATTTAGCGAATTTTTAAAATGTCACCAAATTGATAAAAATATTTATAAATCCATAAAAATATTTTGAAATTGATAAATTGCCCTAAATAAATGAAATTTTTTTTTTTTTTAGGGGATAATATTTTGATGATGGTTCGTCAATTTATAGCCAAGTGGGACTGTCAGTTCTAAAGTCCCACTTGGCGATAAATTTGGCGATTTTTTAATATGTCGCCAAACGTTCATTACAGATATTCAGACGATATTTTGACCACCAATTTATTTGAAGCAAATCATAACATGTCGCTTAACAACGGATTTAAATTTAATGTGTTTATGAGGACGAAGATTTTTATTAAATCTTTTCCGATTTTAATGATGAAGATATGTATATAAAATAAATTTCATTGCCATCATATTTTTGACTGGATAATATCAATTACGATCTTCATGTTTAAACATTATTATTATTGATGTTTTCGGGGATTATTGATTGAGAGATTATTGATACTTTCAATTTCTTATGGCATTGTTTTATTGCGGCAAAAATTGTTGAAACTCATATATTGTACGTTGTACGAGTAATCCTCTACAAATGCACTGGTATATCTTCTAATGTAAGAGAATCTAAGTAGTACATGTATTTTGGCATATATTGGAATCAAGCCTTCCTGTATGAAGATTACGAGGATTATTGATATTTTTAATTTATTAAGTAATCTGTTATATATTGGCAAAATATTTTCAAACTAAATATTATTATACGGGGAATCTTTTACTAACACTAGGACATATCTTCTAATCTATGACATTATAAGTAGTACGGGTTTATCTTCCCATATAATTTTAGCACTTTCATTTGGGCACATATGGGAATTAATTACTGCCCACTGGTTTAAAGATTATGGATTTATTGATATTTTCACTTTATATATGTAAACTACTAATACATGTTATATCTTCTAATATTCGCGTATATAAGTAGTACGGGTCCCATACAATACGCTATAATTTTGCATATATTGATTCAATTCCATACTTTTTATAAATTTGCTTACAAAAAAGGCCAGGATATTTTATTCTTCAAATCTACCCGTGAAGATAATTTTGTATAGTGAGAACAGAGATGCTTAGGTTTCTTTTTAGGAGCATTGTATTAAATATTTTAACATAATATTTTGATTAAACATGTCATTTAGTATACTATAGGAATTTGCACATGATTGTGAAATTTAAGTTCATTTATATTATATACTCCGTACGAAGAACGGGTATGCTGCTAGTATTAAATAAATCTGCTTTGGGCAGCACATGACTTTCCTTATATAATGCAATGAATTTACTACGTTTACAATAAAAAAAAATCTGATGTGGGCAGCACATGACATTCCCTGCAGACTCAAATTCCTATTTTCTTTATTTCTTTAATAATTCATTAGATTGAGTTTTATTGCACCAAATAACACAACATTTGCAAATTTTTCTTCAATTCTTGTTTTTATTTGGTAATAGGACATTTTTCCGATAGCGGCGTAACAAAAATGCGAGAAGTCTCAAATATCTTGAGAACGGTTAGTCCTAAAGTATAATGGAGTTTGTTATACTCTTTTCCTATTCAAAAATTGCGCATAAAACAAGAATTTAATTGATATAGTTCAGCATAGGTAGTCTTATTTTTTTTAGATTTTGATGATTTTTGAGGGCCATTTCGTACAAAAAGGCAGCTTGTTCTTTTCCGAATTGTTCCAAAATCTAATCAGCACCAGAGTATCCCACAAGTAAATTATCAATCAAATTTTGTGAAATTTGGTCAATTAGTACTTTAGCTAGGGTGAATACATGGAATTTTTGCGGACCATTTCGTAAGAAAAGGCAGGTTGATCTTTTCCGAATCGTATCAAAATCTAATCAGCAGCAGAGTATGCTACAAGTAACTTATCTACCAAATTTTGTGAAATTTGGTCAATTAGTATTTTAGCAAGAGTGGATACATGAAATTTTTGCGGGCCATTTCGCAAAAAAAGCGGGTTGTGTTTTTACGAATCTTACCAAAAACTAATCAACACCAGGGTCTCACCCAAGTGACTTACCTACCAAATTTTATGAAATTCGTTCAATTAGTTTTTTAATTAGAGTAGATACATACATTGCACAGTCAGACACAGACAGACAGACAGACAGACACACACACAGACGTCACTCTAAAAATAGTATTTTCGTATTCTAGAGGTCTCGAAACATGTAGATCCGTCGAAAACTCGAGTTGCGATTTTCGACATGATTCCAATACTTTCCCTACACATTACGATGTATTGCAGAGAAAGTAATAGTTTTTTTCTTATAGTAGATATTTATATTCTTTCCAAGATATTGAAATTTCGTCAATTAGTTGCCATTTTCATTGATTAATGTTATTTTTATCTATTTGGCGAGATTTTTGTTAATTTGGCAACATTTAAAAAAGTCGCGAAGTTGACGCCATTCCGCCACATTCGGCTCCAGAATCTCGCCAAACCTTATGGACGGAGAAATAAGTTATTCTTATAACAGATAAATAACTATTGGCGTTCAAATACAAAAGTATTACTCAAAGTATCTTTTTTCGTGAATGGAACGAGCTAGATCCACGAAAATGATGTCACCAAATTTATCGCATGATATTACATATGGAAAGTGAACATGTTTCTCAACAGTTAATATAATTATTTTAATTTATAGGATTTTTCGATAAATGTATTTAAACAATGTGCAATATCTCGAGAGCGGTATCTGCTAGAGTTCTAAAGTACATGTCAATCGTTTTCTAAGCAAAAATTACATAAGCCATGTCTATTTGCGAAACTTTATTAAAAGTTTTGATTTTTTGATGATTTTTTCAAAATTCACCCGAATATTTAGGCGGGTTCTGAACATTCGATTACGTTTAAAAACAACAAGATTCCAGTATTCACGGGTTGTGATTTTTGTACCAAATTTCATTCGAATCGCTGTATTTGTTCGTCAGATATCGTCTCCAAAATCTCGTCAGATATCTCTCCAATCCACACACACACACACACCCACATCCACAGACACACACACACACACACACACACACACACAGACGTCACCTCAAAAATGTTTGATTCGCGACCAGGGTTGCCTGAAACGTGCTCGCCCGACGAAATTTCGAATTCAAAATTTCGACCCCGTCACAATACTTTCCTTATATATTATGTATATCAGGAAAGTAATATAAAATTCGGTACACTTGTAGAAAATGATTTGGGGAATACGCTGGAATAAACCGTTTTTACTTTCCTGATATACATAATGTAAAAGGAAAGTATTGTGATGGCGTCGATAATTCGAATTCGAGTTTTCGAGAGCACAATTCAAGCATCCCTGATCACGAATCAAACATTTTTGAGGTGATGCCTGTGTGTGTGTGTGTGTGTGTGTGTGTGTGTGTGTGTGTGTGTGTGTGTGTGTGTGTGTGTGTGTGTGTGTGAAAGTATGTGTGTGTGTGTGTGTATCACTGAGTCTGTGGAGACAATATCTCACGAACAAATAAAGCGATTCGAATGAAATTTGGTACGAAAATCACAATACGTGAATACTGGAAGTCTATTGTTTTTAAACACAATCGAATGTTCAGAACCCTCCTAAATTTTCGACTGCAATTTTGAAATCGTAAAAAAGCAAAACATTTAATAAAGTTCCATATATAGACATTTCTTATGTAATTTTTCCTTAGAAAATGATTGACATAAACTTTAAAACGTTAGCATGAACCGTTCTCGAGATATTGCACATTTTTTAAATAAATTTATCAAAAAATCCCATAAATTAAAAAAAATATATTAACTGTTGAGAAACATGTTCACTTTTCATATGTAATATAATGCGATAAATTTGGTGACATAATTCTCGTGGATCTAGCTCGTCCCATTCATGGGAAAAGATACTTTGTGTAATACTACTGTATTTGAACCTCAATAATTATTTATCTGCTATAAGAATAACTTATTTCACCGTCCATAAAGCTTGGCGAGATTTTGGCGCCAAATTTGACGGAATGTCGTCAACTTGGCGACTTTTTGAAATGTTGCAATATTAACGAAAATCTCCCCATCGGGATAAGAATGACGCTGAATCTATGAAAATAACGACTAATTGTTGAAAATTCAATATCTGGGAAAGCATGTAAGTATCTACTATAAGGAAAACCTATTTTTTAACTGTAAAAATATTAAATTCATTGCATTATAAATATAAAGAAAGTCATGTGTTGCCCACATCAGATTTTTTGATATATATTGTAGTTTAAGAAATATTGAACGTCAAAAACAAAACATTTGAGCTGTGAGTTCGCGTCCTGAATAGACTAACAATAGCAAGACCACGAATTTTTGCAAGCAGATACCTACATGGGTGAATTTTTGCAGGATGGAGCCCCTTTTTTCAATTTCGGTATATATTTTACTTTTTATGCACTTCTGAAGTGAACATTCTTTTTCGAATCGGCTCGTCTAGCGATTTCTATGTCTCGTACCGTAAAAACTATAACATAAAAAAAAATCTGATGTGGGCAACACACGACTTTCCTTATATAATGCAATGAATTTACTACTTTTACAGTTAAAAAAAATGTTATTCTTATAGTGGATACTTATATTCTTTCCAAGAGATTGAATTTTCTTCAATTAGTCTTCATTTTCACTGATTTAGCGTCATTTTTATCAATTTGGCGAGATTTTTGTTAATTTGGCAACGATGAAGAATGTCGCCAAGTTGGCGACATTCCGCCAAATTCGTCGCCAAAATCTCGCCAAGCATTATGGACGGTGAAATACGTTATTCTTACAGCAGATGAATGACAATTGGCGTTCAAATACAAAAGTAATACTCAAAGTATCTTTTTTATGAATGGAACGAGCTAGATCCACGAGAATGATGTCACCAAATTTACCGCATGGTATTACATATGAAATCTGAACATGTTTCTCAATAGGATATATATTTTTTATTTTATATAACTTTTTGATAATTATTTTATAAAATGTGCAATATCTCGAGAACGGTTCGTGTTAGCGTTCTAAAATTTATGTCAATCGTTTTCTAATGAAAAATTACCTACGAAATGTCTATTTGCGTAACTTTATTAGCGGTTTTGATTGTTTGACGATTTTTTTTTTAATTTCACTCGAAAATTTAGGGGTGTTCTGAACATTCGATTGCGTACAAAAACAACAGACTTCCAGTGTTTACGGATTGTGATTTTTGTACAATATTTTGATCGAATCGGTCCATTCATTCGCCTGTTATCGTCTCCACAGACTAACTGACACACATACACACACACACACACACACACACACACACACACACACACACACACACACACACACACACATATACATACACACACACACACACACACACACACACACACACACACACACACATCACTTCAAAAATGTTTGATTCGTGATCAGGTATGCTTGAAACCTGGCTCTTCCGTCGAAAACTCGAATTCGAATTTTCGACCCCGTCACAATAATTTCCTTATACATTATGTACATAAGGAAAGTAATATCAATAATCCCCGAAACTATCAATAAAAATCTGATGTGGGCAACACATGACTTTCCTTATATAATGCAATGAATTTATTTATTTTACAGTTAAAAAAATGTTATTCTTATAGTAAATATTTATATTCTTTCCAAGATATTGAATTTTCTTTAATTAGTCCTAATTTTCATTGATTTAGCGTCATTTTTATCAATTTGGCGAGATTTTTGTTAATTTGACAACAACTAAAAATGTCGCCAAGTGGCGACATTCCTCCAAATTCGTCGCCAAAATCTCGCCAATTGGCGAGATTTGATCTCAACTATTGGCGTTCAAATACAAAAGTATTACTCAAAGTATCTTTTTTCTTGAATGGAACGAGCTAGATCCACAAGAATGATGTCTCCAATTTATCGCATGGTATTACATATGAAAAGGACATGGTATTACATATGAATAGGAAATATATATTTTTTTTATTTTATATATTTTTTTGATAATTTTTTTGGAAAATGCGCAATATCTCAAGAACGGTTGATGTTAGCGTTCTGAAATTTATGTCAATCGTTTTCTAATGAAAAATTACATAAGAAATGTCTATTTGCGTAACTTTTTTAGCGGTTTTGATTTTTTGACAATTTTTTAAAATTTCATTCGAAAATTTAGGGGGTCCTGAGCATTCGATTGCGTATAAAAACAATAGGTTTCCAGTGTTTACGGATTGTGATTTTTGTACCAAATTTCGTTCGAATCGGTCCTTTCGTTCGTCAGATATCGTCTCCACAGACTTACTGGCACACACACACACACACATACTTTCACACACGCGCACACACACACACACACACACACGGGCGCGGTAGCCCATTGGTTAGCGCGCTGGAGTTGCACTCGGTAGGCCCGGGTTCGATTCCAGCCACTGCCAAAACTGCCGCCGTGTTCACGCGGAGTACGATCACGTTAAACATGTGGGTCCGTAAGTCCTTCGGAGAGGTTGGTGGTAGGGGAAGGAGGGTACGGTCCCTGTGGATGCCTCCCCCACTGGGTTCCGGTCCAAATTGGGTGGCACTTCCCGGCCGTCCAAACTGTTACCTTACACCTTTCTGGTAGGTCGGACGGTCTGGGTCTCAACAACAACAACACACACACACACACACACACTTTCACTCACACACACACACACTTTCACTCACACACACACACACACACAGACATCACTTCAAAAATGTTTGATTCGTGATCAGGGATACTTGAAACGTGCTCTCCCGTCGAAAACTCGAATTCGAATTTTTAACCCCGTCACAATACTTTCCTTATACATTATGTATATAAGGAAAGTAATATGAAATTTGGTACATGTATGGAGAATTAATAGGATAATACGATGAAATAAACCGTTTATCGATTTATACTTTAGTTTGGCATGAAATTGTTCGCAAACCGAGCTCAGGTTTAAGGAATTCATTTTTTGGATTCCCTGGGCTAAGAAAACCCCTGCTTTTTCCTCCTGCGTAAAATAGGTAGGGATAGAAAAGGAGATTTTTAAAATGAGAGATAGGTAGTTAGGAGAGACAGGAGAGATATGTTTTTAGGAGAGATAAGAGAGTTAGGTATGAAGCGAGCTCTGCGAGTTCAGCGAGTAGGAGGCGCAGCGTAGTGAGCAGGGAATATATATATATATACAGGGTGACCAGAAAAAAGCGCCCCAAAGAAAAATGAAACGACAAAAAAACGGGTGAATAAATATGTTTTATTCCAATTACAGAAAAAAGATGTATATTCTAAATTTATGAAATCACAAGTTCGATATGTCTGCCGTCACGTGCAATGGCATTTGGTTGTCCATATCTTTTATTACCAAAGTTTGAACGATTTATGTACCGTAGTTTTCGAGATATTACAGTTGCTTATTGGGGCGCTTATTTCCGGTCACCCAATATATATATATGTTGATTGTTTTTGTCTGGGCGCTAAGACCATCCATTAACGTGTTGGGTAATTACTCCATGCAGTTCCTAGAAGACGCTTATGCTAGGGTGGCCTTTCAAAAAATCCATACTACATATGGGAGCGTTGGGTCATTAGTGTCGAAAGCCTAGGTCGACCAGCTCATCCTTGGACATGGAGCAGTTTAGTGGGCGGCCAGTTAAAATGTGAAACCTTTCTCATATATAAATTCTGGGTCATTAGTGTGTAGTATTGACATTTTTCTCAGCAGAATCATACAGGCTCCACCCAAAATGCGAAACTTTCTGCCTATCCAATAAGCTGATTTCGCTCGAACAAAGTACTGCTTGAAGAAAAATGCCACCACGCTTATGCACAAAATTCATATGCTGGACGGTCTGTGAATCCCATATATGCCAATAAAATGCGCGCGCGCGCGCGCGCACACACACACACACACATTTGAAAACACCTGTAGACACAGATGAGCGTTGATAAGAACGAGAAATTGTTGGTACGTCATCTTCACCACATGAGCGCCTCTCATGATCGTAATCCTAAAGGAATTGACCGAAAACTGGGTGCCTGGCGAGATATCGAATCCAAGCACTGTGGGCAGTAGCAAAGAGCCATTGAAGGAAAGCAACGGATATGATCACACACATATAGTACTCTACAAAAACATACATGTTCAAGCTACTTATACAAATTTCTAAAACCTATAAAAGAACACGATGCAAAAAATACCGCAAAAAAACGCTGGTTCAACGCCGCGCACTATCTTCCTCAATCATATGAAATCCCTAGAGATTGACCAACGTTCGAGATTTTGAAATTTACCTAACAGTCCGCGTTTTTGTGACCAGAACCACAAGACTCCGAGCGAAAACACATCCCATTTCCTTGTGGTTTTATCTATCGGACGGAGCGCGATCCCACCCTATTGCACATATAGCCAGAAGATCTGCGTCTCGCATCCCTACATGATCTTCGAACCAAAAACCATTCTCCATACCTTCCCAGTAGTCCCATCCGGGAGTGAAGAGAAGAATCGTTTCTATAACGAAAAGTAGATGCGATTTAATGTTCGTAAACTAATAGTAAACTTTCGCTGTTTTCGCTTTCCTTCAATGGATTTCCTTTGGCACCCACAATATCTTGGTTCGATTTCTCGAAAATCACCCCCTTTCTAGGTCAGTTCCTACAGGATTATTAATGGAGCAACTAAAATGCTCAGTTACGGCATATCGTTGTATTTCGTATTCTCCGCATTATATAAGATAAAACTGTTAACCGTGGTCAGGAAAAAGTTTTCTATATACGATAGAGTGGCCATAATTAAAATAGATGTATTTAGAGCTCGATAGTGAGAAAACTATTGGGTCAAACTCAACCAAATTACAAGAAAATACTATTTATATCAAGGAGTTTTTATTTTTAAAGAAGAAAAAGTATTTCGAATCTTCGCCCCCACGGGCCAAAGTGGCACTGTGAGGTCCATTTTTGGAGTAAAATAGGCATAGGAAGTACAGAAACTTAACATTTTACATGCATTTTGAGAAGGACATCACATTTACATGTTATACGTATTTAGTACATTTTATATTTACATTTGCAATTTGCGTCTTACATTTATATATGTATGGCATTAATAATTTTTATATTGGCATCATTTAGATGTGTGATTCAATATGTTTTCCTTGCATATGTTCCAAAAAATGCATTCTCTACTACAGAATGCAACAGATCTCTATTGACTTGCTTGACGTGTAATATTATTCGGTCCTTCAAAATGGCTAAATTATCCACATTCTCTTGATATACCAATCGCTTTATATAACGCCACAACCAAAAGTTACAAGGGACAGATGAGGCGAACGAGCTGGCCACTTCATAGGAAATGCTCGACTAATTATTCGGTCGTTGATATAATGCTGTTGTAGGACTTCCTGTACGCGCAATCGAATATGGGGGGGTGGGGTGATCCATCCTGCATGAATATCGTAGATTCAAGACATCTACGCTGCTGAAGTTGCGGAATAACAAAGTTCAGCAGCATCGTTCGATACCTCTCAGCATTGACGGAACAAGTTTTTGGACTAATTGATGCCACTTTGGACCGTGGCCCGTAACGAAAACGTACCGACCTATGATGAATGAGACAGTAAAGTCACGCCAAACTGTTACTTTCGGAGAGTGCAAAGGAATCTCTTGAAATGCATGAGGGTTTTCAGAAGTCTCAATGTGCAATATGTGTTTACTGTCCTATTCAGGTGAAAAAGGGCTTCATTACTCCACAAGATTTTCCAACCATAAGCCTTCGGGTTGGTCGTGTGGTCTGGGTTTTCAACACTCAACAAGATTTTCCAAGGACATGATTCGTTGATTTCCATGCGAGCTAGGAAAGTCAGAGAAACGTCCAATCGAGCTTCTGCATCTCTTTGAAGTAACTGTTGAGTGTGGCTGATTTTATATGGGTAAAATTTTAGCAATTTACGCATGATATTCCATACCGTAGAATACGGCATATCCAGCTGCTGAATATTGTCTGCACACCGCTAGATCTGGCTGTTGGATCCTCTATGGCAGTTGCAATTGTATGAAGTTCTTCATTCCTTATAGGTTTACGCCCTCGTCCTGGTAACACTTGTAAAGTTTCAGAATTTTCAAAACGCAAAACCATTTCTCGAAAACATATGATAGTCATTAGACATTTCTTAAAGCCCTTCAAGCTCCTATATTCTCGAAGGGCAGCAGAATCATTTTCACTTGTTTGGTAGTAACGTTTTACTAGCAAAGCACGATCACGCAATGTTAGCATAGCGAACATTTAACAGCAAAGCACGATCGTAAAAATGTGGCGCATCATTAATTTCGACACATTTTTTCCGTTTTCCTTATATCCACAAAACTATTAGTACGTACTAATGCTATCAGCTGACTAAAACTTGCATAACGCTTTGTCTTATCACCTCTATATTCCGTAAAAATCTGCATATTTACTACAACGCACTACTGCGTATGGGAGACATGGTTGCTAAGATGTTTGAAAAAATATAAGTGCAAATGTAAATGCAAAATGTGATGTCAGTATCAAAATGCATGTAAAATGTTAACTTCCTATGCCTATTTTACTCCAAAAATGGATCTTACAGCGCCACTTTTTCCCGCGGTGGCAAAAATCCGAACTTGTTTCTTTTCTTTTAAATATCAAAACCCCATAGTCTAAATAGTATTTACTGCAAATTTGGTTGAGTTTAGCCCAACACATTTCCCACTATCGGGCTCTGAACACCTCTTCTTTAAGTATGGACACCCTTTATTTTAATTCTTTAGATTTCAAAACATATGCGTACAGCCCTTAAAAAGCCCGCTCTAGGAAAGCACATGTTCAGATGAGCAAAAATTAGTTTTATAAAGCCACAAAAGTATATTTTTTAAAATGAATGAAGAAACAAAGTAGAAACAAAGTAGAAACATTTATTTGCTAATTTATCTCTGGTTTTATGTCTCCGTAAAAATTATTTTGTCACGCATATCGCTATTATCTACGGATGACCTTGACAGCCGTTTCATTTTTCTATTTCCTTCTCACCAACCTGTCCGCGCTCTGTGTACGAGATTACACAATATCACGTCAGATAAAAAAATATCGATAGGGTGAGTACGATTTAAACGCTATATTTTCAGTTTCCGACTCGCCGCCCTCTGTAGCTGAGTGTTAGAGATTCCAAGCATGGATTTACTTCAAGGAGCTAATGTGATAGGCCCCGTGGGACCCCTGTTTGCCACTTTCTTAATTGGATTCACGACTCTGGTATTGCTCTTTTGGTAAGGTGTTTTTTGAGTATTTTAGGAATAGTTGAAAAGAATAGTGATTGTTTATGTTCTGACTTTTGTGACATTGGGAACGTGTTTACCGATAGTCGATGGAACCCATGCCATAAGGGGTCTAAACGTTAGAGAGGTGGTCCCTGAATTTTACAATATTTATTCAATTTAGGCGATGGTCCCTGTATTTTACAATATTCATTCAATTTAGGTTACCTATTTTAAATACGTATTGGTGTTGATTCAATGCCAAAAACCTTATCCTGTGAATGTTGTGCAATTAGCAATGATCCTATGAAGTATGATCTTTGTGTGAATGTTGTGAATGTTGTGCATCATAATTTCGCTACAAAAGAAATAAATCCATTATTTGTGGAAAGTCATGCGTTGCTCATATTCGGTTTCAAGTATGTGCCGCTACACCGTAACCGTGCCGTATGCTTCTCTATTAAGATCGATGGGATAATTGCCTATCAGTAAAATTATGTATGAGGATCTCTTATACATCGAAAGACGGGTGGGTCTATTATTGGAGCAGACCTTTAAAGAAAATATCAGAAAATTTTGGATCATCTGACATCAAAACCTACAGAATTGCACAAATGTTTCACAATGAACGCCAATGCATAAATGAACGGAATTGAAGGGTCAAATAAACATCCCCATCTCTCTTTCCAACACCCAACTCAAGATATGTACGGAGTTACTTTGCGGACGATCATTTTTCAACAGCTTATGGTAATCAATACCACAACAAAATTAAAAATCTGATGTGGGCAACACATGACTTTCCTTATATAATGAAATGAATTTACTACTTTTACAGTAAAATAAATAGGTTTTTCTTCTAGTAGATACTAATATCCTTTCCAAGATATTGACTTTTCGACAATTAGTCGTCATTTTCATTGATTATCGTCATTTTTATCCATTTGGCGAGATTTTCGTTAATTTGGCAACATTTCAAAAAGTCGCCAAGTTGGCGACATTCCGCCAAATTTGTCGCCAAAATCTCGCCAAGCGTTATGGACAAAGAATTAAGTTATATATATATATATATATATATATATATATATATATATATATAACTTATTAGATATTGAATTTTCGACATATATTATATAACTATTATTATATATTTATATATTATATAACTTATTAGATATTGAATTTTCCACAATTAGTCGTCATTTTCATTGATTTAGCGTCATTTTTATCCATTTGGCGAGATTTTCGTTAATTTGGCAACATTTCAAAAAGTCGCCAAGTTGGCGACATTCCGCCAATTTCGTCGCCAAAATCTCGCCAAGCGTTATGAACGAAGAAATAAGTTATTCTTACAGCAGATAAATTGGCGTTCAAATGCAAATGTATTACTCAAAGTATCTTTTTTCATGAATGGAACGAGCTAGATCCACGAGAATGATGTCACCCAATTTATCGCATGATATTATATATGAAAAGTGAACATGTTTCTCAATAGGAAATATTTTTTTCTATTTTATTTGACTTTTTGATAATTTTTTTGAAAAATGTGCAATATCTCGAGAACGGTTCATGTTAGCGTTCTAAAATTTATGTCAATCGTTTTCTAATGAAAAATTACATAAGGAATGTCTATTTACGTAACTTTATTATTGGTTTTGATTTTTTGACGATTTTTTCAAAATTTCATTCGAAAATTTAGGGGGGTTCTGAACATTCGATTGCGTATAAAAACAACAGGCTTCCAGTGTTTACAGATTGTGATTTTTGTACCAAATTTGGATCGAATCGGTCCATTCGTTCGTCAGTTATCGTCTCCACAGGCCCACTGACACACACACATACACACACACATACTTTCACACACACACACACACACACACACACACACACAGACATCACTTCAAAAATGTTTGATTCGTGATCAGGGATGCTTGAAACGTGCTCTCCCGTCGAAAACTCGAATTCGAATTTTCGACCCCGTCACAATACTTTCCTTATACATTATGTATATAAGGAAAGTAAAAACGGTCGTATTTTAGTATTTCAGTTTTAAAACCGGCATTGATACCGCTCAAGATACCATTCAGTTTTACCGCTATATCTGAAATTTTAAATATTTAGACTTTGTTCTACCGATATTTCTACATTTCAAATTCTAACAATTTTTCTACCGCTATTTCTTGATTTTCAAATATTAACAACTATGTTCTATTGACATTTTTGTATTATCAAATATTAACATTTTGTTCAACCGCTATTCCTCCATTTTTGTGTAGTAACAATTTGTTCTACCGCTAGTTCTGCATTTTCAATTATTAACAATTTGTTCTAAAGCTATTTCTGAAATTCCAAATATTTACAATTTGTTATTTCTGGGTTATCAAATGCAAACACTTTGCTCTACAGCTATTTCTATAACAATTCGTTTTACTACTATTTCTAAATTTAAATATTAACAATTTATTAAATATTAACAATTAAAAAATTTAAATATTAACTTAAATATTAACAATTAAAAAATATTAACAATTTATTCTGCGGTTGTTTTTGAATTTTTGAATATTAACAATATATTCTGCGACTATTTCTGGACTTTTAAATATTAATAATAAGTTCTGAGACTATTTCTTTATTTTCAAATATTTATATAATTTGTTTTACAAATATTTATGGATTTTCAATTTGTTCCACCGCTATATCTGGATTTTCAAATATTGACAATTTGTTCTAATGGTATTTCTGAAATTTGAAATGCTACCACTTTGTTTGTTATTTCTATAACAAATTATTCTTTCGCTATTTCGGGATGATTTTCAAATATAAAAAGTTTGTTAGATCCCTATTTTTGAATTTTCAAATATAAAAAAAATTGTTCCATCGCTATTTCTGGATTTTGAAATATTAACAATTTGTTCTACAGCTATTTCTGGATTTTCAGATATTAAAAAAATTTTCTTCCGCCATTTCTGAATTTTAAAGTAGTAACAATTTTTTCATTGTAAAAATTGCAGATAATTTAGGTTAAAAAGGCAAACAATTCTTATTCTATAACTTAAGTTTTAAACAAAACAGTTTTTTACCTATCTAATTAAACATGAACATACAAAGAGCAACAATGAAATGACATTGTTAAAAATAATATGACTATAATGAAACATTAGTGATGGCCTCGACACGACAAAATTACCGACTAAAAACTATAAAACGAAGCAAAAAATATGCAGCACACACAAAAAAAAAATAATTACACGAAATAAGTTCAATACATAAGGTAATACACAAAACTGATAAATAAAGAATAAAGAAAAATTAATAATTTCAGAAAGAAAACAACATAACAAACATATTTCAGAAGTGTATTTATAGCTCTAGATTAACATTAGTAAGATAAAAGATAAAAGTCTTATCTAATCAACAAAATGATACAATGTGTTACATTCATTCTTGAATTGTTATTAAAAATTTAAAGTCAATAAATAACAATGGATCAAAAAATCAAGTTTAATAAATACGAAAGAAGTGATAATGCTGAAACACTCATTAATACTTTTGTATATTTGGAATTTTGCGACTTGGCGCCATTGTACGCAGTTGCAGTTGTAAAATGAAAAAATAACTATTTCTAAATTTCCAATGTGAATTAATATTAGAAAAGTATCCATTCTATTTGCTATTTTGTGCAACAACATTCAAATGAATGCATTATCAAAGAAAAAAAATAATAAATTTGAGAGTAATCTACAGCAGATTTTTATTTTACTAATACTAAAAAATTCTGGGTATTTTGCCATTCTATCAAGCACATAAAAACGGCCGTACCGTGCTGAAAACACCGGTTCTCGTTAGATCACCGAAGTCAGGCAGCATCGGGCGCGGTTAGTACTTGGGTGGGTGACCACCTGGGAACACCGCGTGCTGTTGGCACATTTTGGGGGCGGTACCCCGGTGGTTTGCGCGCTGGATTTTCACGCTGCCACAACTGCCGCAGTGTTCACGCGGAGTACGATCGCGTTAAACATGTGGGTCCGTAAATTCTTCCGAGAGGTTGGTGGTAGAGGAAGGAGGGTACGGTCCCTCTGGATGCCTCCCCCACTGGGTTCCGGTCTAAATTGGGTGGCACTTCCCGGCCGTCCAAACAGTTACCTTACACCTTTTTAGTAGGTCGGACGGTCTGGGTCTCAACAACAACAACGGTCCTCATAAGCCTAAATAAGTGCCTAAACACACTTGGCTTGTGGCAAAAAAAAAACATAGACGCGGGTTCCCAGGCGACCGCCCACATTCGTCCCCACAAGGGCCGGGCCTGCACACACATACTTACACACACACACACACACACACATAGACATCACCTCAAAAACGTCTGATTCGTGTTCAAGAATGCTTGAAACTTGCTCTCCCATTGAAAACTCGAATTCGAATATTCTACCCCATCACAATATTTTCCTTATACATTATACTATGTATATAAGGAAAGTAATAATATAAAGTAGAAATGTTTGGTAAATTTTTAATTTTGATATGGTCAATTTTATTAGCAATAAAATAATTGTGTAGTGCTAAAATATAGTGATGGGAATTATAACTATTTTTCAGTAGCAGTGCTAAATGCTAATGTTAAATTTCATTAACTGCTAATCTGAATTGCTAATTATAACAAATGCTGTTCAAAACGCGCCACTTACAATAACCTAAAATATTGAATAGGTCACTGAGCTATATATTATATGGAGTTATTACTCCCTATTCTTTAATGTTAAAGCAAAGTTTACACCTGAAATGTGGAAACAAATGTTTTCCGCGTTAGCCAATCAGTCAACTTTAGCAATAACTTCTTAAGGACGCATACGCTTTAATGCCCAGCCTTGTTAACAATGAAAACAACTTTGGCGAAAATAAATATAAATACACCTGCTTAGATATATTACATGTCGCATTTTACTTATTTCCACTGTCTGAAAATAAATTTTTCAAATGCATGCCTTTTTACCCAAGATTTTTGAAAGAATATATGGAAAACAATGCCAACTCTACACCAAATAGACTGAATAAAATCGACCAAAACCCATAATCTTAACGGTAATCAAGAAGAAAAACCCGTCCCACCCTAAGGTATACGGGTGACGACAAGTCTTCGCGACAACAATCCTGGGCCACTCAGCACACAGCACAATCGACCTCCAGGGCGAAGAGCCCCGGCCGCCAGACCACGACCCACAACTCCAAGTCGAACCCTCACACGGGCGTCAAAGGAGGCCGCAGCCAAAAGAAACAAGACAAACAAGTAACCACCAGACCCACTCCGTTGAGACTCATCCTAACTGGAACCAACAACACAACAAACTTAGTTGTACAAAATAATAAAATGTATCTACATTAACATTACATATGTAAACTTTACAAGTTTAAATACACTTTGTGTAAACAACAAACTTAACACCTACAAAGTTCCGTTGAAAGAGCCATATAATGTCACTACAAACTTCCTTTCCAAAGTTTAAAGAATAAGACACAATTTTTTTATTTACATAATTTTAACATTTAATAAACCATATTGTTTCATTTATCCTATTTACATTATACAACATTGTTTTATCCATTATACCATAACTCAAAAAAATTTATATACCTTTCTTAGTTCAGTCATTTACAATGTATTTCTCATACTAACAATACTTTATATAAATATATATAAAAGTTACATCTTAAAAAGTTTATATAACATATACTATACATGGAAACTAAATAGCAATATCCAACATGGATTTGCTCCAACTGTATTAACAACAAAGACTTAACTTTAAAAGTTCCGAAATTTTGTAGCGCAATATATCTTTACAAACTTTGGATTTGAAGTTTTAAAGAATAAAAGACTATTTTACAAATTTTATTTACATAATTTAACATTATATAATCCATTATCATACATATATCTTATTCCACTTTACCTAAATGCTTTTCAATTATATAACTAGAATCTTGCATTCCATTCGCAATTCTGTCTTTTACACAACAGTTTTCTTGTACAATCAGTACTTTAATTTTATATGAAAATTATATCATTAAAAACAGTAATAACATATATTATACATGGAAACTCAAAAGTCAATATCCAACATGAATTTGCTTCTTTTTACAAGTATTTAAGCCTTTTCATTCTGTAAAAGTTTGCTCATGATGAGCTTTTACTCCATTCTGTGTCTTTTTCTTCCTACACAGTTTTATTAATGAGACTTCTTTGTAGTTTATAGAAAAATGCTCTTTCCTTATTTCGTTTCATAATTCGGAATCATAGATGCAATGTTCTATTGTCCCCAGGGCTTTTTGACAGTGACAATTTGCTTCTTTTCCATAGAACCTTGCCTGATAGGTTCTTATTGCCCCGTTATTCGTCAAAATATGATTCAAGTAAAATTCCCCATTATCAGGATAGTTGACACCTTGGATAGTTGGGTGTAGAGGTGGCGTCCTTTCATACTTTCGTCCCATTTTTTCTGCCATTCTTTCATGCTTTCTTCGTATATCATCGAGTTAATTTGTTGTGATAACGAGAATACATTTTCAACGGTGTCAATTGTTAACGCTTCTTTTGCAAGTTCATCTGCCTTTTCGTTCCCCTCCACTCCTACATGGACCTTAACCCAATGTAGGTTGATTTTTCCCTTATAATTTAAGATTTCTTCTTTCAAACAGTAAATTTTCTTATTGTTTATCCTTGTTGAGCTTAATGCCATCAATACTGACCTTGAATCTGTGTAAATATCAATTTCATCAAATTGATTTGTCTTGGTATATTCTATTGCTTTACATATAGCATACATTTCTGAGTTAAAATGGTGGTATTGTTATTGATTCGATGCATTTCCATATGCCTAATTTCCTTCTCTTTATAAACTACTAAGGCGCTTAATACATACTAAACCTTGATACATACTAAATTCTTCAAATACTTTAACACCAACAAAACCAACTTTCATCTACGACGCCATTGCTGGGGATGATTTTCTTAACAGTTTGGTGGAATTGATGTTAGCTGTTAGCAACTGCTCTTTGGCGTATAATAATACATGCCCAATTGTAATGTTTATATGATCCGGGTATGCCGAGCAATAGGTTTTTCAATCCCTGTTCGGTAGCTTCAATTTTCCGCTACACACGGCACACACACACATGCATACAACTCTTTTTATTATGTAAGTAAAAGTTGACAAAACAAAACTGATGTTTAATAATCTTTCCTTACTTTATTTGCAGGCATTCTATCCGTAAGCAGCAGTACTGGAAAAAATTAGACGTGCCTTATGTACCACCCATTCCCTTCTTCGGATCGGTTTTAGAGATCATGATGAAGGTGAGATACTTTTCTCCCTCAAACGATTTCTCCACTTGCATTGAAAGAAACAGACAATGGTTGTACCACATTAACATATAGGTCCAGACATGGATTTATGTTACGTGTCATCATATATGCAGTCAAATAGACTCCATTGATAGGTTTTTTTCGTACATCGGTCGTGAAGTTTATTATGGAAACATATAATATTCTGGAAAACATTTAATTCCTAAAATGTTGAAAAGGTTCACAAGAAAAGTTGGAAAAGACATAAGAAATAAACACAAATTATTTAGAACTAATATCCTCCATTAAACAACGTGGAATCAATTGGACTCCCGTCTGTACTTATAGGTTAACCATTTAACGGGTCCTATGTAAGACATATTACACTAAACCTGAATTATCAGTTACCTTACACCTTTCTGGTAGGTCGGACGGTCTGGATCTCATCAGCAACAACTAAACCTGAATTATAAACTAATATGATGTCATCATTTTATCTTATAAATTATATTCAGGGATGATTTGTTGTTGTGCAGTGACGTACGTCATTAATAATTTCTGGTTAATTTATAGCGACAGCAAATATATTTCTATTATGCTCTGTTTTATTTTTCACTCTTCAAACATTCCTATCATGAGTGGACAGTAGAATATAATAGAATATGCTTGATTATAAATCGTGGATTAGGGTGGAATCGTAAATAGAGAGCTCTCGTCAAAATATGAAGAAAAGCACTTTCTCCAGCATTTTCCAATCTTTTACAATAATATGCTGTAGAAACACGAATCCCTCTTTATTATGTTTAACGGTTATTCATATTTGAAACTGATGAGTCAGTAAAAAATCATCAATTTCCAAACACTAGAAAATTTGTATAGAATGGATTCGAATTTGGAATCTTACTGTAATAACACGTAAACATACCATTCACTGATTGTTAGTAGAATATAAAACTGCGAAAAACAATAAAGGTATTCGCACAACTAATCATTCGCCGACTTAGAGGAAAATCGGATCTGTACCTGGGTACCACTTGTTTTGTGAGGGACTAGAAGCTAAGCTAATTAGGAGAAAGTTCTTTTAGTTTCACAGTAAATTTGTAATTACTTTTGCCCAAAGTAAAGCTTAAAATTTTGTTCCCATGTTGATGTTTCTTGATTACTAAAACGATTTCTATTACCAGCTTTTATTGGTGATATTAAAAAAATATTGTTTTTGAACATTTAAATGAAAAATCAGATCTAGGCAGCCAGTGACATTTCTTTGATAATGCAATGCCTTTTCGTTTTTCAAATATTTATGTAGACGATCCACAGCATAATGTTTTTGGGGTTTAATTATACATAGTGATGAGAATGCTAATTATTTTACTTTAGCAGTTCTAATTCATGATCTTCAATGGATTGAAAACCCACTGGTTTTCATCAGAATATCCTTCTAAGCGGCTTTCCTTGGAGCAACGCCTCTCCAATTTTCAATCTTTATCACCTCAACATCTTTGTTTTCATAATCCGTGCTTCTGAACTTCGGTCGTCCTCTAGATCTTTTTCTGATCGATGCGGACATTAGCATTTTCTTTGTGATTCTGCTGTTATCTATTCTCTGCAAATATATTATATATATTTTCCTATAATATACTCGTATTTGCTATATAACATGTAATGTATTCTTAGCATATTGCATTCTGATAATTTTTATGTATTTGATTATGTCAGAATCTTTATATAATATGTATAATTTAAAATTGTGTCGTCTTCTCTAAATATCATTCTCCTAAATTTCACCAAAAATACTACGTAAAAATTTTCGCTATGATTCGCTAATTGTCGCAAATGCCAAGAACGGTTTTGTCATGTCCTGTAAAATTCCAAATTTCACATTGGGGTAGAGCTTATAAGTAATTTATAGTTGTAATTTTGCTCTTCTCCAAAGCTGGTGTGATCGGAAAAAATTCTTAATTCATGAAGACAGAGAAGGATTAAGCAACTACAATTCGTTTTTGAATTTCTAAACTAAACTAATATTATTTTTACAGTTCATCTGAGATCCCAGGTAATTAAAAGGCTCTACGGATTCAAATTTATACAATCCAGCTTCAAATACTATAAAGTGGGGGGGGGACTCTTATGGTAAATGCCATGTATTTAGTTTTGTCTCTTCAGATTCACTTTATGAGCAGCGCTGGCCAAGGCAGGATAAGCTTCCTTTAGATTTTTAGCTGTTCTGTCTATATCGACATATTCAATAATTTAAATGGACTTGTAGATGTTTCTTTTAATTGTGATATTAGTATCTCTAAGTACTTTCGCCAGGGCTGAGTTGAATAGGTAGGCAAGCAAATGCAATTCCCTGCATAACACCATTATTAATGTTAATATGTTTTGAGATGTGAGGTTCAATTGTAGTGAGGATAATTATAGCTACTTTACTTTAGAAGTATTAATTGCTCATCCTAAATTTAATTATCTACTAATTTTAACTAATAATTTTTAGCAACTGTTCTTTTTTATTATTATTATTTGCTTGACCCACTAGTTCCAATCGTTTAAAACATTCAAGATTACTGAACTGTATGTAGTAAGCAGTGGTTTCTCCATATTCTCAGATCAGTAATTAACATTCCCGGATATTGAATTAATATTCCTTATAATAAATGACAAATTGTTTGGCTTAAAAATCCCAGACTATTGTAAAATGTGTCTTTTTTATGATTGGAACGATCTGGATACATGGGAATTAAATTAATAGTTTTGTTGCATGGTGTATCTTATGGTAAGTAAATATATTTGAAAACATTGAATGATGAAAAATGGAAATATTTGACAGTATTCAATGATGGATACCAAGATCTTTTGTCTACCATATATATGTTACAGTACAAGTGATAAATAGGAGACCATGCATAATCGTCGGTTATTGTGCATAATTGCCATCTTGGTAAGTTTGATAAATTGCACTAAATTTGTCACTTTTACCAACGATTTTGCATACTTCCCAAACGAAGTTGGTAAATTTGATAAATATGGCAGAATTTCTCACTTTTAAAGGGGATTATGTGTATTTCCCAAATAAATTTGGTTGGTTTGATAACTATCACTGCATATTGTTACGAACATGTAAAGAGACCTCAATAAAATCTCTTTAGGAAAAAAAACCAGAAGAAGGAAACACCCGCACAGGTAAACGTTCCTATGACTTAAATTTATGGTTGACATGATAAAAAGTTCGGAGGTGTTGCCAGATGTGGCGATTTATCCCCAATTTGGCGGTATTTAGCAACTTCTTAAAGGTTCCAGAAGCACTTCAAAATAGCGAATTTTCTACGAGATATGAGAAGTTTCTATAGAGAGTCTATAAACATCTCTCAGTTGGAGCGTAGTTGATGTGATACGAGCTACATTGAATTGGGACATGCGTCAATTGTTTGAGAATATTATCGGCTGTTTTATGAAATTAGTGGAGCATTTATTTAATTGCTGTTTTACTGTATCTGACATTTGTTTAGTGATCTTGCAAGATAGTTATCGAACTGTTTTACTGTATATTAATCCTATTTACGCTGTGTTTGTAAATAAACATGCTACAGGAAACACTCGTACAGGCATTGCTCCCCATGACGTCAGCCTAGGGTTATCATACGCGGAACGTCGAAGAATGACTGCCAGATTTGGCAATTTGTCGCCAATTTGTCGACATTTGTCGACTTCCCGTTGGCTCAAGAAGGACCGCGAAATAACGATTAGTCAACGAGATATTAAAGAATTCCAGGAGTTTCTATAGATAGTCTATAACAGCAGTGATCACTCAGCCGGAGTAGTTGTAGCTGACGAGACGCAAGCTACATTGAACTGTGATTTTTGTCAGTGATTTGAAAATAGTAGCAGTTGTTTTGTCAAATTACTTTCGTCAATGTTTTGAGAATACTGTGAGTTGTTTTGTGAAATTAGTGAAGCATTTAGGTCTTGTTTTACTGTACATTGTTCCTGTTTACGCTGTGCTTGTGAATAAACGTGTTTGTTATCCAGAAATGTGGACTTATTCTTGTATCCTGAGCGTACACCCACGATTTGAGAGGATACGTTGTAACAAATTATGTTCCTCCATCGCTTTTCTAGTCAGTACCATATACGCTTGTTAAGTTTTCAGAAACCCCACGCCTGACACCCATTTCTTACCACGTATCCTCTGCAATCGTGGAGGAGGTTTAACATACAAGAATGAGTCCAAATACCTGGATAACTAACACGTTTATTCACTTGCACAACATAAATGGGAACAATATACAGTAAAACAATTCGACAAATATCTCACAAGATCACTGAACCACTGTTAGTTACAACAAAACAGCAATTAAATGCTCCACTCATTTCACAAAATAGGCGATAATATTCTCTCATATCTCGAAGAATCTTCGTTATTTCGGCGTTTTCTCGAACCTTCTGAAAGACTCCAAAAGTCACCAAATTGGCCAATAAATCGCAAAAACTGACAAACTTCATCCGAATTTCAACACATAACAACCCTTCCGAGAGGTTGGTGGTAGAGGAAGGAGGGTACAGGTACAGTCCCTGTGAATGTATGAATGCCTCCCCTACTGGGTTTCGGTCTAAATTGGATTGCACTTCCCGGCTGTCCAAACCTTATTCCTTTCTGGTAGATCGGACGGTCTGGATCGAAGAAGAACACATGACAGCCCTAGATTCATGTCATAGGAAAGATTGCTCATACATATGTTTTCTCTGTCTAGTTTTTAAAAGAGACTATTATTTATTAACTGCAAATTTACCATCTTAGACTGGCGATTTTGCATAATGTCTGATAAATTTCGTACGAGTTATCATATTTATTACTACGAACTGGCGATTATGCATAATAACCTGAAAATATAATTAATTCTCTATATATGAAATTAATTTATCAAACTTACTAAAATGATTGGTGATTATGCATAATAACCGGCGTTTATGCATAATTACCAGATTTATCACTTTTACCGTAATACAACACTCTATATTTATGAAAATTTCAACACCACGAAGGAATGGTCAGATTATAAGGACATTTAAACCACATATCACTAATGGTGATACAAATAAATGATTACTTTTGCAGGCCAATACAACCACATTGCTAGCACGAAATCAGTATTTTGTGACGCCTCCCCTAGCAGCAATAAGAGCTTCTAAACGCCGCGGCTTCGAATCAAAAAGAGTTTGGATGTGTTTCTGGGGTATTGCCTGCTAGGCTTCTTCGATCCGGGTCCACAGTTTATCGGTAGTGACTGCTGGAGAACAGTAATGGCCCAGTTGCCGAGTGACCATCTTCATGTTCAATCTGTTACAAGTCTGGTAAACGGGCATTTCAAATAAGAAGCGGTATTTGCTGTGCAGGGGAAAAGGCTTGGACATCCAGGGCAACATGTAGTCGGCCGTTGTCTTGTTGGAATACAGCGCAAGGTGTGTGATGAAGGAAGGGTATAACTTCGGCCTCAAAAACCTCCCTGATGTAGCGTTTGCTGTTGAGCGTACCCGTAATACGTAGCAGCCGGAATCGCTTAAGATAGCCAATGGCACTCCACACCGTTACACTTAACGTTCGTGCAGTATGACGCTCTAAAACATTTGCAGGAATATGGCGCTCACCTCGATACCATCTAACGCGTTTGCGGCCTTCATTGTAGTCTAGGTTGTAGCGGGACCCATTCGAAAACAAAACCTGATGCCAATCCGCAAGGCATTATCTGTAATACCCGCCCATTGTAATCTGAGGCGTCGATAATTCAAGGTCAACAGTATTCTCCGCTAAGAAATGCCTGCAGTCCTCTGAGCGCCTTCGACACGTAGAAACAAACAATGCCACATATATATCAGTGCTCCAGTGCTGTGCTGACACTCACCTCACGGTACGTCACCGCCATGCGGATGAGGTGTCTATGATCCCGTACTGTCGTCACATTGCGTGGTCTACTGCCGGATATTCGACTCATCCGGTTTTCTTCGGTCCACTGCTTCCACACTCGCATTGCTGTGATTGCATTATTTCCCGTACAGGCCCAACCCGTACAGGCAACAATTTCCCGGTACGGAAATCCATGGCGGCTCGTGTATAGGCACTGTGGCACGGCGGGAATGACAGTGCTCTCTCTCCCTCACAGCCTTGCTTGCAGCTTCCTATGTGCGCATGCGCTCAACGCTCATAGGAAGCTGCACGCGAGGCTGCGAGGAAGAGAGAGCGGTGCTTGACTGTTGAGCGCATGCGCACATAGGAAGCTGCAAGCGAGGGAGAGAGAGCACTGTCGTTCCCGCAGTGCCACAGTGCCTATACGCGAGCCGCCACTGAGTCGGAAATCCTACTTCTCACAGACCGATTATGCGTCCCCGTTCAAACTCTGTATTTTGTTTATAAGGCGTCCTTGACGTTAACGAGGAATAGTAACTCCAATAGAACAGTTTACAACTCTCGAGCACCGATACCATACTTCTCTGGCTTTTCAACAGCCTTCTATTTATACTCCTCGTACGGCCGTTCAAAGGGTGCTGAGGAGCCCAGGCATGCGCATTCACTCTGCATTTCTAATCAATTGCATGGCCCGTACGTTTTATTTTAATCTGACAATTACTTCATGGTTTTGTAATGTTCATAAACATGAGTATATATATATTGTATGTATAAAAATATGAATAAAATTATTTTTACCTGTGACTTTTTCTGTGTATTTCACTTTAGCCTATGCATATCATAGAATTGGAACGCTACAACAAATACGGCCTAATCTATGGGTAAGATATATACATATACATATTTATACATATACATACACATATTTATATTTTAAATATAAAGAATATGTCTCCACTCGAATTTATCATACATTTATGTTTTACATCCCATTATTCCATATTTTGCTTTCTGATTCATCAGGGTAAAATTAAATAATAAAATTTCAGAGTTTTTATTGCCAGTTCTTTTAAAAACACCCCTATATTTAAAATAAAATTCGATGTGTTCAGTATACAACTTGTCCCATGATCTAACAAATTTAAGCTTTCATTTGTCTCGATATCGCTAGACAATTCTATTGCAGGTAATAATTGAAATAAGAATTCCAAATTTCATAGAAGTCGCTTATTTTTTGCTTAATTTCCACTCTCTGTAAATAAAGTTTAATTTCTAATATCTCGAGAACGTCTCATAACTGCTAAGAAAATGCGTTAATTTCTCACTAGATGACTGTATACAACACCCACTCGCTTGGTAATTGTTAGCGCAGAAAATTCCTTCACAATTCCCGATAATAAATATGGAATAATGGGATATATCATAGAAAATGCAAGAAAAAATCGAGATAATGAATGCGTACAAATTCCATCCAGTAATCAAGGAAATACACAACTAGTCCTACCTTTACCATTTTTGGATTATGGCTATTGTCCTTGAATCACAGAATTTCACATTATAAAATCATTGCTTCAAGAAATTTTGTGCATTCTGGTTATGCCATAGTCTGTGCTTTGTTGATGAATAGCACAACCCACTCCATCATTCCCCAATGCTTGTGAAAGGATGACCAGTTGTTCATTTTTACTTTCCTTATATACATAATGTATAAGGAAAGCACTGTGACGGGGTCGAAAATTCGAATTCGAGTTTTCGACGGGAGAGCACGTTTCAAGCATCCCTGATCACGAATCAAACATTTTTGAAGTGATGTCTGCGTGTGTGTGTGTGTGTCAATGAGTCTGTGGAGACGATAACTGACGAACGAATGGACCGATTCAAACCAAATTTGGTACAACAATCACAATCCGTAAACACTGAAAGCCTATTGTTTTTATACGCAGTCGAATGTTCAGAACCCCCCTAAATTTTCGAATGAAATTTTGAAAAAATCGTCAAGAAATCAAAACCACTAATAAAGTTACGCAAATAGACATTTCTTATGTAATGTTTCATTAGAAAACGATTGACATGAATTTTAGAACGCTATCATGAACCGTTCTCGAGATATTGCACATTTTTCAAAAAAATTATCAAAAAGTCATATAAAATAAAAAAAAATATTTCCTATTGAGAAACATGTTCACTTTTCATATGTAATACTATACGATAAATTGGGTGACATCATTCTCATGGATCTAGCTCGTTCCATTCATGAAAAAAGATACTTTGAGTAATACTTTTGTATTTGAACGCCAATAGTCATTTATCTGCTGTAAGAATAACTTATTTATTTATCCATAACGCTTGGCGAGATTTTGGCGACGAATTTGGCGGAATGTCGCCAACTTGGCGACTTTTTGAAATGTTGCAAAATTAACAAAAATCTCACCAACTGGATAAAAATTACGCTAAATCAATGAAAATGACGACCAATTGTCGAAAACTCAATATATTGGAAAGAATATTAGTATCTACTATAAGAAAAACCTATTTTTTTTTACTGTAAATGTAGTAAATTCATTACATTATATAAAGAAAGTCATGTGTTGCCCACATCAGATTTTTTAGCTTATATTTGACTCTATTATAGAATCCTATATATTGTCATGGTTATTTAATCAGTGTCTTTTTGTTTTTAGGCATTACGAAGCCAACCGACCACTGCTGTCCATTGCAGAACCCGATATGCTCCGTGACATCCTGGTCAAAGATTTTCTGTCCTTCTCTGGAAGACGAGTACGTTTAAAATCAACTCAGTTGTTAAATAACAAATTGCGTAACATATTAATGTGTTCAATGTATTCGATACAAGAAACTTGCACAGTCTAATTAATTTTTCCTTACACTATTCTCTTCAACTTCACACGGACTCTGTTTGTTCATTCGTTCAAAACCTTTAACATTTCGTTCTCGGCCAACAGATCTCGTACAGAGCTGAAACACGGCACATAGTTTCATTTCGCAGAGCATTTACGTCTCTAAAATTTTAACGGCATTACGGTTATATCTATAAATTTTATCGGCATTCGGCATTACGAATTATATTGTAAAAAAATATGCGAGGTTACAAGAACATTTTTAGAAAACTGGGATTTCATATAACTTTTCAATAACATTTAACATAGTTTTTAGTACACCAAGATACTAGGTAAAAGACGACTAGATATTAGAAAAATGCGTGTAATATTATTAAATAGAATCCCATTTTCTTCAAATTTTTATAGTAAAAACACACACACAGAGTATCCTAAAAACATTGACCTCGGCTTTATTCCTTAAATATTTATCTTAAACATATAAAATAAAATACAAAGTTGTTTAAAAAAAGGTACAGAATTTTATGAAACCGATAAAAATTTTCAGGAGATTAAATTTGAAGAAATACAAAATTTTTATACAGCGCCCTACAAAAAACATTTCCAATGATTAAAATGTGCCCTATACACTAATAAGGTGATGAACAAAATTTCAGCATTTACAAAAGCAAACATACATAGCAAAATTTCAGCAGGGTTTTTTAATGATCTTGTTGCATTAAAAGTAAAAATTTTCTGATTGACCCAATTTGTCTAAGGGATCGTATAAAAATTTAAAAAGTGTAACTTTTTGAAAATTAATGGGAGGACTATTTCATTAACGTAGTCTTATTTTCTACCTTACATTCAACATTTTTGCAATTTACATTGCCCACTTATCTCCAACAGATAAAGAATTATAACGCATTTTAATCTTTTTGGGACACCCTGTATAATAGTAGTATCTAATGAACTTTTCTTTCTTTCTGTGTATGCAGGGTGTCCCAAAAACATTGATCTCGGCTTTTATTCCTTAAATATTGATCTTAGCCATATATAACACATTACAAAGTTGCGTAAAAAAGGGGTACAGAATTTTATAAAATCGATTAAAATTTTCAATGGGAATTAAATTTTAAGAAATACAAAATTTTAAATTTTATACGTCTCCCGTACAAAAGCATTCCCAATGACTGAAATGTGCCCCATACACTAATAAGGTGATGAACAAAATTTCAATCTTTACAAAAGCAAACATACATAGTAAAATTTCAGCGGGATTTTTTAATGATCTTGTTGCATAAAAAATTTCTGATTGAAAAAATTTGTCTAAGGGGTCGTATAAACATTTAAAAAGTGTAACGTTTTGAAAATTAATGGGAGGGCTATTTCATTAACGTAGTCTTATTTTCTAGCTTATTTTCAACATTTTTGCAATCTACATTGCCCACTTACTCGTATTTCCAACAGATAAAGAATAGAAACGCGTTTTAGTCTTTTTGGGACACCCTGTACAACAGTAGTATGCTATAAACTTTTTCTTTCTTTGTATACAGGATGTCCCAAAAACATTGACCGACCTAGGCTTTTATTCCTTAAATATTGATCTTTGACATATATAACAAATTACAACGTTGCGTAAAAAAGGTACAGAATTTTATGAAATTGATTAAAATTTTCAAGGGAATTAAATGTTAAGAAATACAAAATTTAAATTTTTATACGGTCCCCATACAAAAAACATTTCCAATGAGTAAAATGTGCCCCATACACTAATAAGGTGATGTACAAAATTTCAGCATTTTATGATAAAAAGTCCCAGAGATATGAAAAGGCAAAAATGCTGACTTAAACCACCTTTGATGCATCGACATGTGTTCTCAAAGGGGAAAAATCATGTCGGCAGATCGCGTTTGAGGGGTCATACACAAATTACGAACGAAAACACTGATCACGTACATAAATAATAATTTTTCTATTTATTAGTGCAAAAGTACACATTAGTACACTGTATAGAAATAATAACCTTACACAAAGATTACAAAGCTTGTTTAAAATGTTTTCCATCCGTACAGAGGCAGATATTATTTGCCTATGATGCATTTCTGCGTTGTGTCATTTGCACTCTTGCTGTAAACATTTACATTTTAATTTGTGATTAATCCCTCACCAACTTTGTTTAAACATATCTCTGGAATTTTTTATGATAAAATGTTGAAATTTTGTACATCACCTTATTAGTATATGGGTCACATTTTACTCAATGGAAATGTCTTTGTACGAGGACCGTAAAAAAATTTAAATTTTGTATTTCTTAAAATTTAACTCCTTTGGAAATTTTAATCGATTTCATGAAATTCTGTACCTTTTTTTACGCAACTTTGTAATTTATTACATATGTCTAAGATCAATATTTAAGAATTAAAAGCCGAAGTCAATGTTTTTGGGATAACCTGTATATATATATGTGTGTGTGTGTGTATGCATGTATATATATATATGCACGTAGCCATATGCAAATCACAGTAGCGGTAGAAGAGAGATCCATATGCAAATGATTAAAAAAAAACCAAATATATGCAACAGAAACTTGTTTATTCAGTAAAGAATGTGGCCCCCACGGACAGATATACAGACCTCTAAACGGCGAGGCATACTATCGATGAGGCTAGTAGTGGTTGCCTGAGATAGTCCTTATCAAGCAGTGTCCATTGCGGCACGCAGTTCGTCTACGATATATACCGGTGGTCCCCGTTGCACCTGACGTCCGATTAGGGTCCACACGTGTTCCATGGGGTAGAGATCCGGCGGGGATGACGACCAGGAAAGGATGTGAATTCTGTTCAGGCTGTTGAGAGTTCGCAGTGCTGTGTACGGTGTGGCATTGCCTTCCTGAAACGCCTGTACCAGTGGCCGAACCACAAGCAACACAACTTTTGTGATGTACTGGAGATTACCTCCAATGTGCACCAGAGCTGTCCGCTGATCGAACATGATACCGCCCCAATCCATGATGCCCGGTGTGGAGCCAGTGTGATGCAATGGGCTGGTAAGTGGCGCTCACCGGGACTCCACCACACCAATTCACGGTGTCATTCCTACGCAGGCAGAAGCGAGATTCATCCGTAAACAATACCCGATGCCATTCATTGGTCCAGTTGCGATGACGACGACACCATGCAAAACGATAATCCCTGTGTTGAGCGCTTAATGGCACCCCAGTGGCTGGCCGCCTTGCGCGCAGCTGTACTTCATACAACCTGTTGTGAATGATTTGTGTGCACGCAGGTGCAACCGTTGATGGCTGCAGGCTATTTTGGATGTCGCTTGCCGTTCCGAACGGGTCTCGATGAGGCGTTCGGCTAATCTACCGATCCGTGTGTTCTCCCATGCGCCTGTTCGACCCATTCCCTCTTCGGTGTGGTCTCTGATGTTCCTGCGTCCATCGTGTCACACTTCGGTAGACGGTACTGACATCGTGCCCAACATTCGTGTAAATTGAACGTATAGAAAAAACCCACGTCACGCAGCTCCAGGATACGGTTTCATTCCCCAGCCGTTAACTGCTGGTATACAGCTCGTTGACATCTTCGAGGCATTGCTTCTTCATTTTTTGAAAGTTCGGCTACTGCGAATCGTCGCAGATAACATTTACGGGACGAGCTGTCTGTTGGTCTTTATCCCCCGAAACTGGGTGACACCGACACATACACAAACAACCATTTGCATATGACCCTCTGTTCTATCGGTACTGTGGTTTGCATATGGCTGCTTTCAATCCTTCATAGTGTTTCAATTTCACCTTTGACGAGTATATATATATATATATATAGTATGTACAGCTGGCCTATGTATGCAAATGATCTGAAATGCAAGTAAGTCGAATGATTAGAGCGTGGCTTAAAAGGGATGGAAACGGCAGGTGAGCCAACCTTTGTTACTGTTTGTCGTTTACGGTAACCCGTTTTCAAAACTGTTTTTCATTTCAGAAGACAAGTGTTGATGAAGATATGCCTGGCCAACGACGCCGATTTTCTTTTCAGCATTTGGACGATCTTGCGAGGGCATTCATTTTAGGTATACGTACGGCTATGTGGTCGTATCGCCTCTGAAATAAGCGTAGATGCGCCCACTGTGCAACATATTTGGAGAAAATGAATTTAAGAAAAGCAAATGAGTCGTCGCAGTGGTACAAGTCCGACCAGAAGCACGTCAACACAAGGTTGTTCGACGCATTGCAATGCATGCCGTGGCCGCCCCACAGACGACGGCTGTCGACATTCTGCAGAATTTGCAGAGTACATCAGATGTTCCAATATCAGCGAGAACAGTTTCTCGACGATTGGCCGAAAGCGACTTGTGCTCAAACCGTTCTTTACGAAGCCTGCCCTTAACGACAAGACACCGACGTGAGAAATTACAATGGTGTCGGGCCCGAGCCTCTCAGACGAGTGAATGGAACAGGGTAGTCTTCAGTGATGAGTCTATGTTCTGTTCGTTGAATTGTCGAATGACGGTCACCGTGTGAGTGTCTGGAGGCGACGTGAAAACCGATCCAATCCTGCTGGGATTGTTGAACGCCATACTGCTCAGCAACGTGGCATCATGATTTGAGGAGCTATCGACTACGATAACAGGTGACCTCTGGTTCTTATCAGAGGCACAATGACTGCATGACGATATGCGGATGAGGTGCTGCGGCAGGTTGTACTGCCCTATCTTCAGCAGTTGCAAAATGCTGTTTAACAGCACGATAACGCGCGACTGCATACGGCAACTATCAGCAGACAAGTCTTGTAATGTGTCTAGTTGCTTCCTTGGTCTCCGTTTTCTTCAGATCTTTCACCCATCGAGCATGTATAGCACGTGATTAGTCGTCTTTTGACTGTTCTGCCCCCGCCTCAAACAGAAGACTGCCTGTGGAGGATGGTTGAAGGCATGTGTTTATCCATCCCTCAGGAAACTCTCCGCACGCTCAATGCATGTGTTCCTTGAAGGGTTGCTGCTCGTATCACTGAAAGAGGTGGTCCTCATGCCTGATGATCTCCTCTCTATGCCATTACTATATTGCAGTATCCTTCTAGAATCAGTATCACTTGTTTATATACACCATCTTTGTCTGTGTGTCCTTTTTCAGTTTTCATCATACTCTATTCGCTGTTTCATCATGGTGTTGCATGTTCTGTGTAGGGTAGTAATATAAATATATATATTCTTTTACAGTATAAGGTGCAGTGTCTTCAGTGAAAACTGAAATGTAAAACATAAATGCGATAAAAACTAAAAGAACATTAGCACAATAGTGGCACACGGAAGAGTAGAAAATAAATTTTAATCACACAATAAATTGGACGAAATTGAGGGTTTAGACTGATTCTATTCTAAACAGTAATATATAAATCTTATCATTATCTAAAATTGACATTATTCAAAATTTGTGGAATTGAAATGATGGTGTAGGTAGATCTTTGGGAGATCGGGAAAACGGTCATCGGTATTCGCATTGTATGTTATGTTGCTCCGTCTTGCTGGAACCAGGTAATGTCAATCATTTGTGGAGGATTTGGCAGTTCATGCGCAAAAATGTTTTCTAGCATGGAGCATAGGTACGAAGCATGGCAATAGCTCAGACAACACAGACATTTTCAAAGGCATAATGTGCACCACTCCATTGCTTAATGATTACTAAACAACAAGATATTGTTATCACGGTCTTATGTGTCATTCAGCTCCACTTACCTCCCAGGGCTGTTATAACACGTTTCAAAAGTTCCCGATATTTTGAATAACCATGTATAAATTGTATTGTGAAAGTAGTTCTAGATTGCTATACTGTTTTGTATTGAGTATTTATTTTTTAATTAAACTAAAACGTACTTTAGAATTTATAATTTGAATATGTACATATGTATTGTATCTTTAATTGAGCAAATTCCACAGAAATATTTTTGTAGATTTCGAGATATACGAAAATGTCCTGAAATATCGGTTAATGCAGCTGCAAAATAGTCGTGTAAAAAGAAAATTAGGTGTAAATCGAACATATATCTATCAAACATATGTATTCTTGAATATTTTTGCCCGTTTTATTTATTTCTATTTCGTGTTTTAGAGACTGCAAACGGGTGATAAAATAATGGATAACATGGTTTCCACCATACAAGGGGAAGACTGGAAGAGAGTTAGAACCGTACTGACGCCCACTTTCACCACAGGAAAAATCAAAAAGGTAAGCCAGGTTTCCACTCATTAAGAAGTCTAATTTCCCTACCACTTTAAGTTTCAAATCGTTATATTAAAATATGGAAGAAGTATAAAGGTTCTTTTAAGTGATGCAGGAAATTGGTCGTTCAGTTTGCATTGAACTATACTGTGGCAACGAATCTCCACCTACGATTTACGTCATTGACGTGTTAATTACGTCAAATTTATCGGAAGCGCAGAACGAGAATGCAAGTACAATCAAGGCCCGATCAAGCCAAAGAGGGACCCAGGCCTTGTGTTATTTCAGGGCACCCATACACTCACGGCACACAAAATGCCGTCGCATACCGAATTTGATGTTCCGCGTCCGCAGCGCCGAAATTTCTTTTGCACATGTAGGCTTCCATACTTTTTACTTCAAAGCAATATATTAAGAAGTAAAAAAATGTGTAATATTTAAAAATATTGACATATTTGTAAGGATGCAATATGCTTACATTCTGAAAAATTAAAAACATTTTCTTTCTCAATGAATTATTTTCATAATTTTAATTTCATATTATACTTTTAGGAAGATTTACTTCATGATTTTTTCCCCATTAAGATTAAAAATTATATCTGTTTAAATTTATCACATATAGAATTTTATTTCCCATAAAATTTTGGGCCCCAAGATCGCGGCCCCGAAGGCTAATGCGTTAATCGAGCCCTGATCACAAAATATAACCAGCAAACTGTGAGCGCAGAACGAGAAATAAAAATCAGCCATGTTCCTTGTGTCTCCCCCCTCCTCCCTTCTGGTTATTGGTCAGTTGCAGTTAACATAATTGGGCAATATTTGTAGATGCTTGTATTGGAAGTATATTAGTCTGTATTTGACATTATGTTGGCTTATTAAAGCGTATAAAACTGTCGACAGAGACGAAAGTACTTTTAGTTTTCAAATCAAAAGGTCTGGCTTTCTACAAATTCAGTATGTGCAAATATCATCAAATAACTTAAAAATTGATGTTTCATTTCTTATCCTTTTTATAAAAATATTTCATTGAATTCGTCATGGCCGATGGTTGTTTGTCATTCTGTCTGTTTAAACTCCTTTGATGGCATTTTACACATATTTATTTCGTCTTAAATAACTGAAATTTGGTACATAGCTTAGTTTAATCACAAGGTTTCGTTATTTCATTCTAATATATTAAAGTTTGTCGGGTCCTCTAAATATCGGGGACCGGCATTTTGTTTCTTGCGAAATGGCCTGCGAAAATCTCCCTTCGCTTCAATAGAAATATATAACCTCACTGTTATATGATAGATTAATATGCAGCTTTGCTTCTACGTACATACGTATAATCCCATTGTTGTAAGATAGTTAAACATCTCTCTCTCTCTCTCTTTGTATATATATATATATATATATGTGTGTGTGTGGTGTGTGTGTGTGTGTGTAAATTTTGGTTCTTGCAAGGGGTCTTTGTAGGGGGTTTTCGGGCTACTTCTGGTGTGCCCCGGAGTTCTGTTCTTGGTCCCCTGTTATTTATTATTTTTATTAATGATCTTGATGAATGTTTTAAAAATTGCTTTTTTTATGCTGAGGATTTGAAAATTTCATGTCCTATATTTGATGCTGTTTGATGTAATAATATTCAATCTGAGTTGCGTGTCCTTTTCCGACTGGTGTAGCAATAACCGTCTTCATCTCAATATTAGTAAATGTAGTGTTGTATCTTTTACTCGTAGAAAAGTGCCTATTTTATTATCTTATGGTAGATATTGGCAACTCTGTTTTCACTAGAAAGTCCTCTATTACTGATCTTGGAGTTATTTGTACGTCCGATTTTTCCTTTTCTCTTCAAATTCCTAATATATTTTCTATATCCTATAGAAAACTGGGTTAAATTAAGAGAATTACTCAGGATTTTACAAATGAGAATACCATTATTGTTCTTTTCAATGCCTTGGTCAGGTCTGGGCTTGAATATGCGTCTGTGGTGTGAAGGCCTTTTCATGCAGTTCACTCAAACAGAATCCAGATCATTCAAAATAATTTCTTGGGGTATCTTTATCATAGGAAAACTCGCATTTTTTGTTATGCCTTATCCGCTACTTTTCTACGTGATTTGGTTGGTTTAGAAAGCTTACAGTGAAGAAGGGATTACATTCTGTTTTCATTCTTCAGGAATCTGTTCCCCTGTCTTTGGTGAGATTGGGTTTCGTGTTCCTCAGTATACAACCAGAAGCATTAATTTATTTGCTGTAAAGAATTTTAATTTAAATATTGGATGTAATTGTGCAATTGCTAATTTTTGTAAATTATACAACAATTTCCCTGATATTCTGGATATTTTTTATTCATCATAGATGGATTTTAAAAAGCATTTGTTGTAAACACCTTGTATTTTATTGTATTTATTCATGTGCATCTGTTTATGAAAATCATGTGTTGTTGAGGGTTTGCTTTTCTTTTTAATGTATTCTACAGTATTTTAATCTGTATTTTTTTAATGTATTTTTATTCCTGCACGCTGTAACTGGAACCACGTCCTATATATTTTAGTCTTTTTCAAATAAATAAATAAAAATTCTGTGTGTGTTTAAACGTTACTGTCAGTATGTCTTTTAAAGATACCTTGCCTGAAAATGCTTATTTCTTATGATTTTACAGATGCTCAGCATCTTCAAAGATTGTTCGAGGACTCTTGTGAAGAATTTTAAAAAATCAACCGAGAAAGGAGAACCAGTTGAAGTAAAAACGTAAATATTTTAATGCTTTAAACATTGAATTTCAAATTAGCACTTTACGTCGTAATGAGATTACCAAAGCAAATCAGTCTAACATTAGATAGTGTATAGTATATATGATACAGAAGTTTAAACCTTCTCAAATTAAAGCACCCTTTTCTTTTCTAAATCTTCATCTAAATTAATTTCCCTTTTTACGTGCTTATCGTGAAAGGCTTTGGGAAATTCTAATAACCCACGCCATTAATATTACAACAGAATAAACTTAACGACATCTGCATCCTTGATAACTAATCTTGACCCCAAAGAAAGCTCTCTCATTCCAATTTATCTAATACATGCAGTTTCTCAAACTTAGACTGTTATAATCATAAACTGTTTAAAATATGCCCATCCCATTAACTTCTCATTCTTTAAAAAATTATCGCGTCGCTTTTTCCTTTGCATAGAATCCACAATAATTGCATCTTTCCCATTTTCCTATCCCTTAATAATGCTTGGACTGTTTTGACTACTTCTTACGAATTTACTCTTTTACCCTTTTTACTCTTTACTCTTTTTTATTACTACTTCTTACGAATACTAATAAAAAAGAATAGACAAAGATGATTTCTGGACAGGCCTGAATTTCACTCTCAATGCTTAATTGCATGTAACTCCTATCAGACCAGGCCCGCCTTTTCAGAGTGTCTACACCTTGAATTCAAAAGTTGACGTAAAAAAGTAAATATGTTTTTTTATGGACAAAATACATATGTTCTTTATTTACAAAACTACCACTTTTCACATAGTATTTTACAGAATTGAAAATAACACTAAATGTCAATATTTATCCTAATAAAATATTAATTTCAAAATTTAAATTTCTCTCAATATATATTTTTTTGTTTTTACGTTATATGATTTAAACTGCATGGATCAAAAATCATTATTATCTATATACTAGAGGATACTGCCTTTTGCTCACTGCTGGAAAACCCCGCCGAGCGTTTCTCATCGCTCGGCCCTGCAGCATGGAACTGCGCCACGTCATTGTACTTTACCAGTACTGCCGCAAAACATTTTTATGGGGACATGCATCATCCATCAATGACAGCGCATGTCTAGCAAAAAAGGTTTCTTTGTATTATTATCTACGTAGATATAAAAGAGTTAAAGTGACGAAATCGAAAATATTCGGTAAAGCAATTCTTTATACAATGTCATGATAAAATAATGTATTGTTCGGTAGAAAAATTGTAATTTTGATATACTAAAAACAATTCTAAATCATTTTCAAACATTCTAAATTCCTAAAACTTCTAAATCATTCTAAGTTCTCAAAGTTCTTAAAACCCAAAAATCCTTCTTCAAATTCATCTGAAATTCATCTGGAATACTTCTAAAATACACTCTGAAATTGCACTCTAAAATATAAACTATTCTAGGTTCCTAAAACCTGAAAACATTTTAAAAATAAACTGAATTCTTAAATTAACCGAAAGTGGACCTATTGACCAGTTTCCCTACGTGTACAAATATGTACTCTACATGTAATTAAATGGAACTTTCCTAAAAATAAAAACATTAAAAGTAAAAGAAAGAACACAGATTTTAGGTTTTCAAAATCTAACGTTTATTAAAATTTTAAACGTCACTTTTAAAAGAATTTTTAAAACATTTTACATCTCATTAACTAAAATCAAACATCTTAAATAATAAAAATAAATGGAATGGCCGGTCGTATAGTGGTAAAAAAAAAACGTTAGAATATTAAATTTTAAAGTTAACAATATTAAACTTATACAATTATTTGCCTAAACTAGAATTTGTGATAAAAGAATATAAGTTAGCCAAAAGGGAATTTAGAACAAAAGTTAAAGAACCACAGGTTCAGGTGGCCTAAAGTATATAGGTCAAAAGGGGTCTTATTTCTGTGCTAACTCAATAAAACTTTAAATAAGGCAAAAGTAAACTAGTCTGAAACTTGAAGGAAAAGAATTATATCACCAAGGGTCCGGTAGAAGAACGGCAGAGATCGGCGGGAGGGAGGCAGAATCACCAAACGTGCTGCAGACCCAGGGAAAACCAGAAGAGGAAAATCCATGGCACAGGATCTTATTTCTGTCCAGTAGAAATCTGGAAAAACGATCGCTCCACGAATTCAGACTCCACCGGAGATTCTCCAAATCAGCCGGACGTCCAGCAATAAACATCATTTCTCCAAGTTGCAGCACTGAACTTCTGACATCAGAACGAAAACCAAAAATATATGTCCGTCTATTGGGCACGGAAATATTGATTCCATTCCTCATGTAAAGAGCTGCACAACTCGGGTAAATAAACAAATTGCCACTTCCTCGGCGGACATCGCATAAATCGCGGAACTTCTTGGATCAACATTTAGCAGACAGGAAACTAATTAGCAAGACTGAAGAGGCAGGAATTCAAAACATCTCCATTCAGTCATGGAAGATGCTACATTTTCAGAGGCTCGTTAAAAATGATTTTTGTTCTCTGGACGTAGACAAAATACCGGTGCATTCCAAAGGAGAATATTTGAAAAAAACTGAACAAATTTCGTTCCATTATGAATCGCGCGCGCGCCGTAGCGCAATTGCCACTTCAAAGTATTACATCTCCATTCTAATCAAAAAAAGAGAAGAGTAAGAGAGATCGAAAAAATGCGCGATTTTGCTTATATACTGCGAAACATCGCTGCCACAGATTGTAAACAAAATTATCGATGAACGATAAAATAATTAATGACAGACGATTTTAATATTACGGTCAACCAATTAAAAACTCGAAATTTTAAAGAAGAGAAATGGAATTTCAGAGCAGACGAAAATTAAAAAGAAATGAAGTGAAACGATTTGGAAATATACGAATTCGGCAATAATTTAAATATGGACGATTCTGAAATATTTAAAAAGCTGAAAATAGAATAAAACTGTAAAATTGCGATGAATTAACCAATTTTTAACCGAGAGCAATAAATTTGGAATCAAATTAAAGGGAATAAAAAGGGCAATAAATGGAATCACAAATTAGCCAATTTAAATAAATTTAAATTGCTAAAACCTAAAAGAACGAACTCTCGCCGTTTTTAAAACAAAACCTATGGAATAGAACATATTTGGAACAGAAGAATATCAAAACCCTAAACAATTGGAAAATGGATAACTAAAAGAGAATGACTATGTAAATAAGACCCCTGAACACATTTAGACAAAAACAAAACCCCTAAAATAATAAAATATCCAAAGGTGTAACCCAACAACTCCTTCGAACGTCCCAAAAAAATTTTTCATTTGAAAAATGAAAAATTTTAGCTAACACATGACAAAATTTCGCGAAACGAAGGAGAAAAAAAAATCAAAATCTCAACTACATCTGTAACATGATCCATAAAATCACATAAAAAATTAAATTCCTTATAAATAAATCAAAAATCAAATTCCTTATAAATAAATCAATAATCAAATAATCACTTCACTAAACACTCTCATAATAACAATTATCATATTTCTCAACATTTCGTCTAAACTCTTAAACATACATATAGATTCAACATTAAATTCTTTAACTTCACTATAACTCTATACTATAAAAATTCATTAATTCATTTTGAAATGCTCCAACAAATACGTCATCAAAGAGAAGTAGTCGAAAAATAATAAACAGATCTCTATATCATTAGCTGTCATGAATAAACATAAATTTTAAAGAAAACTTTGGACCAGCCAAAGAATTCCAATATTCTAAACAATAAATTTTGAAAAGGTACCTTCAACAACCAATAAATACAAATCAACAAATTTATCATCAATCTCCTCCTCTACAAAGAAAACAATTATTCGAAGCATAATTTTCAATTTAAATAATAATATCAAAGTTGGCTCAAGTTACAAACAAAAAAAATTTGTGGAATATTTACCCCCAAAATAACAAACTCAATTCCCTAACAATTTGGAACTGAACTCAAATTTAACCGATTTGTTTACAAGTTATACTATAAACTGATTACTTGGCAAATTAGGTCGTTTAAACGACAAATATACACTAAAATGACCTTATGCATCATTTTACATCAATAGCAATAAACGCGATTCCACTAAATTTTGTGCAACATCTTGCACTCTCAACAACAATAAACTCAAATATCATAACTGCAACTCTGGAAATCTCAAAAAATTCTCATAAAAATCAAAAAAAAATTAAGACAAGGGGCCGAGGGTTGTGAGTCCTCTCAAAGGTTGTGAATCTTTTTTGAACCCCCAAAAAATAGCACAAAAAAATATCCATCAAGTATAAGTAGTACATTTAAATTCACTAACAGCCAAGTGCATCATAATTTCTTTAAACAAAATACCAAAGGGAAAATCAAATTATAAATCCCCATTTAATTTTAAAGCCAAAAGAACTCAAATTGCATTGCACAATTTTAAAATATTCCACTTAAAAAAAATTTAATTCTCCTATAATAAAATAAATTTATCCACTTTAACGACCAAAAATTTTTTAAAGACAGTATTAAAATATCAGATTCAGAATTAAGAACAAACAAACTGATTTGTCACCACTCTATTTGAGTATGAAAACCAAACACATGATCAATGTGAAGAACAAGATAACTCAAGTTGACATTTATGTCACACTCATATTGGAGTGTAAAAAACACCTGCATTACCCAATTTTTCAATTAATCAACAGCATTTCATCATCTACATTCACATATCAGTGAGCATTTAAATCTCAATTCCAAATCAGAACAAAAATATTCTAAGTCGAAAAACTACTGCTTTAATTCTATACAATTTAACTTAATAAAAAAAATATTCTCATTAAATTTACTCAATTAATTCCATTCTATTTCATCAAAACAATTCTAAGTTGTAGGGAGCGTGGGTTACAAAAACATCAAAATAAAAAAAAATTGTTAATGAGATGGGATTAGAACAAAAAATGTAAATACCATAAAGTGCGTTCCTCGCATGCCTATAATTTCCTAAATTTATGAATTAAATGCAATTTTACACTACTTCAAATAATAAAATTCAAATCAAATTAACTTACATTAAGGAATGCCTAAATAAAAATTCTAAATGAAAAAATCAAATTCAAAAGTTTCCTCAAAAAATTCTAAATGAAAATATTTAAATCAATCCTAAAATTTTAATCAAAATATTAAAATAAATTCCTCTAATTTAAATCAAGAACATTCTAAAACATCATGCCTTAGTTTAAGAACATATTAACATTTCAACAGTAATCACTTTTAGAATAAACAGGTATGGAATATATTTTACTGAAATTTCATTTTTAAGAACAAAATTATTAAGAACATCTATTACAGTTAGCATGAATAAGCCCCTAGACTGGTCAAACGGCGCCAATTGTTCGGGGGGGGGGATAAGTGCATTTTTATGAAATACTAAAAACAATTCTAAATCATTTTCAAACATTCTAAATTCCTAAAACTTCTAAATCATTCTAAGTTCTCAAAGTTCTTAAAACCCAAAAATCATTCTTCAAATTCATCTGAAATTCATCTGGAATACTTCTAAAATATACTCTGAAATTGCACTCTAAAATATAAACCATTCTAGGTTCCTAAAACCTGAAAACATTTTAAAAATAAACTGAATTCTTAAATTAACCGAAAGTGGACCTATTGACCAGTTTCCCTACGTGTACAAATATGTACTCTACATGTAATTAAATGGAACTTTCCTAAAAATAAAAACATTAAAAGTAAAAGAAAGAACACAGATTTTAGGTTTTCAAAATCTAACGTTTATTAAAATTTTAAACTTCACTTTTAAAAGAATTTTTAAAACATTTTACATCTCATTAACTAAAATCAAACATCTTAAATAATAAAAATAAATGGAATGGCCGGTCGTATAGTGGTAAAAAAAAAACGTTAGAATATTAAATTTTAAAGTTAACAATATTAAACTTATACAATTATTTGCCTAAACTAGAATTTGTGATAAAAGAATATAAGTTAGCCAAAAGGGAATTTAGAACAAAAGTTAAAGAACCACAGGTTCAGGTGACCTAAAGTATATAGGTCAAAAGGGGTCTTATTTCTGTGCTAACTCAATAAAACTTTAAATAAGGCAAAAGTAAACTAGTCTGAAACTTGAAGGAAAAGAATTATATCACCAAGGGTCCGGTAGAAGAACGGCAGAGATCGGCGGGAGGGAGGCAGAATCACCAAACGTGCTGCAGACCCAGGGAAAACCAGAAGAGGAAAATCCATGGCACAGGATCTTATTTCTGTCCAGTAGAAATCTGGAAAAACGATCGCTCCACGAATTCAGACTCCACCGGAGATTCTCCAAATCAGCCGGACGTCCAGCAATAAACATCATTTCTCCAAGTTGCAGCACTGAACTTCTGACATCAGAACGAAAACCAAAAATATATGTCCGTCTATTGGGCACGGAAATATTGATTCCATTCCTCATGTAAAGAGCTGCACAACTCGGGTAAATAAACAAATTGCCACTTCCTCGGCGGACATCGCATAAATCGCGGAACTTCTTGGATCAACATTTAGCAGACAGGAAACTAATTAGCAAGACTGAAGAGGCAGGAATTCAAAACATCTCCATTCAGTCATGGAAGATGCTACATTTTCAGAGGCTCGTTAAAAATGATTTTTGTTCTCTGGACGTAGACAAAATACCGGTGCATTCCAAAGGAGAATATTTGAAAAAAACTGAACAAATTTCGTTCCATTATGAATCGCGCGCGCGCCGTAGCGCAATTGCCACTTCAAAGTATTACATCTCCATTCTAATCAAAAAAAGGGAAGAGTAAGAGAGATCGAAAAAATGCGCGATTTTGCTTATATACTGCGAAACATCGCTGCCACAGATTGTAAACAAAATTATCGATGAAAGATAAAATAATTAATGACAGACGATTTTAATATTACGGTCAACCAATTAAAAACTCGAAATTTTAAAGAAGAGAAATGGAATTTCAGAGCAGACGAAAATTAAAAAGAAATGAAGTGAAACGATTTGGAAATATACGAATTCGGCAATAATTTAAATATGGACGATTCTGAAATATTTAAAAAGCTGAAAATAGAATAAAACTGTAAAATTGCGATGAATTAACCAATTTTTAACCGAGAGCAATAAATTTGGAATCAAATTAAAGGGAATAAAAAGGGCAATAAATGGAATCACAAATTAGCCAATTTAAATAAATTTAAATTGCTAAAACCTAAAAGAACGAACTCTCGCCGTTTTTAAAACAAAACCTATGGAATAGAACATATTTGGAACAGAAGAATATCAAAACCCTAAACAATTGGAAAATGGATAACTAAAAGAGAATGACTATGTAAATAAGACCCCTGAACACATTTAGACAAAAACAAAACCCCTAAAATAATAAAATATCCAAAGGTGTAACCCAACACATGCATCATCCATCAATGACAGCGCATGTCTAGCAAAAAAGGTTTCTTTGTATTATTATCTACGTAGATATAAAAGAGTTAAAGTGACGAAATCGAAAATATTCGGTAAAGCAATTCTTTATACAATGTCATGATAAAATAATAAAAATGCATACGCTCCGATTCAAAGAAACTAATGTAATGAGCCTATCGCAATCTCCTTTTAAACTATTTTATTGAATGCGTCATAACCAAAGGTTGTCTGTCAATATGTCTGTTTCAACTACTTTGATGCCATTTTTAGCATATATCCTGCGTCCTAAAGTTAAGTCCTGAAATTTGGTACACAGCTTAGTCCGGTAGAACAATATGGCAATTTGGCGAAATTCGAAAAATTGAATGCAATACGCAGCTTCACACACACACACACACACACATATATATATAATTGAAAATCTATCTGTCTGTCTGTCTGTATGTATGTATATATGTATGTATGTTTATCTCATTATCACAGGAGTACGGCTGAACCGAATTTAATGACATTTTCTGGGCAGCCTTGAAATATCCTCACTTAAAAAATTTAGTCCATGTTTCGAGTTTCGACTAGGGGTTGTCAGGATATTAATTAAAAACGAACAGTTAAACCTTCCATAGAGATAGCATTATGCATATTATATTTTTCCCGCCAATTTCCAGTGACAGTGCATGTTCAGCAAAAAAGGCTGCTTTGTATTATGATCTACACAGATATAAAAGAGTTAAAATGTCAAGATCGAAAATATTCGGTAAAACAATACTTTCTCTATACAATAAATAGTATGAGAAAATTATAAAAATTCATACGCTACGATCCAAATAAACTAATGTAATAAATCTATTGCAATCTATTTTTAAAATATTTTATTGAATGCGCCATAACCGATGGTTGGCCGTCTGTCTATCTGTTTCAACTTCCTTGATGGCATTTTTAACATACGTCCTCCGTCTTAAAGTTCAGAAATATGGTGCACAGCTTTGTCCGGTAGAATAATTTAATGTTGTTGTTGAGACCCAGACTTACCAGAAAGGTGTAAGGTAACTGTTTGGACTGCTGGGAAGAATAATTTAATGTATTAAAATTCAGCGAATCCTCGTAAAATAGAACCGGTATTTTCCCTCCATTGTTATAAGATCGCTAAACATAAGCCCAATAATAATACTCAGATTCACTTCCTTCGCTCTGATTGGTTGGAGAAGGATGAAAACTGGAATTTTATTATATATTAGATACTTAATGCCAAGTATCCGCCCGTCACATCTTTTTCGGCACCCCCGTATAGAGATTTTTAGGCACTTCCCGTATAGTAATTTGGTATACGAATCAATCTTTCAATAAAACCCCGGAAAAGATCGAATTTTTCAAACATATTTTCGTATTTTTGCGTCTTTCAAAGAAATACGATTCATTTGTATTTTTTTTCTTTCGATCCAGACCAACCTACCTGAAAGTGTAAGGTGTCAGTTTGGACAGCCGGGACAGAGCCACTCAATTTGGGCAGAAACCCAGTTGATGCGAGATCAGCAGAGATCGTACCCTCCTTCACCTGCCAACAAACTCTCGGAACGATTTGGGACCCACACATGTAACGGACCCATACTCCGCATTAACGCGGGGATAGTTTGATCAGAGTTGGGTATGGAACTCTACCCCTTCGAGAGCAAATCCCTGTCTTAATAACTGGACTATCCCGCCTCGATTCATTTTTATTTGCATTAAACCCAAAAATATGTTTTAAAGTGCCCTTTTCCTCTTAGGATTTACGGCGCTTTCACAATGGACATTATTGCAAGTTCTGCCTTCTCTACGAAAATCGATTCACACAACGACCCTAACAATGAGTTCGTGGTAACAGCGAGACGTGCTTTCAGCCAGGCCCTCAACTGGAGATTAGTTCTTTTCAGTAAGTACATTAGCGACATTTCAGTAAATATTTTGGCGTTTAATGAAATGCTAAATTTCTTTTGTCAATGATGCAATCTGGTATCGTTAAATTTATCACCCTGTAGCTTTATATATTTTTCTTTTTTTCAAATAAAACACTAACAATTTATTAAAGGAAATCAGAAAGTAAATGGTTTGAAACAGTTTAAATTTTGAAATTTGTTAAAATAAAACTAATTTTCAAATTTTGTTGATTTTTTTTTCAAATGATGTTGAAATGTATTGAAGTTTTAAATTCCCAAATGTTTTAAAACATGTCTAAAAACAATATTTAAGACATTGTTAAAATGTTGTAAAACATTTATTTTTTTTAATTTTAAGTCAATCATTTTTAAATTTTCAAATTTAAGTTTTACATTTTAAATTGAATTGTCATATGTAATATTTAAATTTTGAATTTAATTTTCAAATCTCACATTTTAAATTTAAATATTAAATTTATTATTTAAACTCTTAATATTTTTCAACATATCGTTTATCTGGTAATTTATTCACTAAATTCCATGTTCACGACGTTTCATTATAACCCATTCTTTCATACAGCAAGTTCTAAAAGTAAAATTAGAGAGTAAAAAAAATTTGATGTGGACAGCACATTACTTTCCTTATACAATGCAATGAATTTATTTCTTTCACAGTGAAAAAGCGATGAAAAGATCTGCACGGCACAATGTTTGTAACTTTAAATTGTACATTTTGCGTTTTTCCGGGTGACAACATGTAAAACTATTTCATACCCAATTAACTTATATTTTGCGCAACTCTAAATTAACAATTATTAAAATTGATAGCATCCTCATAAGCAATATAGTCCATATATTTACATATTTTAATAATAAATTGATCAATTAGGCTATTTTACTATTTTGTCGATATTTCCGTCAATGTGGGGATAAATATCGCTAAGTTGGAGATATTTAGAGAAATATTCCTTATATAATAGAAGGTGTGCCACATGACGGAATTAAAAATTTGGAAAACATTGCTACCAATTTTGCGTCATTTTTATCAATTTGGCAACATTTAAAAACGTTACCAAGTTGGCGATATGGCGCTAAGATTTATCGCCAGAATTTCACCAAGCATTAAAGACGGATAAATAGGTTATTCTTACAGTTGGGTGCTATATTCTTTCCAAAATATTGAATTTTCATCAATTAGCTGTCAATTTAATTGATTTAGTGTCAAGATTATCAATCTAGCAGCATTTTTAACAATTTGGAGACATTTTTATCAATTTGGCGACATTTTCAGCAGTTTGGCAACATTTAAAAACTCGCCAAGTTATCGCTATTCCGCCAAATTCGTCGCCAAATTTTCGTAGAGCATTATGGTCGAAAAAATAGGTTATTCTTATAATAGATAAACGACTAATGCGGCCAAATACAAAACTATTACCCAAAATATCTTCTTTTATTGTAGATTCTTATATTCTTTATAAGATATTGAATTATCATCAATTAGTCATCATTTTCATTGATTTAGATATCATTTTTATCAATTTGATGGCATATTTATCAATTTGAAGATATTTCCGTCAATTTGGCAACATTTAAAACTCGCCATGGCGATATTTCGCCAATTCGTCGCTAAAATTTGTCCAACCGTTATGAATAGAGAAATACGTTATTCTTATAGTAGATAAACGACTGATGGCGTCAAATTATAAAGCTATTTACCAAAGTGTCTTCTTTCGTGAATGGAACGAACTAAATCCACGAGAATAATATTAATAAATTTATATTATCGCATAATATTACATATGGAAAGTGAACATATTTCACAATAGTTAATACATTTTTAATTTTATGTGATTTTTTGTATAAATTTGTTTCAAATTGTGCAATAACTCAAGAACAGTTCATGCTAGCGTTCTAAAGTTTATATTAATCGTTTTCTAATGAAAAATTGATTTCCGATAGAATTTTCTATTGAAATGATTATTTACGTGACTTTATTGAAAGTTTTAATTTTTTGGTGATGTTTTCAAAATTTCATTTCAAAATTTAGGGAATTCTGTACATTCGATTGCGTGTAAAAGCAAACAGTTTCCAGTATTTACTGATTGTGATTTTTGTACCAAATTTCGTTAGAAGGGCTTCATTCATTCGTAAAATATCGTCGCCACAATCTCATTGACACAAGCACACACACACACACACACACACACACACACATATCACCTCAAAAATGTCTGATTCGTATTCAGGGATGCTTGAAACGTATTCTCTCGTCGAAAACTCCAATTCGAATTTTTGACCCGTCACAATACTTTCCTTATACATTATACTATGTATATAAGGAAAGTAAAAAGCGAAATTTTAAACTACCTTTCCTAATGTACAATGTGACATAATATAAATAAATGTTACTCAACATAAAAAATATTACTCAACATAAAAAGTTTACTCAAGTTTACTCAACATAAAAAGTTTACTCAACATAAAATTTACTCAACAAAAAGTTTACTCAACAAAAAGTTTACTCAACATAAAGTTTACTCAACATAAAAAGTTTACTCATAAAAAGTTTACTCAATTTACTCTGTAAAAAATATTACTCAACATAAAAAGTTGAGAGCTTATCTCATACTGCAATTTTAGCGAGGGACCGAGTGTTCGTACTGTTGATTTAGACTCAATTTCTTTTCATCTGTTTGTCATGTCCGAAGATATCTATTCTGGATGAACTTCACGGATTTTTTTTATAAATATGGATATGAAATGTTGATTAATAATACTCAAACTTTTTTCATCTTTTCCCCACTATTACAGAGCAATAACTTTACGTCCCACCTTCATGAAATATTGTAATTACTTTCCTTATATACGAGTTATATTCCTCGTACACAGTATAATGCATAAGGAAAGTATTGTGACTGGATCGAAAATTCGAATTCGAGTTTTCGACAGTAGAGCACGTTTCAAGCATCCCTGAACACGAATCAAACATTTTTGAGATAATGTGTGTGTGTATGTGTGTGTGTGAATTACAATCCATAAATACTGGAAGTCTGTTGCTTTCAAACGCAATCGAATGTTAAGAATCCTCCTAAATTATCGAGTGAAATTTTGAAAAAATCATCAAAAATTCAAATCCTTTAATAAAGTTATGTAAATAATCATTTCTTATGTAACTTTTCTTTAGAAAACAATTGACATAAACTTTAGAAAGCTAGCATGACTTGTTCTCGAAAAACTGCACATTTTTCAAATAAATGTATTAAAAAATCACATGAAATAAAAAAAATATTAACTATTGTGAAATATGATCACTTTTCATATGTAATATGAAGCAATGAATTTGGTGACATCATTCTCGTGGATCTAGCTCGTTCCATTCATGAGAAAAGTTACTTTGGGTAATACTTTTGTATCTGGACATCAACAGTCATTTATCTGCTATAAGAATAACTTTGTTCTCCGTCCATAACGCTTGGTCAGATATTTGCAACGAATTTGACGGAATTAGCCCAATTTGGCGTCTTTTTAAATGTTGTCAAATAAATGAGAATATCGCCAAATAGATAAAAATAACGCTAAATCAATGAAAATGCCGACGAATTGACGAAAGTTCAATATCTTTGATAGAACATAAGAGTAGACTGTAAGAATAACCCATTTCTCCGTCCATCTGTCCGTCACGCTCGGAAAGAAATTTAGCTGGACGTCACCAACTTTGCAACTATTTTAAATGTTGCCAAAGTGACAAAAGAATCCCCAAATTCATAAAAATGATGCCAAATCAAAAGTAATGTTTGGCAAATTCTGATTTCTGTCATATAGCGGGCACATCTTCTAATATATAAGATTTGCTCTTCTCTTCGATTGTCTGTTCTGTAACACTTGGTTATGCATTTGTCGAACTTAATGAACAATTTAACAAAGTATTGCCAACTTGACGATATTTCGCACTAGATTAACAAAATATCGTCAAAATTGCAAAATGGAAGCTAAATTAATGAAAATGACGTCGGATTGATGTATTAATTATTAAGATATTTTAATATATGGACTATATCGCTTATTGAGAATACCATAAATATTGATAATTGTTAATTTAGAGTTACGCGAAATATAAGTTAATTGGGTACTTTGAAACAGTTTTACATATTGTCATCTGGAAAATCGCCAAGTGTACAATTCAACGATAAAAACACAGTACGGATCTTATACATTATCATTTTCGTTATATACATAATGTGTATAAGGAAAGTATTGTGACGGGGTCGAAAATTCGAATTCGAGTTTTCGACGGGAGAGCACGTTTCAAGCATCCCTGATCACGAATCGAACATTTTTGAGGTGATGTCTCTGTGTGTGTGTGTGTGAAAGTATGTTTGTGTGTGTGTATTGTGTGTGAAAGTATGTGTGTGTGTGTGTGTGAAAGTATGTGTGTGTGTGTATGTATTGTGTGTGAAAGTATGTGTGTGTGTGAAAGTATGCGTGTGTGTGTGTGTGTGTCAGTGAGTCTGTGGATACGATATCTCAGGAACGAATAGAACGATGCGAATGAAATTTGGTACAAAAATCACAATCGGTGAATACTGGAAGCCTATTGTTTTTAAGCACAATCGAATGTTCAGAATCCCGTAAATGTTCGAGTGCAATTTTGAAAAAATCATCAAAAAACAAAACCTTTAATAAAGTTACGCAAACAGACATTTCTGATGTAATTTTTCCTTAGAAAACGATTGGCACAAACTGCTAGCATTTATCGTTTTCGAAATATTGCAAATTTTTCAAATAAATTTATTAAAAAATCAAGTAAAATAAAAAAAATAGTAACTGTTAAAAAACATATTCACTTTTCATATGTAATATCATGCGATAAATTGGGTGACATTATTCTCGTGGATCCAACTCGTTCCATTCGCGAGAAAAGATACTTTGAGTAATACTTTTGTATTTGAACGCCAATAGTCATTTATCTGCTGTAAGAGTTAGTTATTTCTCCGTCCATAACGCTTGGCGAGATTTTGGCGACGAATTTGGTGGAATTTCTCTAACTTGGTGACTTTTTTAAACGTTGCCAAATTAAAGAAAATCTCGCCAATGGATAAAAATGACTCTAAATCAATGAAAATGACGACTAATTGAAGAAAATTCAATATCTTGGGAAGAAAATAAGTATCTACTATAAGAATAACATTTTTTAACTGTAAAAGTAGTAAATTCATTGCATTATATAAGGAAAGTCATATGCTGCTCACATCAGATTTTTATTTAATAAAAGGTATCATTGGTTAAATATTTGGAACTATATAAATACATTTATCATTTACAAAAACTTTGAAGCACATTTTTTGTTTAAATTAGGCTTTTTTTCTCGACCAAATATAAAAAAATGAGAAAACCTCCCAAATTCGAAAGGTAACACGTTTTTTAATCAACAGACATAGATTTGATTAATTACAGAAAGTAAATTTGCATACAAATGGTAAATCACTAGGTCGCAATGCAAAATGTTGTGCAAATAAAAAGTTATGAGAAACAGATGATTGTTTCGGATTAGCTTGGAATTCCTATTCCAATACGAACGTATCTAGAGCTGAACGCCAAATATCACTATGACTGTGTTACGCATGCAAAAGGGCTAAACAACTCATAATAGGTCAATGATTTAGCCATTTTGCTAGCGGCGGGGTGGAATGGTCTTTACGGTTACTTTCACAGATGCTGGATTTAAATAGCGGAAAAGAAGGTGTGGGTGGCTTGATTATATGTGGATGTTTGCAATAGTTCAAAATTGACTTTAAATTGTTACTCCAAATTAGTGTAATATGAGCGTTTTCCTTTGGTGCATCGAAGCAACGTTTTTAACGACAAAATGGTTAGCACGTCTCGTTCATTACTGGGCTAATAACGTTGTTCCAACAGTGCCCGGCCAGATATAGAAAATATGATATAAAAGAAATTGAATAACACCATATTCTCTACACAAACTGTTTACTTTTTTTATCAGTTTTAGAATATGAATAGAAAATAAAGTGAGTAAATAACAAACTTTTTTAAGGGAAAAGGCCTGTTCGAATCAGATTAAAAAATTCTGACAAGTCATTAACAGTAGCTGCGTTGTAGTAGAAGAAAAACCTGGATGCCTTGTCAAATAGCAAAACAGTGTAGTGGTTTCTTCAGTTTTTTTCAATTAGCTCTTGCCGCCATCGCATTACCCCCCTCCCCCAACTGTTACAGTTTATACTCAAACATCCCTCATGACAATAAAACTATTTTTCTGCAAGAACGTAAATTATATAAATTTCGCTGTATACAAAGCAATATCGTTTATAAGACGCCTGAATAGCTGTTCACACGCATCAGCCTTTTGTTGATACAAATGGTCTAGATCAGTGCTTCTTAATCCTTGTAAGACAGTGATCCGGTAAATTATTTTTTATTAGACGAGGAGTCGGTTCCAAATAATTTACTGGTAGATATATATTTCTATTTTTTTAAGTTCATACATTAAACTAACATAAGTATTAATAATTAATCATGCATAATTATAAAGCGTATTAATACGCATGTGTATACGGTGTGGCATGTTGACAACTATAAAAAAATCTGATGTGGGCAACACATGACTTTCCTTATATAATGTAATGAATTTACTACTTTTACAGTAAAAAAAATAGGTTTTTCTTATAGTAGATATTTATATACTTTCCAAGATATTGAATTTTTGACAATTAGTCGTGATTTTCTCTGATTTAGCGTCATTTTCATCCATTTGACGAGATTTTCGTTAATGTGGCAACATTTCAAAAAGTCGCAAGTTGGCGACATTCCGCCAAATTCGTCGCCAAAATCTCGCCAAGCGTTATGAACGAAGAAATAAGTTATTCTTACAGCAGACAAATGACTATTGGCGTTCAAATACAAACGTATTACTCAAAGTATCTTTTTTCATGAATGGAACTAGCTAGATCCACGAAAATGATGTCACCCAATTTATCGTATGGTATTACATATGAAAAGTGAATATGTTTCTCAATAGGAAATATTTTTTTTTATTTTATATGACTTTTTGATATTTTTTTTTAAATGTATATCTCGAGAACGGTTTACGTTAGCGTTCTAAAATTTATGCCAATCGTTTTCTAATGAAAAATTACATAAGAAATGTCTATTTGCGTAACTTTGTTAGTGGTTTTGGTTTTTTCACGATTTTTTCAAAATTTCATTCGAAAATTTAGGGGGGGTTCTGAACATTTGATTGCGTATAAAAACAATAAGCTTTCAGTGTTTACGGATTGTGATTTTTGTACCAAATTTGGTTCGAATCGGTCCATTTGTTCGTCAGTTATCGTCTACACAGTCTCACTGACACACACACACACACACAGACATCACTTCAAAAATGTTTGATTTGTGATCAGGGATGCTTGAAACGTGCTCTCCCGTCGAAAACTCGAATTCGAATTTTCGACCCCGTCACAATACTTTCCTTATACATTATGTATATAAGGAAAGTAATTACATTTATATAAGTTATCAATCCCTGAATACTGAAATCGTGTACCATATTGTAATGTCATCAAACCAACATCAATAAATTAATGTATGCTGATTTTCTCTGACATATCCCATTCTCATCACCAAACATTTATAATATCATTCAGTATAAAATGGATTGTTGTATTATCAAAACAGATTTCATTGATGTTGGTTTGAAAAAAAAACGGCATCGAGAAAGAAAAATATTTATTCATTGTAATTCACCATAGAAGTCAGCTGAGCAATCTCTTAATGGTATTAAAATTTAAATACTGTTTGGTCATTGGCATTTCAATATACAGATGTTATGGAGCCATTCTGGTTCTGAGACATTCTGGTTCTGAGACACTGCTCGACACATTCGCATTATTCTGTTTAGAATATCTCCACAATGAAATGTTCATTCCTAAAAAGTGCTGAGAAAATTAAAACGACAAATTCCAAGAGGTTTTTTCGCGGCACGGTATAATTAATGCCAGAGCCCGGCAGTTGAGAAACAAAGCATTAGATCAGCCGATTCATCAGAGGACGTCGATATACGTCAGATGAGCATCCTCGTGGCTTAGATCATTTTCGCCTTAATTATACACATCTCTGCTAGTACAAACATCTAGATGATTAGTCACACAACCGATGTTGCTTTAAATCGGCATGCCTTATAGAACCGGCGAACGTGGGGCACCCAACATTAATATGGGTACTCTTTCTATCCGGTCCCGAACCGTTTTCCTGTTTTACTATACAAGATCGCATAAATTGTTAGCTGACTCCGATGAGATAGTGACTTCAGATTTGGTGTATGGGTAAATCGTTCGAAAGGCAGAAAGTGTGCATTTTCAGATTTCCAATATTTTCTACTCAAGGGGGTGCCGCACACCAAAACTTTCGAAAAGTGAAATGATAGGAAAGCCTGCTTTGCGATAAGATAGGGACTTCAAATTTGGTATATAGGTAAACCGTTCGAAAGGAAGAAAATGTGTAATTTCAGATTTCCAATATTTCCTACTTAAGGGGGTGCCGCACACAAAAATGTTCAATTTTCCGAATAAATGAACGGACATGAACGGACATGAACGGACATGAACGGACTTGTCGGACTGAACGGACCTATATAACGGACCTACTTAACAGAACCAGATTTTTTTTTCAATGGCAAGGCAAGTTACAAAACATGTACATAAACAAAGAACAATGATGTAAAGTAACAAAAATTGACCGAAATCATTGCAGCCTTGAGAGTTCTCTGGCTCTCTAATACAGGGCGGCCTCGGAGTCGTCAAAACCACAAAGCGCCCTAAATCGACACAGGTGGGCTCTATTCATAGGTTCCCTCATATCGCAAAGAGGGCAAAGAGGACAGTCATAAATATCAATTATATGGAGATGCTCACTCAAGCAGTCATGACCCGTCACCAGCCGGAACAGGGCCACTGCCTCGAGTCGCGGACAATCGGGTATATTATCGAGATCTTTACTACTCCAGTTCTTAGATTTGATACTATCTTGCATTTGTGTTTCAAATTTCAGCTTCACAGAATGTTTCCAATAGAGCTTTATTGAGTGATAAGACAGCCCAGAGGCCCTGGTCTTCTGTAAAACTGCACCCTTTCGTGCAAGAAGATCTGCCTGTTCGTTCCCATTAATGCCGCAATGTCCGGGGATCCATTGTAGCTTGATGCGTTTGTCCTCCCGACCAATGCGGCGCATTAACTCCCGACACTGCAGAATCTCAACAGATATGGGAGTCCCAGCAAAACCAATGGCCTGTATTGCCGCCTGCGAATCCGGGAGTAAAACAACCCTCTAAAATTCGTGTAGAAAAACCAGAAGATGCTCCAATGCAACATGGATGGCCTCCACCTCTCCATCAAAGGCCTATCTGTATTTACCCGCTGAAGTAAAAAGAGAGAAAAGTCTCAAGAAGACTCCCGAGCCTGTGGACATACAGCTCACAGAGTATGACCAGTCCGTATAAACATGCAGCCTATTTTCCTCCGGATATTCAGTATATATTAGCTCCAAAGCACAACACTTGAGAACATCTGTAGCCGTGACTTTCTTGTATGTTATATCCACAAGACTAAGGCTAAACTCAACTTCATACATCTCCAAAGGGTTTGTTGGTTTCATAATCTTCTGTGGAATGTCATGTGGATCACCCCTTTGCATAATGTCACTAGCTTTTTGACTAAATCCACATTGTGTCTTCAAATTTCTAGAACAGATTTGATAATTAACCCGTCTCCAAGACGAATTAATTTTTCATATAATAATATAGCCTTCTCCTCTTAGTTTTAATAGGCTTATTTTTTGTTAACAGAATCATGGCATCAATTGGTGTAGATTTGACGGCTCCGGTAATAAGCCTCATTGCCTGATTTTGTATAGTTTCCAGTTTTTTCAAGGCTTGATTGCTAGCCAAAATAAGTGGCTTACAACAATAAGTCAATAAAGGCAAGACGAAAGCCTTATACGTATTGTTAACTGTTGATCTGGCACATCCCCAAAGGACTGGTAAAGCGTTCTACCATTGAATCCACATGGGTCCTCCAATTTAATTTATTGCCAAACGTAATGCCCAAATATCTAAACTTATCAGTAAAAGCAAGTGCAAGATTCCTGTACTCCACTACGGGCCGCCTACGGAACCAGATAGAAACTGTTAATTTGAAGCAAATCATGATTTATAACTTCAACTCAGTGAAATCATAACTAAAGGTTTTATAAACCTCACAACACAACAGTAACCTGAAATTTGGTTTCTCGTTGTCTGTTGCGGTACATTCTAGTTCTTGGGATTTCAATCCTTTTTGAGCTAGTTTGTGCTTGACCCGCTACAGTAATGTACTCGTTTGTAGGGTATAACTCAACAGAAACAGCTAAATTTCCAAATTTAGTATACTGTATTTTGTGGTTTATTTTAATTCATTGTGGATTTTGAAACTGATCGTACCAAGTATAGGAATAAATTCGTTCTTTCGTGGAATAAGATAAGAAAAAATTGAATAAGACACGGATAGCTGAAAAATCAAAAATTTATATTATATCGTCTGTTGTAGTACATTTTAATTCTTTGGCTTTTGCCGGGATGGATGGAGAATAATTGGAAAACCATTTTTGGAGAATAATTGGAAAACCATTTTTGGAGAATAATTGGAGAACCGAAGCAGCTAGAATGTCCACATTTGGTATCTCATCGTCTAGCACAAAGTTAAAATTATTTTCCTATTATTCAGTTCAAATATAATAAAGAAAACCTGGTTTACGAATGTTTTATTTTAATATGTTTTTCTTTCAGTTGTGGCTCCGTGGTTCATGAAGTTTTTCAAAATTAGCATTTTACAACCAAAATGCTCTAATTTCTTCAAAAGCGTGACATTACAGATCATCGAGGAGCGACAAAGAACTGGTCAGGTAACACAGTTTTGCTCTTTTATGGCTGTACAGGAAAATGCAGCCCCCTTTCAATACATTTCAGTATAAACCCGTCTGTGACGCCGTTATTACTATTACATTTTTCAGAGGCGAAGTACCCTACTTATATATCTGCTGTGTAAAAAAAAATTCAAACTAACTTTTAAACTTGCATGTTTATAAACACTCCTTTATAAACTAAAGTTTATAAGTCATATTCATAAAGCCTCTTTTCTCAAGGGTGACAGCTAAAGTTCTGATATAAGACCACTTGGTTTAATTAGCAAGAAAATTGCTCGTTGAATAATTTTCACCCATAATTTCCTTCGCAATTTAAAATAACAGCAATAAATAGTCAATTACTAGCCGAATACCCATTGAAAATTAACTGTCTCAAAATAGACAGCCGCCGAATAATGTGAAGTTTAGAATACTTTGATGTTTTTAGTGATCCTTCCCAAACATTTTAACCTTGCACAACATTTCAAATAATTGTCTCACCTCAGAGTAGAAATTTTCATTTATTCAGCCAATCAAATATTCAAGTGAGCGGCATCCCTAAATTAACAAATATCAGAAAGCTGAAAATATACTCTTTATTCCTGTCTAAAGATCTGTCCTTGCACCAATTTTAAATTCTAATAAATTCTCAATTATTTTCATTTCTGTATCTACAAAGTACGTTTTAATATCCTTTCACATTTCGAAAGTTTTTGTTTGAAGCACCCATTAAATGAATATTTTTGAAAAATGTGAATTTTTCTAAGATTATATTGATTGATTGGCCCGTACATCATATTTCAAGTATATTTTTATTGTAGTGCCCATTGTATATTTTTGAATATATTTGTTTGGAGCACTCATTAAATGAATATTTTTGAAAAATGCGCATTTACCCGAGGTTTTATATATTGATTAACCCGTGTGCCGAATTTCAAGTATATATTAGTCAAAATAAACCGTTACTCATTTATTCCGCAAATAGAACATTTTGATGTGCGGCACCCCTAAAGAAGTAAATATTAGAAAACTTTTTTTTTTATCCTATGCCCGTCTCCGACCTCTCGGTCATAAGTCAACGAGCAGCCAAATACAAAGAAGACCCATAAAAATAGTCACTAAAAGCCTTGTCAGTAACGCATAAAGGAAAACAGTCAAGAACAACAGGGCAAATGTTGAGGTGCTCTCCAGTCATGGGAACGCCATGGTCGCAAAGAGGGCAGACGGCTGTATCTGTCAGCCCCACTCGATACAGGTGACTCTGTAAGTAATCATGACTCGTGCCAAGTCTAAAGCAAGCCACGCCAACTGCTCTATGCAAGGAACTGGGTATTCTTGCCGATTTATTTAACAGGGAGTTCCACTTTTTTCTAGAAGCTCTCTCCCCCGTAGAGACTGAAACGGTTAGCTTTAATAGAGTGGAATATATATCGCTTTCTATGCCGCACAGGCAAGGGAGGATCCGGTTGCATCATTTGAGATCCATTCTTAGCCAATAAATCTGCCCGCTGATTTCCATATATCCCTCATTGGCTTGGAATCCAATGCAGGGCAATGCGGTTCTTGATGGTCAGAAGCTTATCTATATTTTCCATACAATTATTGGAAATCTCACATTCCCAGAGATTGAAAGATATTAAGGTCATAATTGCCGCCCTGGAATCAACAAAAAAACACGATATTTTTCTTTTCACACTGCTCTATTTTGTCTAAGGCTAAAGAAATGGCGGCTATTTCGCCATAAAAGTTGTCAAAGTGTTTTCCAACGGGGCAAGACAATGTAAGGTCTATAGAGTAAGCGCCAGCTCCAGCATTTTTAATGCGGTCCCCTCAGCCGAATATTTGAAAACTGAAATTGAACACTTTCTTTCTTTAGAACTATGTAACCTCACACCCAATTTATAATCCATATCTGATCCTGAAATATATTTTTCTATCATTTCACTTTCAGAACGTTTTGGTTTGGAACAACCACCGTTACTAAACATTTCTGAAAAATTAATGTTTTTTACGAGTTTTTATTGAACGATTAACCCGTGTATCGAGTAGAAGACTCTGTCTCACTTAAAAAAGGCGTTTTTCATTTATTCGGCAAATCAAACATTTTAACGGTCAGCACCCCTAAAATATCAAATTATGGAAAACTGAAATTGTACACGTTCTTCTTTTCAAACTACTTACCATTACATCCAATTTAAAGTCTATATCACATAGCAAAGTATATTTTGCTATCATTTCACCTGTCAAACGTTTCTGTGTGACGCACCCACACCCCTTAAATGAAATTTTTGAAAAACTCTATTCTTGGCTTTTTTATGAAATGTACCGGATTTCAAGCCTCTATCACATTCTATTAGAGGTGTTTCTTATTTACTCGGGTAATCGAACATTTTGGTGTGCGGTACGCTTTAAAGTAGAAAATATTAGAAACCTGCAATTGCACACATTTTTCTTTACGAACTTTTTACTCATACACCAATTTGACGTCTTTATCCCACCCCGAAGCATACTTTTCTACCATTTCACTTTCGAATATTTTTTCATGAAGCATCCCCTTCAAATAAACATTTTTGAAAATTTCTAATTTTCTTGGGCTTTTTATCAGAAGATTGGCCCATATACCAAATATCAAGCCTTTGTGATATTTTAAAGGACCAGTTTCTCATTTACTTGAAAATCGAACATTTTATAGTACGGCAACCCCTAAAGTCGCAAATATTGAAAAATTCCAATTGCACACTTTCTTTATTTCGAACTATCTATCCATTCACCTCATCTAACATCTCAATCCCGTCGCACATCATGATTTTTCTATAATTTGACCTTTCGAACGTTTTCATGTGGAGTACCCATATCAAGCCTTTATCACATTTTCTCACTTATTTCGAAAATCGAGCACTTTGGTGTGCAGTATATAGGAGGAAATTATTGGAAATTTGAAATTTCACAATCATCCTTTTGAACTATTTACGTGTATACCAAATTTGAAGTTATTCTTTCATTTCAAAGCAGATTTTTTTTAACATTTCAACTTTCGAACGTTTTCTGTGATACATCCCCTTAAATGAACATTTTTGTAAAACTGTTCATTTTGACAGATATTTTGATCAATTTAATCCAACAGATAATTCGATCAATTTGGAGACAAAAGCCGTCAAATTTGTCGATAAGTGGAACAGGTGAACTGACAGGCAAACGCTAACGAAACATCATTTCAATTCTATCTTCTTTCAAAATACAATTTCATTGATTTGGAGTTAGTTTTATCAATTTGGTGACATCTTTATCTATTTGAAGACATTTTCGTTAAATTGACGATATTTTGATTAATTTGGTGACATTTTAAGAATTCGCTAAATTTGTCGCCAAGGGATGTTTGGAGTGATTTACAAATGTTACCGAAACATTACAATACAATCTCCCCTACACAATTTCATTAACTTACCGTCATTTTTATCAATTTGGTGACAATTTTATCGATTTGGCGATATTTAAAAAGTCTCCAAATTTGCCGCAAGTGGAGCGGTTGGACTGACAAACAAACGCTACCGACAGATCATTGCAATACTAATCCCCTCTCAATACACAATTAATTTCATTAACTTAGCGTCAGTTTTATATATTTGGGGCCATTTTTATAGTTTTACCGAATTTTTTTGTCGAATTAGCGACAATTTCGTTAATTTAACGATATTTTGATAAATTTGGTGGCATTTAAAAAATCGCCAAAGTTGCAGCCAAATGGTATTGCTAGTGACAAAAAAACGCTACTCAAACATTATTCCAATACTATCCCCCTTTTAAACCACAAATAAATTCATTAATGGGGCGTCATTTTTATTGATTCGCCGATATTTTAATCGATTTGACGACATTTTTGTTAATTTAGCGGGTATTTTGATAAATTTAGCTGCATTTTAAAAATGTCTCCAAATTTGCCTCCACGTGGGATGTTTGGACTGACAAGCAAATAGTACTGAAACATCATGGCAATACTATCCCCATTCAAAACACAATTCCATTTCATGGATTTGGCGACATTTTCGTCAATTTCGCAACATTTAAAAAAATCTCCAAGTTGACGATATCCAGCCAAATTTGTCGCCAAAATTTTTGATAAGCATTACAGAGATAGACGTACTGACACACGGACGGACATAGGGCGAAATGGTTCACTCTTATGGTGAATAAACATTTTCACTATTAAAATATGTCAGACTTATCTATATTATCTTTGAACTTTTTCCTACGGAATTCTCCCCAAAATCGTGATGGATGTCTAATGAAAGAAGCTTCTCTTCAGAAGACCTTTAGTTATTCAAAAAAAATATATATTTAATTAAAATTAATTGTAAAATCTAGTAAGTTTGATTGTCAATTCCACACTTATTAATTAAACTTATTGATGTCGTATTTTATTATACAATAAAATAACGAAAAAGAAACATTTGAAAATATGATTTTAAATATAATAAATATGTTTAAAGAAATTTAATTTAACTTTAGCTGCACACGTAGTCGTGGTCACCGGACGGATGGTAGATTGGACTACTGTTGAAAGTGAGTATTGTGGACTTTGTGACTATTGTTGTCGTGGTCTGTAGTAATGGCAGCTATGGGGGTGCACTGTAGTGCAGCGGGTTTCACGGCGACGTAGCTGATGCATATATCTCTCTGTTTTTTTTTTCTATTACTGCGATTTCCGCAATCTTACATATATCGGATCGAATTCAACAATCTTTCAATCGTTAGCCGTGACTTGCTTACGTAGCTGACAAACATGTACTGGAGCGCAGTGGCTTATGTAAATAAATTAAATAAAGTGATGTATAAGTCATCAAAAAGTTTTATGTACCTTGTTTATTTTCTGTTATTCCTTTAATAAAATAAACTTGCTTATCTTTGTTTAATTATGGTTATAAATCACCTAGAATATCCAATATCCTAATATGACCCTCCGATCGATAAGTTAAGAAACCACTGGCCATGTGAAATTCATAGATTTTTAACCCTTGCAGACGAGAAATGATTTCCTGCAACTGCTAATAGATACAGCGAAGGAAGTGGATGAAGAAAATAAATTGGATTTGGCAGAGACGGAAAATGATATCACAGAAAACTATGGAAAAGATGATAATGATCAAGTATTCAAGAGCGTAAATAGGAAAAGTAAGTGAGAAAAAATTATTTATTTGTTGCAGAGCCACAATACCTTTTGAAGTAGAATAGCGGTTCCCAAGCTTTATTTGCTTGATTTTCCATTTCTTTCAACATCCCCCACTGACCGTTCATTTATTTCATACGACTTCCTCTATCCGTACATTTGATCTAACTACGCCCTCCCCCCACCCCTCTGATCAACGGTACCCAATCCTATCATTTCTCCATTTAATCAATATAAAAATTTCTATGCATTTCATTACTTCAAATATACCCTTTAAAGGTGTCTTTCATGTATTTCAATGGCAACATCCCCCCCCCTTTTAAAATTCAATAAATATTGAGATAAGTATGCATTTCATCCTCTATAACTAAATATACTCTTTAAAAATTTTTAAAATTGCACAAATATTTCTTTTCGATTTCAGGATACAAAACGTGTATTATTAAATTTTTTACCTTTCAAGTTTACAGCGTATATACAAGATATGTGTAATTAAAGAAAAAATATTGTTTTAAAAAGAAAATGTATTGTTGCATTGTTACAAACTGCCTAAAAAATGTTTAAAATTGTATTCAGGTGATTTTGAAACTATGGTGCACATTTATAAATAAAACTTTAATTTAACCTTTAAGAAACATATTTAATTGATTTTAGAACATGACCGTACATCGTAAAGTCGTAAAACATGGCCGTAATATCGTATATCGTGAAACCCATAGCGTTGTGCCGCTTATAAAACCCACTATATTATCTTTAATGCGAAACCGGGAATAGAATATTTATTAATAAAATGCTACTCAATCAATTGCACCATTTTTTAACTTTAAAGACAACATTATTTATTAACAACATTTGGCTAATTATTAAATTAATTACAATTATCATATTATTTGCGGAGGAGATTGGACATGTGAGACCAGGTAAATTCTATTATCAAAATGATCTATGACCTGCTAAAATAATGGATACGCACATACACACTTTCAATTTCTTTTGCAAATTTAATACACAACTCTTACGTAAGTTATGTTTCATCTCGATCTCTATAGTACTACATCTGGTACTCATCTCAACTGGAGTTCGTTCATTACTAATTCCCCCGTGGTGACGGAACGCCTACACACCACGTCCACAAGACCCCCCAGTATATCCCATGGCGAAGGGGAGAAGAATTGCAGCTTCACTTTTATAGAGGCTCCCCGAAAGGTGGAAGCCTAACTTGGCCTCGAAATGACAACATCCATGCCCGCTGGCGGGATTCGAACCCGCAACCCAGCAATCCAGCGATCAGTCGGAAACGCATGCCCCTGACCGCACGAATACCGGATTGGCTCAACTGGAGTTTAAGTGTTTATCTTAGGACATTTCGTCGAAGTCTCTCCGGAATCTGACGTCCAAGTGTATATCAGGACATTTCACTTAAATCTCTCTGGAATTTGACGTTTAAGTCAATCGGGACATTCTATTTTCGTCTCCGGAATCTGACATTCAAGTCTATATCAAGATATTTCGCTTAAGTCTCCTTGTTGTCGAAGTGTATATAGAATATCTGTAGAACCTTTGGGATACCGCGTTTTTTTGTTTGAGGTCTGACACGCCTCTTTTGCTACCATTGGTCGAACTCAGGGCCATGCGACCAGACATCTTCCATATTGGTTAACATTTTTAACCAATCTCGTAGCTTCACTTTAGCCTCCTAGGTTTATGGCCTACTTGACCTCTCGGTTCAGGGTGCTGTAAAACTAGCGTCATTCAGACTAATGCCATTACCTGACATTACAGACATCATAAATACAAACATAGAACTGTCTCACTAAATCTAGTCTCACAGAAACATAATATAAGTTTCGAGAAAACAGCAAAATATAAATACAGTCATATTAATTTCGAAATAATAAAGAATAATTCATATTCATTTTCTATTATCAACAAAAATTAGACATTCACCACAAAGTTTACAAAAACAAAACTCAAACCAGTAGTTAAAAAAACTAAAAGGCCACCAATGTCCGAAATTACAGTAAATGAACTAACTGATCTGGCTAGCTACTGTCAACTATCAACAGGTACAGTAGCATTTGTTTGTAATCATATTTCATTTTCTTTTCCAGCCTTATCATTTAACGAGCTTGTAGCCCAGTGTGTCATCTTTTTCCTGGCCGGTTATGAAACAACTGCATCCACTTTGTCCTTCGCAACCTATTTGCTGGCCCTGAATCCAGATATACAAGAGAAACTTATAAAGGAGCTGGACGATGCCCTGAAACAGAACAATGTAAGTATTTGGGATTTAGTATTTGGGACTAATCCTCAAGTAGCATCGCCACGTTTCAAAGTCGTTGCAAAATTCTTGCGAGACTTACAGTTTAGGTACATACAAATTCTTCTTGACGGATTTTGCAACGTTGAATTACTTTCGTTTCTTAGAAGTAAATTTTTTGTACATCTTTAACACGTTCCAATGTTTACGTCTTAATTAGTGTAATAAAATTACCTACTGTACAATTTCGCCAACAAGACCGCAAATACAAACAATATTAGATATAAATAATTGGTATCACGTCTGATTTCAAACAAATAAGATTAAAGACACAACTTTAGAGAGAGAGAGAGAGAGAGAGAGAGAGACAGAAGGTATTTTATTAAAACTTCTTATAATAATTACAAAGTCTTTTATTAAAACTTCTTATAAGACGTACCAAGTTTTACTTTGTACGTCTTATAAGAAGTTTTAATAAAAGACCTTCTGCCTAAAGTTGTGTCCTTCATCTTATAATATTAGATGTTTTAAATCTTCTTATGTAATATTTTCGTTTTCTTTATTTAAAATTACTTGGTAATAAGACTCAAATGAAATAAAGCATTTTTTTTTTCTTTCGGCAAATTTAAAATGTAAATAAAATAAAAAAAAATAAAATAGATGCTGCACACGTTTGGATTAAAACACTTTTAAAATATCGCGCAAGTTTCTTGGCTCTTTTCAAAGAATCGAGTCCATCATTAAAGGCATTCTACAGTACCAAACAATGAATGGTAAACAGGGCATCATCCGTTACGATCAGTTACGGTCACTCGTTATTCGTTACGATCAAACAATGCATACAGTTACTCGTTACGATCAAACAATGCATACAGTTACTCGTTAGGATCAAACAATGTATACAGTTACTCGTTATGATCAAAATTGGCAAACTCATATCATTTTCAAAATGGAAAATCAAACATTTAGTTAACACAAAAATATATTTACTTAAAATAAAACCATAATATGCCTATTCAAAAATAAAACATAGCTAATATTTTCAAAGCTATACGTAAACAGTAGCTTTACCGCTGTGAAATCTAGTATCACTTAGTAAATTGAGAATTTAGACGGAATTCGTGTTACAAGCTTTACCTCTATATTATCAGCGCAATATAAATATAATTGACTCATAGAAGAATATGAGTTTCTTTTCAACAGCTATGAAAGCAATAATAGAGTATATTTAGAGATAGATTTTAGTTAAGAATGCGGAATATGATAACGCAAAACTTGACTTCAATGTTTTATGCCAGACATCAACAAACGGTTAGTAACACCAATATAGAAAGTGTAGAAATTGCTGCAAAATAATATAAGCATTACATGTACTTTGTGTTATCTAATCAAACACGACTAATTGTATTTGAACACATTCTGTAGAAAAGGGAATTAACTGAAGAATGTGTTGACTAAAAACCGAATTCACTGCAAAGGTTAACTTTGAAAGACGAAATATTCCAGCATTGTACGGAACAATAAACCTAAAAGGCAAACAATTGGATAATTGAGACATGCTAATTAAGGAAAAAATAATTTAAAATAAATGCGAGATATTTTATCGATTTTTTTTTTTTTAATTTTTAATTTGTAAGCCCTTTGAAAATTCCTCTTTAAAGGATTGCATGAAATTTTGAATTACTAAAAAAAGTCACTGCAGTATGCAGAAAAATCATGTTTTGCTCAGATCAGATTTTTTCTTTTGTATTCGTAGCACTAAATTTCTGATATATCATAATTCCTTATTTTTTCAAGACAAAGAGTGGAACAACACATCACCGGTGTAAAGGACGACTGTGTACATAAGAACATACAAAGCGTACATATTGTGAAAAGTTTCGGAATTTGTGATTTTGAGGAAAATGTTCAAGATTGAGAGACATGAATGCTGCTACAATTACTTTATATATTTTGCCCTGTTTAAAAAATTGCTTATAGATAAAAAGCAATATTCACAGACATGGATACTGTTACAATTTCTTTATATTTCTTTCCCTGTCTAAAAAATCTCCTATTAAAAGCACCATTCACAGTAGCTAATTATCATTACCTCAATATCTGTGTCGCTTGACTTCTCGACAAATATGTTGGTTAATTTTCAAAAGTTCTTAATATACCGAAAATGGAGAATTCTGAGAAACATCAGAGCAGTTCAGAAAAGATTAAGTGATAAAAGAAATGCTCTGATTTGTTAAAGCGTTAGTATTTTGAGAATACGATAATTATAACAATTTTTATGCAATACCATAAGTGCTCTGATAAATATGCAATTCAGTTAATATTTCATTGTTTATACAGGGAGAGCTGACTTTATTTTGATCTTTGTTTATGCAGGGAGAGCTGACATATGAAGCTGTTCAAGGTATGAAATATCTCGACAATGTGATTTCAGAAACACTCAGGATTTTCCCACCAGCAGTCAGGTGAGCTAAAATTGTTTCATATGCATTTTTGTACAATTTCGAACTGAACAGAAGTGCTTGATCCTCCACTCTTTCGAATATATTTACGAATTTTGAAATGGTTTAAAGTTGTCAGTTAAAAATACCTTCAATAGAAAACGCGTTTAAAGAACTCACAAAACTAATTCAGTGCATCAAAATATTTGTCTTCTACTTCAAAATGAATTATGCTTCAAATGAACGTGTATTATGATTTCATCTGCAGTTGCCACGTAAACCGAGTAAAATAAATAAATAACATAAATAAAATGAACAGCCTTGGCAACTAAGGTTCTGAAAATAAGGGTTTTTAAAGTAATTTTAACCTATACAAAATTAGAACAAACACTTTTATTTTCTCATACCATCGTATGAAGTATTGTTTTCTGAAAGTTTTCGAAAGTTTCAGAACATGGAGAAACGCATGACTCAAAATTAGTTCCCAAAATGACCGATAAGGGAAGTGGTGGCGCTACGAACTGTCCCTAGTAAAAACATAATTCAATAAACATAATTTAGGTAAGCATTTTGCAAATGTTTCATACTGCATTAACAAAAAAAGAAGACGTCGCTTCATGCTAATTGTTTAAACATAATTTGCTATAAAAACATGTTCAGAACTTTGAGGAAACATTCGACGATAGATAGGGAACTCGCATTGCCTGACCGTGCTTTATTAAATTTGTTTTACAAGAATGATTACACTGCTGGCGCTCTTCGCTAGTACAGACGTTTGAAATCGTTGCGTATATGTCCTCTGACAGCATGTGGCGTTCGGAGAATAGTTCAACACTTCAAGGTGACTGGAAGCTTCTCAGTTCGACCAGGACGAGAACGAAAACCTGTGACAACACAAGTGGCTGAAGATGTTGCAACGGCTTTTGTTGAGCAGAGCAGTCCTAATAAGGCAGAAATCAGTTGTGTTCGAGCTGTAGCAAGACAATTGGATTTCCCCTACCCAACAGTATGGAAGCGTTTGCTGAAAACTTTAGAAAGTTATATGTATAAGATCCAGCTTCACCAAGCGTTACAGGATTCTGGTACAAATATCCGTGAAAAGTTTGCTGTCAAAGGAATGTCAAATTCCTTGCACGAATGCAAGTAGACGCCAACTGGCCCTGAAACATCTTGTGGAGTAATGACACACATTTTTCTCTGTATGAAACAGTAAAAACCCAAAACAGGCGTATCTGTACAATGGAAAATCCTCGCAAACTTCAACAGATCCCTTTACATTCTCCAAAACAACCCGTTTGGATTGGGTTTACAGAAACATTTCTGATTCGTTCCTATATTTTGTCAATGAAATCCCTCCTCAGGAACCAAAGACCTGTTTAGTTACTGCCCAGCGCTATAGAGACATGTTACTCCAACTCATCTCCAACAACGAGGATACCTCAACTCTACCATATTCCAACAAGATCGAGCACCTCCTCACATTGGCCATCATGTTCAACAGTTGTTGCAACAACATTTTACAGAAAATCAAGTAATCAGTCGCATTCCCTTCTTTATGGCCACCCTGTTCACCAGATCTGAACTCTTGTGACGTTTCGCTCTGGGGTCACATGAAAAGCATAGTTTATCGGGGAGATATTTGTAACCTTGCAAATTTGAAGGACAACGCCATCTTCACACGCACAACATCATAACAAATCAGTTACGTGCAGCTGTCGAACATGCTGTCAGACGGTACCAGTTGTTGCTTCTTCAACACGGTGGACACATTGGACACTGCCAATGACTACTACAGTCGTCTTCCCTTCTGCGTTCAATATGTAGTATGTTCTAGATGTATTAATTAAATTGACATTTGGGTGTTTATGACTATTGTCAGTTTATATCGCACGCTTATATAACTTACAATTTGTAATTAATATGCATCACGACTACGGAGTTGTTTCATTGAATTATGTTTTCACTAAAGACCGTTCGCAGTGGTCTCTTCTCCTATTGGTCATTTTTGGAATTAATTTTTTTCCGCCAATTGTTTCCCCATGTTCTGAAATGCATACCACGCAAATTTGGCGTTCCACTGATTTTATCTCGGCAGTGCTCTGAACAGGGATACTTCAATGCTAACCATCCGGCATATGGTATATATATATATATACTCGACACAAAAATGCAACACCAAACAAGAGCAAATACAGTGTGTTAATAAAGAACACACAGCCAGAGATGGCATATAAATGTGTTAATAATAAATAAGTGTGTTAATTCCTAAAGGATAATGCAATGCAGTAATGGCATAGACAGTGTGATTAGTAGGCAGTAGGACCACCTCTTGCAACGATACAAGTAGCAACCCTTCGAGGAACAGATGTAATGAGCGTGCGCATATTTTCCTGCGGGATGGATGATAATATGCCTTCAACCATCCTCCACAGTCCTCTGTTTGAGGCGGGAGTAGGCCTGTCAAACGACGGCCAATCACGTCCCATACGTGCTCGATGGGTGAGAGATCTGATGACACAAGAGGCCAAGGGAGCATCTAGAAACCTTGCAAGGCTTGTCTGCTGATAGTTGCCGTGTGCGGTCGCGCGTTACATTGCTGGAAAACGCAACCGTTAAAGGTAAGACTATGCAGCCGGTCGGCCACAGCACCTAATCCACATATCATCCTTTCGTCTTGTGCCTCTGATACGAACCAAAAGTGACCGGTCATCGAAACCGATGGCACCCCAAACCATGATGCCGCGTTGCCGTGCAGTATGGCGTTCAACAGTCGCAGTAGGATTGAATCTGTTTCCACGTCACCTCCAGACTCTCACACGGCGACTGTCATTCGACAAACAGACTTGAGACTCGTCGCTGAACACTGCCCTGTCTGTACGGTTCCTGCAGAAGGATCCCCCACTGGTTTCCGATCGAAATTAGGTGACACTTCCCGGCCGTCCAAATAGATACCTTACACTTTCTGGTAGGTAGGACGGTCTGGGTCGAAGAAGAAGAATACAAAATTGCAAATGGCTAAAAAGTATAAAAGTACATGTAGGTATTAAAAAGTATAAAATGTATGTATTAAAAGGTATAAAATGTATGTATTACAAAGTATAAAAGTAAAGTAGTAAAATAAACTACAAAATATAAAACAACTTTTAGCTTTCACAGCATTTTTGGTCATATGCTAATACATAAAATTATAAGGCGCCCATAAAGGAATTTTTTTGGACATTAACAGAATTTTAAGGAGCAATAGAAAGGGTAACGTTAAAAGGACATATTTAAGAGCGACGGACTTTCAGCTCCTGTCAAAAAAAATTTAAATGAACTGAATGTATTCATTCTTATATAAGTCATTTTTACGTTATCACTTCTAAATATTGTGTCTGTGTTATCACTTCTGTGTTATCACTTCTTTCTTAAAATTCTGATAATGTCCAAATACAATTTTTATGGACACCCCAAGATTTTATTTTTGTTGTATATGACAAAGTTTTTATATGGTATTGTGATAGCTATATTTTTTTTTTGCAATTTAGTGCATTTTACTAAAACGGTGTAACTTAAAATATAAAACAACAAAATATAACAATAAATATAAAACAACAAAATATAAAACAACTTTTAGCTTTCACAGCATTTTTGGTCATATGCTAATACATAAAATTATAAGGCGCCCATAAAGGAATTTTTTTGGACATTAACAGAATTTTAAGGAGCAATAGAAAGGGTAACGTTAAAAGGACATATTTAAGAGCGACGGACTTTCAGCTCCTGTCAAAAAAAATTTAAATGAACTGAATGTATTCATTCTTATATAAGTCATTTTTACGTTATCACTTCTAAATATTGTGTCTGTGTTATCACTTCTGTGTTATCACTTCTTTCTTAAAATTCTGATAATGTCCAAATACAATTTTTATGGACACCCCAAGATTTTATTTTTGTTGTATATGACAAAGTTTTTATATGGTATTGTGATAGCTATATATTTTTTTTTTTTTTGCAATTTAGTGCATTTTACTAAAACGGTGTAACTTAAAATGTTTTTCTCCTGATATTATTTTTATTCTGAGGCTGATTATGGTAGGGCCTAAATAATATATGGAATATAAATGTATGAGAAAGTCGAATGTAATCACGCACTCCAGATATTTTAGATATATTGTCTTCTTTTTCAGGTTAGAAAGGGCTGCAGATGAAGATTACAAATTAGCTGATACTGGAATTGTTATTCCCAAGGGCATGTATATCACCATTCCTGCCTACGCTATGCACAGAGATCCCAAACACTTCCCAGATCCTGAAAAATTCGACCCCGACAGGTCCTGGAAATGTATTTTTTATTATCAGTCAACTATAGTTTTGTCGAGGTTTATTTGGTTGCTTCTTAAGCACTTTTGGCAAATTAATAAAGACGTACTTCTGGAGAAAGTTAAAATTTGAATGAATGTAATATATGAATAGAAAAAGTGTAGTTAGAAGTCTATAAGAATTGAATAAGAATGGATTAAGAGCAATTAATTAGTTCACAAACTAGATCATGGGGCGCGGTAGCCCATTGGTTAGCGCGCTGGAGTTGCACTCGGTAGGCCCGGGTTCGATTCCAGCCACTGCCAAAACTGCCGCCGTGTTCATGCGGAGTACGATCACGTTAAACATGTGGGTCCGAAAGTCCTTCCGAGAGGTTGGTGGCAGGGGAAGGAGGGTACGGTCCCTGTGGATGCCTCCCCCACTGGGTTCCGGTCTAAATTGGGTGGCACTTCCCGACCGTCCAAACAGTTACCTTACACCTTTCTGGTAGGTCGGACGGTCTGGGTTTCAACAATCAACAACAAACTAGATCATGGCGTATTATTACAGAAATACACAAACCGACTCTGCCTAAGTACATAATTTTGCAATAAGGTTGGCTTATGGCCAGAGGTGTATTTCAATCAGTTTGATTATTTCAATATAAATAAAATTGATCAATAAAATTGTTTAAATATGAATGGATTGGAAAATCAATTGTTCCCACAAAAAGTGAACAGTGAAAATTTTTTGAACCGTTGGTTGTAGACCCACAGTTCCAATTGCAAAAATTATTTAAGGAAGAAAGATATGAAATAGTAATTTAAATGCTGTACCATATTTTGTAGAAAGTTAAGAAAATTAACTTTTTATACAATCCCTCTGTCGTATAAAGACAAATTACAAAAATATTACGTACCGCTTTTAGTATACATTGAAAAACATTCGCTGTATTACGATCCAATTTAGCATAGTTATCATTAATTAAAATTTTCATTGGGATATAAAGGGACATACACAAATCATATTCGGTTACAAATTACAAATAATTACTAAACCTTTTACCACTTCTTCAAATTTATTTTATGCAGATACATCAGCCAGGCTATTATGTCATTACTATCTCAATTCACAGTTTGTATTTAAGCATTCAAGTTACTCTGCTACCTACCGTTTGAATAATTGCGCTGCTCAGTACTGACGAACTCTGGCGATAATTTTGATTTAGAGAATGCAATCGATCTCCCAGTGATACAGTGAGATAATACTATCGTCGTTTTCGTAAAGTCAGCATCCTTCTAGAGTTATTACTCTGCAGATGGTATGTCAACAGATTCGTTCCATCGTTGATATGGCTCAGGAAGACAAAGGGCACTAACAGGGCATTATGCAATATATATTTTAGTTTATTTATCGTCTTATCCACATGCGAGTGGCCGTAAGTACCGAACAACGTCCTCTGTCTACCCGAACCTGTCACCAGTCTACTTGAACCCGTCACCTGTTGTATTACATGTAAGAATTCTTACCGATTAATTTTTAAGGGCTCTCATTCTGGTGGGGAAAATGTCGTGACAAAGATGTGTTAAAAATTTATTGAGTCTATTGAAAACAGTGGCCATAAATGGTCCTAGTGCATTTCAAAATTAAATGGTAAGCTTATTTTTCCATAGATGTTGTCAGAAAACATCGCCGGCGAAATCCCAATATTCTGTTTTAACTACATTATTTAAGTGTTAAAATAAGTTTTAACCAGTATCGGCTGCCAGTCTTTAACAATTTCAAAAACAAACCATGGTAAAATTATTTTAAAGCTCCATTAAATGATTTCTGTACATCAATTCAATACGCGAACGGCCCCTGGATTCATGAATTTTGATGATTAAAAGAGTATGGAAAAATGACGAAAAGGTGGTGAAAGTCAGGAAGTTTGACAATTTATACTCCTGTTTGTAAAAATTGCTGCACTATGAAGGAATCATCAGAATTGAATGAAATTTATTCCACAAACGACCTATATTGATACAAATAAACGATTAAATTTAATAAGAAAAAAACTATTACATATAAAAAAATCAGTATTTGGTAAAGCCATCACGCGCTGCAATAGGAGCTTCTATACAACGTGCCATTGAATAAAACAGATTTTGAATTTGTACCTGAGGAAGAGTATTTCAGATTGCTTCTTTCCGAACCCAAAGTTCAGCTGTATTAGCTATGGGACGAGCGTCATAAGAGAGACGCCGATCGTCAAAATCCCAGACATGTTCAATACGCGACATATCCGGTGAATAGGCAGCTCAAGGAAGAAGCTGCATCTGTTGTGCTGAAAAGAAGGCTTCCACATTGCTAGATGGACAGGCATTATCATGTTGAAATACATCTCCAGAAATGCGTTGAAGGAACGGTACGACTTTCGGCTCCAGAACTTCTCTCTGATGTACCGCTTCCTGTTGAGATTACACAAAATGCTTAGCTACCCTAGTTGGTTAGCAGGGCTCGCAGGTATGTACAAAATGCTTAGCAGCCGAGATCGCCCAAGATACCCAAAGGCGCCCCAGACCATCGCGTTTGGCGGTCGTGCAGTAAGACGTTGTATAACGTGCAGTAAGACGTTGTATACTCCTAAAGTTGGTGTTCACCTCTATAGAATCTAACGTGGATGCGGCCATCACTGTTCCCCAAATTAAAGCGGGATTCATCGGAAAAGACGACTTGTTACCAATCGGCACGCCAGTGTCTATGTTGGTGAGCTCTTTGTAACTGCAGGCGTCGAAAGTTTTGCGTCAGGAAAATCCTGTACAAAGAAATTCTTGTACACAGTCCACGGTGCAGCAAACGCCGACGGACTGTTATACCGGGCAAAGTCACATCTCTAGCAGTACTCCAACGTTCTGCCAATTGTCGAGATGAAACTATACGATCCATGACTGCCATGCGGATGAGGTGTTTATTCGAACATATTCTGTCATGCGGGTGAAGTGTGCATTTCTTCGTTCACTGTCGGATTTGCGACTCGTATGGTTCTCTTCAGTCCACTGTTTCCACACCCACATCACTGTCGTGGTATTGTGTTTCATACGAACTGCTATTGCACGATAAGAAAGACATCTATTCAGGAAGGCCGATCATTTGTCCCTTTTCAAACTTCGTAACTTGCTCATATGGTGCCCTCTGTCTGTCGTCGTAGAGGCATAGTGACATATCATAAAATGTTTACCGCTAGCTGACGACCATAGACTATTTTCAACGTCCCGCTATACCTCTATTTATACGTCTAAAACAGCAGTATCGATAGAACTGCTTAGCCCACGCATGTGCGATGATTCTAGTAATTTGCATATAACACCCTAATTTGCATTTTCTGTAAATTTCAGCTCAATCGCGGGATTCCTTCATGGTGTAACAAGTTTTACAAACATGAGTTTATTTCGTTCTAACAGTGAACTTAAATAACTAAACTTTTTTCAGTTTGATTAAATGAAGTATTGACAATATTTTTGTAATTTGACACTTTACGGTAAAACAGCTGTATAAAAGATAATTTTTTTTAACTTTATACGAAAAAAAAAATGATACAAATGGCATTTAAATTATTATTTCTCGTCCTACCTTATTTAGAGCATTTTTGCAACTGGAACTATAGATCAAAAATTCTTCCTACTATTCACTTTTTGTGGACACCCTGTATATTTTATAAGTTGAAAATTAAATATGCATTTGTGATCATTTACAGTATAAATTTACTTCAAGTGCTATAAAGAAAGTTCGACCTCCGCAAATAAGGTGTATCATCAAATTTACAATCATGCATAGTCACAAAACTTTAGTAAATTACGTAATAAAAAGTTTATGTTAAAGTTAAGTAAATACTTATTCGCCATCTTCATTTGCCTACTATTTTTCTGCATATTGCCTGCACCCAAGAGTCAGTCTGATCTCGGCTTCATATACCTCCAAATTTGCGCTTTATAAACCTCTAAACCATAATTAAACGTTTAAAAAATATAAATATATATATATAGAAATTACATCAAAATTATTTCTCATTAGTATTTGGTACAAAAAAGAGTAGCGGGACGTTTTGATTTCGTGTCCGGGGCGTAAAATATAGTCAGGTCGTCACTGTCATAACACCCGGATTACACTGAATGTTTCTGATGAAAATGGTAGATATGCAGAGTCCTCAACACAAAATAAAATAAATATTTATTCAACATTTTACATTTTGATAAATGTTACTTCCATACATTGTTTAAAAGTATATTATTCTATTACATATACCTTTTCACAACTCCTTTAAAAGAGAACTCCTTATGAAGTTTGATGCATTGTAAGACGGAATTTATTGGACTTCATTGAGATTCACAAAATTGGGGTATATGTTTCCTTGTTACCACGGCAAATATCAGCGACTCCGCGATGAAAACGCTATCCCTGTCCACAAATGATGTTATCTACAGTGAGAACTCGATTATTCCTTTAAATAATTAATGTCAAACTTTAAAACTTTTTAAGAACTATAAATTATTTTCAAAAGAAAGCGTTTTACTTTAGTACTGTTGTAATCATGATGCAAAAGCATTCTCTGAATAGAATTATAAAATTTAAATTTTGCCCTGGGACTTTAAAGAATAAAATTACAAATAATTTTTATCCAGAAAGAAACATTTGCCACATATTATCACTGGATCGGATTTCCAAATCAATAACAAGAATTAAGTTTAATGGAATAAATATTAAAGAATAATAATATCATACAGTGGTTATAATGGTTTTGTATTAAAAACTTGACATGAAAACCTTAAAATGATTATCGATTATAAACATGCGCAAAAGAATTAAACAAAATAATTTATTTTATTAATTTATGAAGCAAATTTTGTAAAGTATATTTTCATAAATATTAAATTCATTACCTTTTTTCATAAATTTCCTTTCTGAATATTTTATTTCAATTTAAGAGATCTCAAATATCATTTTAAAATAAATACTTCTATTGCCTCATTACAATTACTCCTAAGATATTTTAGTACATAATACAAATAAATTCTCTATTCTGGAATATAATTAAGGAATTAAATGAATGAATATATATATATATATATATATATAAATATAAATTATTAAATCCAAAGTTAGAATGTATGTAGTAACTCATAATACACTATTCCAAAATTTTCTACAAAATACAAAGAAATAAAAGAAATTAAGCCAAAAATAGGAAATAATAAAGCATAATGCAAGTCATAAAGACAAAGACAATAAACAAATTTCAAAAATGAGGAATGCAAATAAGAAAACAAAAAAATCAAGCAAAAAAGCTTGCACATGGAGGAGATTTAGGCTTACGATATATATATATATATATATATATGTATATAATATTAGTATTATATACAAATGTACACGCTCCATATTTAGAATAAAAATAGAAGTATAAAATTAGTATATAAAAAATAAAACAACTCACAGATTGTTTTGTAGTTGTGAAATTGTTGCAGTAACTACCAAAATTACCCTTCACACTCAGTTAAAAAGAATAATTTTAATTGCGTGAAAAATGTTGAAATTCGTTTCAGAACGTTTTGAAATTTTTAGATGTGCATTGTCAATAGAAGCACTTGACACTTGCACAATCATTTAAATAATTAAATTTCACTGAAAAATTGCTGAAAATATGTTTCAAGAAATTATCATGTATTAAGACGCTAAATGCAAAATTTCGAAGCTCTATTTCGACATCCACTCACATAATAGATCAAATGATCGACATCTTATGTCGAAGTCATAGAATTCATCGAAGTAGCGCGTCCGTAAGATATGCCCATGCAATTTACAAATTGGGAATACATAATGATAAAGTTCAGCGGCGTCATGCTTTTTATTATTTTTGGCAGAAAAATTATAGCTTTAGAGCTCAATCGTCAACAACATATGCTGCACCTTATTTGAACTGCAAAAATTACACTCCGTAAAAAAAAATGTGCAAAAATTACACACCGGCCGTCCAAATAGTTGCTCCTAGTCCTTTGGACGAGTCGGACGGTCTGGGTCTTCAACTCCGTAAGGACTATGAAATAATCATTGATATCAAATTTATTTTACACACCAACAAATGTCAGGTGTCTTAACAAAGTATATGTTCCAAAATACAGTTCTCGTTCTGAGAAATACCGAAGAAAAAGCAAGTTCATTCGCTTGGTGTCGAGGTGACATATAAAACGACACAATATAAAATATGTATATCTTTTAAACCAAAAATATCACAAATACTACCCCCCCCCCCCCCTGAAGGGAGAGCTAGGTACTCGACTGATATAACAACTACTACTAAGATTCAAATTCTTCGTCGAACTAAAAAAAATGATATTTGTATAAAAGGCTCAAAACTAAACTTTTGTTGTGCATGATGATAAAAAGAGGCTAACCCTGCCATTGTATCTTCTGACCTAGTGACGTGTATATCAAATGAACAACTGTAGATGGGTGATGAAACTCCCACAAATGTAGCACAACTGCAAAGAAATCTTGTGAAAATATGATATTCTGAGCAAATGTTTCAGAGAGTATAGATGATAAAGAAGAAGGCGTAACTATGCGTAATAAATTTTTACGGTGAAAAGATCGATAATTTATACTGACTGTAAAAATGGCTATCCACACAGTTAAACTAGCTCTTAATTGACAAAATTCCCATGTCTCGAAAGTGGCAAACATTCTGTATGTGCTGCGCAATTTAAAAACAAGAATTAAAGACAATTGGAATCGATAGCTTGCTTATCTTAGTGGCAGTGAGAAATAAACTTATTTCTAAAACACCACAGTTACTAGAAGTGTCTCTTATCAGGGGGTTCGCTATGAAACTAATTATGTCGCGTATTACTTTTGTTGAAGAGAGGCAGTAACTGCGAAATCATTCTAAAAATGACGAATAGATGGTAATGAGAGCAGCTTCTTGTTTTGCAACATTATTTTTAAGCAAAAAGCACTGAGATTTGATTTTTTTTAAATGTAGGATATGTCTGCGATAGATATTTTTATGCGTTTACTGAAATGACTAATCGGTTTCATTAATCGCGACTTAAGATTTTTATGCATCTAAAACCATGTTACATATTTGACTTATTCTGTTTTACAACATAGTTTTTAATTGCAAACTTGACGATTTCAAAGTTGGGTACACATTGAGATGTGTAATATACCAACTGTACATAATCCGAGATATTGGGTTTGTCATATATATATGAGTATAATTTTTATAATAAATATATAAATTATAAACATTCTATTAGTATTGGGAGAACAGTGAAGCTAAATAGCACTCACTTGCTGGCGGAAAGTTCTTTATTTTATTGTTTCTGAAAAGAAAAATAAAGGACGTAACATTTTTAAAGTATGCACGACCATCGCCGTAGCTGCGTATACGCTAACTGAACGAGTCCTGGGACAAAATAGAAGTGACGGTTGCAACCATGGAGTTAGAAGTAAGGAGGAAAATCTTCTATGGGTGCAAGGCGTTAAAATACCATAATGCTTTGAGAATTATATCTACGCGCCGCTAGTGTTGCTTAAGTAGTTCGAGATACTGGTGTTGCCATTTCTGCACAGATAAATGCTATAAAAATGTGAATGAAATGAAAATGTAATGACAATTCATACATCACAAATATTTATCATATACATATCATTTTTCTATATTTAAAACAATTTAGATTTACTAATTTGAAGTTAGATTTACCCGTATAAATGCAAATTCGGATAACAAAGTGTGTATACCTTCATTATTTGTTGAAAATGGAAGATTTTGTATCGTTATAGATAATTAAAGTAATTATATTGCAAAAATTTGACAAGAAAAAAATAATTTTCATTCTGTAATTTAATCTTTAATCTGCAAGCATTCTGTAATTTGGCAACGAAGCATTTTAGCCAATGACATCACATCTTTTGCATTTTGATTGGATACTACACCGATGGCGGGATTAATTTTTTGATTCGTCTGCTTGTTTACATTTTGTTTGTTTCTGTCATTTCTAGCTTAATGTCTTCTGTTCACATGCGAAACAATAGGCATAATTAATTGATTACGTTTCACATCTCTCTAATTACGTATAGACGATGTCACTGTTTTGTTCCTGGTTGTAAAACAGGCTACAATGTAAATCGAGCAAAACTTAAAGCTGAAGGAAAAATAAATTTGAGTTTGTTTCAAACTCTCATACATTTACTGTACTTTGTTCTGTTCAATATTTCTCTTTAATAAAAATAATTTTAAGAACACTTTTGTCAGAAAAACCATAAAACTGGTTGTAGTAGTATATTATAAAATTCAACTTTAAGAAATTTGAATCTGTTTCTGCAGGGTACACTGTAACAAATTATAGTTGAAGTATTCTATAAATAGTTAAATTACCAGTATGTATATTGACTTCAATTTATGCTTATCTTTGCGAGATGTTGAAAATAGACATGTTAATAGGTAGTAATAATATACAATATGTAATTACAGTTAATAACATTGGCAGCATATAGTTAATACTTGGTATTTGATTAGGCAAAAGCTAATAAGTGTTAGTAGATATTAGTTGAATATTTAAGAATAACACTCAAAGCCTTCCCACCTTCATATTAAAGTACATGATCTTGTCATTAAAAAGCTCCCTTCCTCTAAATAAAAATTACTGTATTTTATGTATATTTTCACTCATAATTCAATTGTGTAGCGTGCAACTTGTAGTTTTGTGAAAATTATAGCTATTTATCATGGGTGTCCATAGGGAACTGCAAGAGGGGGCACTTGCCTCTCTCCCCCCGGGACATTCAAGGTCACAAAGGTGGACATAAATCTAGTGAATGTTGTACGTCTTATCCTTGAGTTTTCCCCACTGACATCAGTGGTCTGCCTCCCCAGCACTCTGGAAAAAGTTCTATGGGCAGCGTCCATACTGTTTAAATTTATACTCTTTCCATGCACAGAAATTTGTTTAAAAGTTTAACTCATATCTTACACAAAAAAGTGGGAAAAGGTGCACATTAAGATATTTTTATTGCTCAAAATAAAGTATATTCTGCATATTTTGATGCAGTCCTTATACTTCTGATGATGTCCTTATACTTTTTTCTCGTGTTCTCAGTGCAGCGATCAACATTGCTAATCACTGCATTGAGAGCATGATTTCATGCTTTGAGAACAAACACCTCCACCACAGCTGGTGGGAGGTTCTGTGACTATGGTTTTCCCTCTTGTAAAAAATTATATTTTATCAACTTGACATTCTTGTGGATAGTTGATATTTAAAATGCTAGTACTTTTTCATTACAATTAATAGTAAACTGCCAAAATATTGACAACTGTTATGTTACTAAATTTTAATATCTAGTTTGCTCTTAAAAATATATTTATTCTCGGTTCGCATTGTATTTTGAACTAATAGGTATGAATAATTTCAAATTTATTTTGTATTTATATGTACCAAATTAAGATTTTAGCAGTAAGTTACATTTCAGTTCATTTGTGTTCAGTGTTTAAATGTATAACCTTGTGGCAACTTGGCGTCGCCGTGGTCCCGAACCAGGGACCTGATGCTTCGTAGACCGACACTATAATCACTGAGCAAAAGCTAGCTCCTCCTCTGTTCTTATAATTCGGTTACTGGCTCGTGTGGCATCTTTGTTGTGGCAATTTGGCGTCGCCGTGGTCCCGAACCAGGGACCTGATGCTTCGTAGACCGACATTATAATCACTGAGCAAAAGCTAGCTCCTCCTCTGTTCTTATAATTCGGTTACTGGCTCGTGTGGCATCTTTGATAGATGTCTTTGCTGCCGCAACCTGCATTTTGTTATATGTATTTTTCAACAGCCAAAATAATACAGCAGTATCCTTTGCCTAGCTGACAAATTTTGTTTAAGGAATAATTAGATATTTTATTACATATTCAGAAGTTGTGGGCGCGGTAGCCCATTGGTTAGCGCGCTGGAGTTGCACTCGGTAGGCCCGGGTTCAATTCCAGCCACTGCCAAAACTGCCACCGTGTTCATGCGGAGTACGATCACGTTAAACATGTGGGTCCGAAAGTCCTTCCGTGAGGTTGGTGGTAGGGGAAGGAGGGTACGGTCCCTGTGGATGCCTCCCCCACTGGGTTCCGGTCTAAATTGGGTGGCACTTCCCGACCGTCCAAACTGTTACCTTACACCTTTCTGGTAGGTCGGACGGTCTGGGTTTCAACAACATATTCAGAAGTTGTATACATTTTATTTACATATGCTAAGAAGAATGTTGAAGTCATAATTATGGGCATATATTTTTATACATGAAGAATTTGGTTTTTGCCTCAGTTTCAGTTTTAATTGGTTACATAATTCATTAAAAACGATTCCTAAGGGTTGGTGCAGTAGACAAAAGCATCTCCTTAATTAATATTTCAACTGTCTACACGTAGCTAATATGGAGCCCTGAATGGTTTACTGGTATGCAAAAAATGTACTAAAGAATATCTCATCTTTCTAAATATCATGTCTTATGTTTGAAAGTAATGCATCACACTATATTTAGAATGTTTTGTTATTATTATCAACCCTTTGTAAGAATAATAGGCAGTTCTTTTTTTTGTTCTTTCACTTTATAATCAGTGCAATAATTTATTCTTAAAATACTTCTCAAAGTGTATTTGTTAAAATCTAATGCACACATTTCACATTACTCATCAAACTGCCATATTGTTTGAATTTTTATAGGTAGGAAAAGTTAAAGGGGAAGTTAAAATGTAAAAAATAGCCAAATTATTATCTTTTCACACTTTAAGTAGTTCATGTATATTTTGTTTAAAATCTGCTTAGGCTAAGTTGTATATGTGTCATGCTGTTCTGTGTGTTTGTCGCTGACCTATGCAACTTCCCCATTAATCATTGTTTAAATAAACCTGGTTCAATTATTCACATTCCTTCTAAAAGTTTTAGTGGAAAATAGTATATTTTTATAGTCATTAATTTCTGTTTAGTCTTAAAAATTGAAAAAGTTCATTTATGTCTAACATGTTTTTTAAAATCCTGCATTTGTAATTCATATTAAGTATATTTATTTTTGGATACCATTGTATACTTTTATTTGAATTCTTTGTTTTTGCATATCCATAAGTAAAAAAAGTACCCACTAATTTATCCCCATAAAATTTAAGCACTTTTAAGTTTATATTCCTTAAGGAAAATAAATAAATGTAATTGTAACACTTAAGTGTTACAATTTTAGGAATGTTGCAGTGTTCCATGCTGGCAAGTTATCATTTCCAAATCCATGGCTGGCAAGTTTCCTGTTTAAAATGTTATTCTACTGTTAATCTAGTTAGGTTAAAAATATTATTTAATATTTTGAAATAAATTATCTTTTCACCTACTGTTAATCTGTTTAAAATGTTAAATAATTTAAGTTGATAATTTGAACAAAGTATTGTTGATATTTTTATATACCCTTTGCATCTATTGTTTGTTGTGCACAATAATTAGTATATATACTAGCCAAATACCCATTGGAAATCAATGGTCTCACAATAAGCAGCCCCTGAATAATGTGAAATTTTGAATAATTCGTGTTTCACATTTATTTAGCTAATCGATTATTTTGGTGTGCAGAAATCTTTAGAGGGTATAGAAGAAAATATTGGAAAACTTAAATTGTGCACTTCTTCCTTTCGAACTATCTACACGTACACCAAGTTTCTATCTCGTCCCAAAGCAAACTATTTTATCATTTCCAATTTCAAACATTTTTCTGTAGAGCACACCCATAAATGAACATTTTTGAAAAACTTGGTTCGTCTTGGGTTTTTTATCAGATTGGCCCGTATACCAAATATCACACCTTTATCACATTTAAAAGGAAGCGTGTCTCATATATTCAGACAATTGAATATATTGGTGTGCAGCACTCCTTAAAGTAGCAAATATTGGAAATCTGTCATTGCACACTTTCTTCCTTTCAAACTATCTACTCGTACACCAAATCTGAAGTCTCTATTCTATCGTACAGCATGTTTTCCCTATCACTTCACCTTTCGAACGTTTTTCTGTGTAGCACTCCCTTAAATAAACATTTTTGAAAATCCGTATTCATCTCGGTTTTTTTTATCAAATGTATGCCTGTATACTAAATTTCAAGCTTTTATCATACTATAAAGGAGACATTTTTCATTAGTTCATCAAATTGAATATTTTAGTGAGTGCCCCCCCATCCCCCCTTCACACACAATAGCAAATATTGGAAAACTGAAATTGCATGCTTTCCTCCTTTCTAACTATTTACCTGTACACCAAATTTGAAGTCTATCTCATTGCGAAGTATGCTTTTTCTATTATTTCACCTTTCGAATGTTTTTGTGTGAAGTACCTACCCCCTAAGTATACATTTTTGAAAAACTCCATTCTTCTTGGGTTTTCTATCAGATGATTCGCCCATATACCAAATATCAAGTAGTCTCAATCATGTTTTAAAAGGGGTGTTTCTCCTTTATTCCAAAAATTGAACATTTTGTGGTCAGGCACCCCTAAAGTAGAAAATAATGGAAAACTGAAATTGTACATTTTCTTCCTTCCAAACTATCTACCCATACACCACATTTGAAAAATCTATCTCATCCCAAAGCATGTTTTTTTATCAATTCACATTTCGAATGCTTTTCTCTGGAGCATCCCCTTCAACAAACATTTTTGAAAAACTATATTCGTCTTGGGTGTTTTCATTAAATGGTTAGCCCATATACCAAATTTCAAACCTCTATCAAATTTTAAAGGATCTGTTTCTTATTTATTCAGCAAATCAAACATTTTGGTGTGCGGCACCCCCTTTAGTAGAAAATATTGGAAATCTGAAATTGCACATTTTCTTCCTTTCAAAAAATTTACCTATACACTAAATTTGAAGTCTGTCTCTCATCGCAAAGCATGCTTTTGTAACATTTCACTTTTCGAACGTTTTGGTGTGAAGCACCCTCTCTACAGAACACATTTGGGATATACAATTTTTCCAGATGATTTTATCGAATGATTGACTACCAAATTACAAGTCTCTATCTATTCGGAAAGTGCCTAAAAGCGTGACAGACTGACAAACACTTGGTAATTAGTATGTAGAGATTGTTTCATTTCAAATAATGCAATTAAATGCAATTATAAATTTTTTAATTATGTTTTGTATTCATCCTTTTCATCGAGTATGCAAAAATAATGCAAATTATGGGTTTAAAAGAAATATATCATAGAAGTAATAGTATGAATAATATGTATATTGTATATATATATATTTTAAGTAAATATAATATACTAGCTGTCCCATGAGTAAATATAATATACTAGCTGTCCCAGAGCATCTGCTCTCTAGTGTCTGGTAACTTACTACTCAGTCTCTGGAGTGAGTCTTCAACTTTTTCAAACATTATTCCATAGTATTTAGTTCTATTTGTCTCACAATCATTATCAGAATAAAAGTATAGCTCTTGCATTCCTAATGTCCATGGACAAATGTGGACTAATTATTATATGACATCCACAATTCTGCGAACTTAATAACTTCAATGTCTAATTACATTTATGAACTAAAAAAAAAATCAAAAGATAAGTAACTAATGACTGGCATAATCTTGTAACTGTATATTTTTATTTTGTTGTTTTCATATGGGACAATTCATGTAATATAATTCACATAACTGCTTGCATAAAAAAGCAGCATATTGCGAGTTTAAAGTTCAAGTTGTAAAATGGAAAAATAGTATATATATGGCTGGATATCTGATAATTGTCAATTTTGTGTCCCTTGAGTTTTAAATAAATAAGGTAGATATTTTTTTTTAGTATTTGTTTAGAATACAATCTTTTCCACATATTTTTCAACAAAAAATACTTTTCCATAGTATTACATGCACTTTTGACTTCAAATGCAAATAAAATGTGGTGAATTGAAACATTGTACAAATATATTTTGAATAAAAATGCAAATTTGTCATTTCTGTCACTGTATACCCAGGGATGTGTTTTCATCTTCTAATTACACCAGTAAAAACTTACACAATGGAAATTGGGTGACGTTTAAGAAATTATATATTGACTTGTGAAAAAAATATTTTTATGAAATTTTTATATTATTTAGTGAAATTGCTGAAACACATTTGTCTCTGAGAATCTATGACATTACGATATTGCCCAAAAAATCATCCTGTTCATCCATTAGATGGCGACATAGCAACTGACCTAAAATAAAATATTTTAAGTCAGTTGAAGAACACTAGTTTTGTTCCATATATGTTTGAAGTTTTGGGATTTTGCTATTAACAGATAAGATAAAAACACAATTTTATTACTCATTTTGATATATATTAACTGTCATTTCTGACATGTATTTAATTATTTTTAACAGCAATGAAGATTTTAAAATACTATACCTCCTTTTAGTGTATAATTTATTTCCCAATGTTAGTTCAAATTTTGGTGCTCAACAACCCTTACACGTTCATTTCTGACATGGTAATGTAATGATGAAATTCTATTAGCCATGTTTAACAGCTGCATTATTTGATTTCTGTCATTGTTATTTCAATCACTGTTAATCTTGGAAATACGAATTGTATGGCGATGCATCTCCCAGTACTTAATATTGCCATAACTTGTGGCTTTATATTTTAACACCTTAAATCTATATAGAAAGAACAATATTCTGGAGTTCTATATTGAATGATGACCTCGGATACTGAAAATGAAGCCATTTTTACACCCATTTTTACATTGGACCCATTTTTACAACAGTGGAGAATTCTAGTGCTTTTAACTTGCGTATGACATGAGATACTGAAAGTGAAGCTGGATATTGAATTCATTTTTATTTATTTACAACACAACAATAGATGTTATAATATATCCTTTTGTGTTGTGGCTATGCAGACAGTGATAGAGCGTTGTATTCTATTATAGTAGATATTCCATGAATAAATCAGTTTTTAAATTACTTATGTGCAGAACACTCAAGGGCCTCACTAATATTTATAAGCACAGTTGTTTAAAAAGAAATATTGAATAAAAAATCATAATTTTGTATGAGCTGAAACTGGTCCAAAGAAAAAAAATTTCAAAGTAATTATATGCAACACCCTTTTCTCATTTCATGCCCTGAAACGGTCTCTCTCCACTCCACTCTATGATGATACATCTTTTGGATGTCCCAACTAATGATATAACACATTTAGTTAGTGATATCTTGATAGAGCAAACCCCTATACAACACCCCTTTCTTATTTCATGCCCTGAAACGGTCTCGCTCCACTCCACTCTATGATGATATATCATTAGTTGGCACCTCCAAAAGATGTAACACATTTAGTTAGTGATATCTTGATAGAGCAGACCATTCTAAAAGAATTCAAATACTCCAACTCTTTAGTAAAACTGATAAAATATGAATTTACTATATATATATATTCTAAATGTGATTATAATACTACTGCACTCCAATGCTGAGTATATGTAATTTACATGCAACACTTTTCCAATCAAATGGAGATCTTTTAAAATAAATTGCTCAAATGCTTTAAAAATGAATGTAAAGTAACATGTGCAATTTGATACAAAATTTGCAACATATGAGTTTGAGAAACAAAATCAATCTCTTTTTTCGGGATAAAAACACAGAACAACCACACACACTCTAAAAGTTAAAAAGCACATTTAAAATAAAATAATTTTATTTCATACTATTGCACAAATGATGTAACAAATTATATGTACCTTTGTTCAATACATGGAAAAAATTTTCGATTACAAAAACTTAAATTATCTTTGAATTTCCCTATCCATGTAAAATCAAAATATACATATTTTGTTTAAAAGTGAAAACACAATATAGTTCGACATGCATTAAAGTAAATTGACAAATACTTTTTTTTAGCAATCATTTGTACCAGCAAATGCTCTAAATTAACTAAAACGTCAACATCACATTCAGCTATAAACAGAACATCAGCTCGATTGTTATGATTGCTATTTCCAATTTTTACGATATATACATAAGAATGTATTCCATCTATAAAGTATGGATGGGACAGTTTTTGAATAATAATTAATTTATCTAAAAGAATTAAATACTAGATTGAAGAAAATAAACATACCTCTAAAAACTTGTGTTGATCTAAATTTAAATTATTGACATCCCAATATTGCGCCAAAGTCCGAAATAATTTTTCATTTTCCTGCTTTTGCCACATCCAATGACGTCATGTTTAGACGCACTGCGCATGACACTTCTCGCAAATGAATGAGTTATTTTAAAATTAAAAAAAAAATATTTCCCAACTATTTTTCCCGTGAATTAGTGCATAGAAATTTTCTTCATTGTTTGAACTATAATGTACATTGAGCCGCTAATTCATTTCTTCGAAATAAACAGTTTAAATAAATTTTATTTAATGCAAATCAGCTTTTTGTCGTAGAACTGCATACAATGTATAACGTCAGAACACTCACTAGCGCCCCCTGAATTACTGTCTCAAATGGTTTTGGCGTTTTCTCAACATGCAGATTTTCCTCCTTACTTCTAACTCCATGGTTGCAACCGAAAGCTGACTAAAACCAAAAGCGTATTTTTGTGCATCTTTCTACCTGCTCCGCCTACCGCGTTTGGATTAGTTCACATGATCTTGCCATGTCTTTCGTGGACGAACAGTACAATTATTTCGAAGCTAAAAATATTTTGAGATTTTGTTGCATTCATAAAAATCAGAAATTAAATGATAAAAAATTATAAATATTTCAATCCTAATATGTTAATGTTGTTGATGCAGGTTCACCCCTGAAGAGCGAGCCAAAAGACACCAGTACGCGTACATGCCGTTCGGTATGGGGCCCAGGAACTGCGTGGGAATGAGATTTGCCTTGATGGAAGTTAAAGTGTGCTTGGCCCACGTGATCAGCAACTTCAGGATCAAGAAATGTTCCAAAACGAAGGTAATTATCTTAATGACATTATCATGTTGGAAACTCAGAAATAAGTTCTTATTACGTAACTATTTGGGTTGAATGGCCGACAGAGTGGGTAAGATATATAATGTTTTCTTCAAACAATTCTCGCAGTACTCTGAGTTATTCTTTTTCGGCCGTGAGCTCTCAAAATGACACAGAGTAATAGTAGACATAATGCGTTTTTGCTTTCCCTACAATACATGGTAATGTATTCGGAAAATATTGGAATCGTGTCGAAAATCACAACTCGAGTTTTCGATGGGTCTACTCGTCGAAGCACGAAAAATAATTTTTCCGCGTGACACCTGTGTGTGTGTGTCCGTCTGTCTGTGCATATATATGTGTCCACTTTTAAACTGAATTTTATTTGCTAGGTTTTAGAATAATTAAAACCTGTATTTGTTTTTCGGAGTGACCTGCAAAATTCGTATGTATTCACTATAACTGGGAACTAATTGATCACATTTCATAGATAATCACTTGTAAACTACCGAGATAGCAATTAGATTTTGGTATGATTCCAAAAAAAAAATTTTTTTTGCAAAATGTCCCGCAAAAATCGTCAAAATTAAAACAAAGACTACATATGCTCCGATGTGTCCATTCAATGCTTATTATATATGTAATTATTAAAAGAATAAGACCAACCTAATTGCTCTGATATGAACTATTCTCGAAATATTTAAATGTTTTTTTAATTTTGAAGAACAAAAGGAATTTCACACCGTAGTTGGCAAATGAAACGAAGATGCATTAAAAATCCAAATAATATATATTATTAGAAAAGTATCCAAGTTATTTTCGGCAATTAAGCTCAATTTAATGCATCCTGAAATAAAAAAATCTGATGTGGGCAACACATGACTTTCCTTATATAATGTAATGATTTTACTACTTTTACAGTAAAAAAATAGGTTTTCCTTATAGTAGATACTTATATTCTTTCCAAGGCATTGAATTTTCGACAATTAGTTTTCATTGATTTAGCGTCATTTTCATCCATTTGGCGAGATGTTCGTTAATTTGGCAACATTTAAAAAAGTCGCCAAGTTGGCTACATTCCACCAAATTCGTCGCCAAAATCTCGCCAAGCGTTATGGACGAAGAAATAAGTTATTCTTACAGCAGACAAATGACTATTGGCGTTCAAATACAAACGTATTACTAAAAGTATCTTTTTTCATGAATGGAACGAGCTAGATCCACGACAATGATGTCACCCAATTTATCGTATGGTATTATATATGAAAAGTGAACATGTTTCTCACTAGGAATAATTTTTTTTTAATTTTATATGACTTTTTGATATTTTTTTTTAAAAATGTACAATATCTCGAGAACGGTTCATGTTAGCGTTCTAAACTTTATGCCAATCGTTTTCTAATGAAAAATTACATAAGAAATGTCGATTTGCGTAACTTTATTAGTGGTTTTGATTTTTTGACGATTTTTTTAACATTTCATTCGAAAATTTAGGGGGGTTCTGAACATCCAATTGTATATAAAAACAACAAACTTCTAGCGTTTACGTATTGTGATTTTTGTACCAAATTTGGTTTGAATCGGTCCATTCGTTCGTCAGTTATCGTCTCCTCAGACTCACTGACACACACACACACACACATACTTTCACACACACACACACACGCACAGACATCACTTCAAAAATGTTTGATTCGTGATCAGGGATGCTTGAAACGTGCTCTCCCGTCGAAAATTCGAATTCGAATTTTCGACCTCGTCACAATACTTTCCTTATACATTAAGTATATAAGGAAAGTAAAAAGAAGAAAATGAATTTATGCAGCAGGGAAAGTCATGTGCTGCCCACATCAGATTTGTAATCTCACTATCACAGATAGTACAGTATAAGATATTTTGATTTACTTGGTAATTTTAATGATGTGACAGTTTTATTTACAGATTGAGTTCTGTAAAAAAACGGGTTTCTTCATACATTTTAGAACATTAAAAATGGTTCCCAATTGTGAATGTCGTAATCTTGCGGGCAGCACATAACTTTCCTTACATATTCATATTAATTTTTTACATTCATTATGCATTAAATTGAGCTTAATTGCAGAAAATAACGTGGATACTTCTCTGATATTATATCCAACTTGCCTTCTGATGCATTTCCGTTTCATTTGGCAACTTAATGCACTTTAATTTCTGCAGTTCCTCAAAATTCGAAAAAACAAATATATTTCAAAAATTCATCCTCTGTTCATTCATCCTACATTCATGAGAACAGTCTTATTCGCCTTGTTGTCAAAACTTACCTGCAGAACAAGTACTTAATTAATATATTTCGACAATTTCAGTCATTTATTTTACATTTTTACTTTCCTTATATACATAATGTATAAGGAAAGTATTGTGACGGGGTCGAAATTTCGAATTCGAGTTTTCGACGGGAGAGCACGTTTCAAGCGTCCCTGATCACGAATCAAACATTTTTTAACTGATGTCTGTCTATGTGTGTATGTGTGTGTGTGAAAGTATGTGTGTGTGTGTGTGTGTGTGTGTGTGTGTGTGTCAGTGAGTCTGTGAAGACGATAGCTGACGAACGAATGGACCGATTCAAACCAAATTTGGTACAAAAATCACAATCCGTAAACACTAGAAGCCTATTGTTTTTATACGCAATCCAATGTTCGGAACACCCCTAAATTTTCGAATGAAATTTTGAAAAAATCGTCAAAAAATCGAAACCGCTAATAAAGTTACACAAATAGACATTTCTTATGTAATTTTTCATTAGAAAATGATTGGCATAAATTTTAGAATGCTAACAAGAACCGTTCTCGAGATATTGCACATTTTTCAAAAAAATTATCAAAAAGTCATATAAAATAAAAAAAATATTTCCTATTGAGAAACATGTTCACTTTTCATATGTAATACCATACGATAAATTGGGTGACATCATTCTAGTGGATCTAGCTCGTTCCATTCATGAAAAAAATACTTCGAGTAATACGTTTGTATTTGAACGCCAATAGTCATTTGTCTGCTGTAAGAATAACTTTTTTCTTAGTGCATAACGCTTGGCGAGATTTTGGCGATGAATTTGGCGGAATGTCGCCAACTTAGCGACTTTTTGAAATGTTGCCAAATTAACGAAAATCTCGTCAAATGGATAAAAATGACGCTAAATCAATGAGAATGACGACTAATTGTCGAAAATTCAATATCTTGGAAAGAATATAAGTATCTACTATAAGAAAAACCTATTTTTTTTACTGTAAAAGTAGTAAATTCATTACATAAGGAAAGTCATGTGTTGCCGACATCAGATTTTTTTAGATCGGATTTTATAGATCTGCGGGCTAATTCGCAAAAAAAAAAATTCATTTGCAATTCAATCGCCATTTTGTAAGAAAGGCAGGTTCCTTTTTCCCGAATCGTATCAAAATCTAATCAGACTCAGGGTCATCCACAAGTATCTAACTATAAAATTTTATAAAATTTGATCCAACAGTTTTTGAGTTAGAATTGATACATACATGATATAGACACACACACACACACACACAGACGCCACGCTAAAAATAGTGTTTCGTGATCTAGAGGTCTTAAAACGTGTTGTTCTGTCAAAAACACGAGTTGCGATTTTCGACATGATTCCAATACTTTCTCTATACATTACCATGTATTGTAAAGAAAGTAAGAATAGCTGTTAGTGAATTATTAGACGTCAGAATACAAAACCATTATCCAAAGTATGTTTTCTCGTAAATGGAAGGAACAAGAGAATGATGTTAACTAATTTATCGCATAATGTTACATATGAAAGGTGAACATATTAGTTAATACTTCTTTTTCTAACATTACGTGATTTTTTGGTACATTTATTTGTAAAATGTGCAATATCTCGAGGGTGGTTCATGCTAGCGTTCTAAAGTGTATGCCAATCTTTTTCATATTGAAGAATTTTAATTTACTTGTATTATATATACCTGAGATTGATCATTAATTGAAATGGTTCAGTATAGCAAAAATGAAAAGAAGATGGTCTGAAGTGTATATGTGATAACAAAAATGACTATACGACTAGCAACTTAAAATTAATATGTGATAACAAAAATTAATATGTGATAACAAAAATTAATATATACGACTAGCAGCTGAAGATTAAAAATAGAACATTATAAATAAAACAGGTACTAAATTAGTATAAAATACCCTTTTTTCCCTGTTCCATATATAAGTTACGTAATTGAAAAAGAATAACATGTGGTAAAGATTTGTGGATGTAATCCTTTAAGTACACACTGAGATTATTTTTTTTTGTTTTAATTATATATGTAATGCAGGTACTTAAGGTACTGATCCCCTTGTTCCTTGCATAAACATACATGGTGTAAAGATGAAAAGTTTCAAAACAAAAACATGGTTTTTACACATGGAGCTAAGACTTTCTGGCTCCCAATAAAAAAAAAATTTGAAAATGAATAAATTGAAAAAAGTGAAAAGCATTTCCGAAACCATGTACGTTATCAAGGGCCATACATGGTTCGTTAATGCTGATTCTCCGTTTCTGTGTGCATTACTGTAAATTCTATTACAGATATAATGCACATAGCCCGACGTAGAAGAAAATAGAAAATTAATTATATGTATATATATATATATATCTATATATATATATATATATATATATATATATATATATTAACAACCAAATAAAATTATCAAATATATTCAAATATGCCAACGTTTGCCTTTGTATTCTATAAGAATACAATGTTACTAAAAAGAATAAGAATAATATAAATGTAAGTACCCCTGATGCTGTTTACATGGTAGATAACGTAAAACTAGCTAAGCTTTTAACTCAAAACAGGTTACAGTTATGTTGATAAACTAAGATGGCAACTGTTGGAAATGAAACATGGACATGAATATTTTTATTTATAATTGGTTGAGATTGACCTGTCAATATGTTGCTGTAATTGGAGTAATATATATATAATGCTTCAGTAAACTTTATAATAATATATAATTGGAGTAATATATATATTATTATAACGTTTCTAATATATATATATATATATATATATATATATATATATATATATATATATATATATATACATAATGCAGAATGTGATTTCTGTTTCAGGTACCATTAGACTTCCGTATCAGTGGGCAAGGTCTCCTGCAACCCAAAGATATTTATGTTTTATTTGAAATCCGGAATGACACTGTGAAAGCCCTGTAGAAGCAATCAGGACAATCAGATTGTCAGCCCTGTAGAAGCAATCAGACAGGAGATGAACTAGGTTTCATTTCCTGTACATTGTAGAGAATTTAAGCAATCTTCTCATGCTGCCGTCATCCACAAATAGATCAATATTTGAGCATAAACATTTTCAGCTATTGTGATCCTTTCGAAATATATTTTGATTTTATGTGTTTAAATATACTATTTGTCTGTATCATCTTCTCCTCATAAAACTGTATTACATATTATTAAATAAAATTTTTACATTTTAATTTTCGTATAAGTTACGCTTATAATGGATTTATATACTATTAATGGAGTTATAACTAATACCAGTTAATAATGGACAAAATACTAAAACAATTAATTAACCAAAACAGTTAAAACACTTTATGATGAAATAGAAAAAAAATGGACAGTACTAGGCTTAAGTTAAAGGTTAATTCACATTAGATTCTTCTTCAGGTCTGAGCATCAACCCAAATTAAGTAACTAAATTATTGGATATGGCAACGGTTAGTTACTATACATTCCACAGTACAGACAAGCATAGATAGTACAAGCATAGATAGAGGATAAAAATTTAAAAATTATAAAATTAATAAATTATAAAAATTATTAAATTGTAAAAATTAAAAAATTACCATGTAACATGAAGCAAGATTCCTGAAGCCATGTGTTTAGCAAGTGAACACTTGAATTAAATATACGTATACACGCACACTATATATATATATATATATATATATATATATATATATAATTGAAGAATTTTTATTTTACTTGTATTATATATACCTGAGATTGATCAGTAAAAGAAAATTGTCTGTATAGCAAAAGTGAAAGGAAGATGAACTGAAATGTAAGTGCGACATCGAAAAGACTATACGATAAGCTGTTGAATATTTTAAAAGGAACATGATAAGTAAACATTATAAATAAAACAGATACTAAATTGGTATAAAATACCCCTTTTTCACTGTTTCATATATAAGTTAAGGAATGGAATAAGAATTACATGTGGTAAGGATGGGTGAAAATTTTTTTTAACTACACATTAAAATGAAAGTATTGGTATATATAAATCATATATGTAATGCAGGTACTTAAGGTACTAATCTCCTTGTTCCTTGCATAAACATACATGGGGTAAATGCAAGAAATGTGTTTAAGATTAAAAGTTGCAAAAGAGAAATATGTTTTTGCACGATGAGAAAGGCCTTTTCTAGCTCCCCAAAAAATTTGAAATTTAATAAATTGAATAAAGTGAAAAGGATTTCCGAAACCATGTACGTTATCAAGGGCCATACATGTTTCGTTAATGCGGATTCTACGTTTCTGTATGCATTACTGAAAATTGTATTTCAGAAATAATGCACATGCTCCGACGTAGAAGAAAATAAAAATTGGATCAGATATATAAGAAATCAAATATATATAAAATATAATCAAATATACCAGCGTGTGGCTAAGGATTTTTAGGAGAATACAATGTAATGAAAAGGTATAAGAATATAATAATATAAATGTATTTTCCCCTTGTGCTGCTTAATAGATTACGTGATACTGACTAAGCATTTTTACTCAAAAAAGGTTACAGTTAATTCTATATATTAAGTTTTCAACTGTTGGAAGTGAAACATGAAGATGAAAAATTATTTAAAATTGTTTGATAATGATCTGTCATTATGTTGCTGTAATTGCAGCAAAGTGTTGAATTTAAAATTAAAATGTGTTTTAATAAATGAAAAATTAAGGTTTGGCGGGTAAGTATTTTGGATAGTGATGTTTATGAACTTAAAATGATGTTCTTTGTAGTAACATGGTGTACCTAATATTTTTATTCTTAATAACGGGTTATTAATAATATTTTACATACTTATTTTGAATGATTGGATGAATAATGTTAAAGTTTATTTACTTTGAAGTTATAAGTTTCTGTTTTGTCGCATATTTTGAATTTTAATGCGTCTGCACTTTGAATTCTAACGTCTAGATAATTGGTCCAATTTGATGTATATACATTTTCAATTAGATGTAGATTAAGTGGATAAAAATTAAAGTTTAATATAGGTGCTTCATTAGTAATTCCAATAATAAGTGGAATATCAATAAATCTGTACATAATGTGACTGTTGAAAGGGTACTGAATTTCGTAAAAATGTAGATAAAGGTTGGCCAGTATTGTGAATGAGATTCCTCCCTGTGGTATTCCCTTATTTAATTTGTATATGCAATTTCATTGAGATAGATACTGTTTGAACAGAATGAATTTTAATATGTTTTGAATTTTGGAAAAGAGATATTTTTTGATTGAGTAAATTGTTCATATAAATTTAGTATGACTTTATATAAATCATTAATATCAATGTTATTAAAGAGGTCTTTGAAATATAAAGTGTTAATATCATGTATGTAAGGTAGCTGTTTTAGGTTATTAATTAGTTCTAAACTATTTTTGATTATATGTGTTTATTGTTTAGTAAAATGATCCTAAATTTGATTTAGCATGATTAGAAGTTGTTTGTCAGCAGCATTGGTGTATGAATTAAATCCTATTGTAACAGTTCTAAAATAAATTGGTGATTTATGGAATTTAGGTATGAGCATCAGGTAAGGAAAATTAAGATTGTGTTTTTGTTTAAGAAGTTTGTAGTAAGCAATAATTTGTTTACTTATAATAGTGATATTAGTGTTTATAGGAGTTAATGAAATTGAGGTATGGAGTTGCAGTTTCAGTTCGTCCAAATAACATAATTTGCAAATAAACGCATAATTACTTGATGCCTTATCAGCATAAGGGAATACAAATTTGTCTTGTAGTAACTTGATCTCTTTAAAGATTTCCTGGTAATTATGTGTATATTTTGGTATAGGAAAATGTTGAATCAAATATTTTACATGCCAGGGGACTTAGGGCGCGGTAGTCCTGTGCTTAGCGCGCGGGAATTGCATTAAGTAGGCCCGGGTTCGATTCCCTCCGCTGCCAAAACTGCCGCCGTGTTCACGCGGAGTACGATCGCGTTAAACATGTGGCTCCGTAAGTACTTCCGAGAGAGGTTGGTGGTAGGGAAAGGAGGGTACGGTGCCTGCGGATGCCTCCCTCCACTGGGTTCCTGTCTAAATAAATTAGGTTGCTCTTCCCGGCCAACGAAATAGTTACCTTACACCTTGTTGGTAGGTCGGACTGTCTGGGTCTCAACAACAACAACATGCCAGGTAACTTGTACTTGCCAGATCTTATAGGCTTCAAAAGGGCAGTGGTATTTATCTGATATTTTATATATATATATATTTAGATCAATGTCAAAAGCTTGTATTATTGTATCTTTATTATATAGTAGTGGTAGTCTGTATTTGGATCCATAGCTGAGAAATTGTTTGAGATTGGGTTTCTGAATCAAATTGAGATTTCCGGTGATTACATGTCCATGATGTTGGTCAATAAAGGGTAGATAGTATGATTCAGTAGATGAACAAGATACAGAATTGTTCAACTGTTTTGATAAAAGATTGTAGTTGTGTATTTTACGTCCTAGTGCTACTGGATATTTATATGCTATTATTATATTAACATTTTTAATTGGAAAAAAGGACTGGAATTTTTCAAAAATTTGTGTAAAGTTGAAATAATTAAAGATAGGATTTGTGTAATTAATAACACAATTAAATTGGTTGTTTTTTTCTGTTTGGTGTGAAAGTGTGAGGTCAACACCTAGCAGTCTTGCTCTTGTTAAGCAGCAGTCTTACCTTGCAGTTTTGCTCTGAGGTCAACACCTAGCAGTCTTACTCTTGTTAATAAGAAGTCAAAAACAAGGTGTCCGAAGTGTTTTTTGTTAATATCTTTGATCTATGAGCGAAATATAAAGTTTATTTAAATGTTGCCTTTTGATGGAAAATACCCAGTTTCTGATTTTTTTCCAATCATAGTTAGATTCAAAAGGTGTACTGAGATTATTTAGTTGAGATTTGAAGTCTAAGTTAAGGGAGTGTTTGTTTTTGTGTATTCCCCTCTGAGTGCGTATGGTTTTGTGAGAATGAGTTTGCATCAAAGTATATACTATTGAAAGTTTACTTAAGTTTAAATTGAAGCATTGAATAAATAATTTTTAACTATATTGTGACTATTAACAATTTGATTTAGTCCAAAAGGAAAATAAGTATTATGCTTTAAAATGTGTTTGTTTTCATAGTAAATTCTGTCAGATGAATTTAGAATTATATCCGAAATAGAAATAATAACTGAATCAAAACTATATTTGTAAAAATGTTCATACTCAAATTGATTTTCTGAATTGCGATCTTTATCATAATGTTTTATGTTATTTCGATGTACATTTATTCTAATATGTAATGATGTACCAGTCTGTCCCACATGTACCATCTGGCAGACAGAACATTGAAGCTTGTAAATGCATCTAAAAACTTTACAGAAAGTAAGTAAATTCTTATCGCAGTTGACTTGATTTGGTTCCGCATTGGGACAAGTTTTACAGTTTTTGGTTTTGCAGGTTTGAAATCTAAAATCCCTATGGCGTATTGTAGCTATCACATTCTCTTAACACTGAATTCGGTAACTTGAGTCGATCTATGGTATGCCCTATTCATATCCAAGTACCGGGCACAAGACTTTTTAACTTTTTATTTTCTTTTTTGCCAATCGTTAAAATATCATGTTGTATATCCAAATTTGTAAAAAGGTTTAGAAATATTGCTTAGGAGTTACACATTGAAATAAACAACATATATATATATATATATATATATATATATATATATATATATATATATATATATATATATTATATATACTATATATACTATATATATACTATATATACTATATATATACTATATATATATATATATATATATAGTAGCAGTATACCCATTCTTCGTACGGAAAATATAAAATAAAGGAACTTAATATTCACAATTATGCGTAAATTCCTATTGTATTTTAAATGACTTTGTTATTCAAAACATTCTATTAAAATATTTAAGTCTTCTAAAAACTATATAATAATCTCTGGGCTCGATATGCAAAATTATCTTCACAGGTAGATCTGAAGGATAAAGCATCCTGGTCCAATTTGTAAACAAATTTAGAAGAAAATATTTTTAATTCTCACAAAACGACATAGATTATCTAAAAAATCGTATTTAATTATGTAAAATATTGAATTTTTATCGATTTAGAGTAATTTTGATCAATTTAGCATCATTTTATCAATTTGACCATATTTTCGTCAATTTAGCGACATTTAAAAAATCGCCAAATTTATCGCCAAGTGAGACTGTAGAACCGTCTACAGTCCCACTTGGCGACAAATTGACGAAACATCACCACAATACTATCCCCTCACAAAGCACAATTTATTTCATTTATTTAGCGCAATTTTATCAATTTCAAGATATTTTTATGGGCGCGACAGCCCAGTGGTTAGCGCGTGGGAATTGCACTCGGACGGCCCGGGTTTGATTCCCGCCACTGCCAAAACAGCCGCCGTATTCATGCGGAGTACGATCATATTAAACATCTGAGTTCGTAAGTCCTCCCGAGAGGTTGGTGGTAGGGAAAGAGGGTACGGTCCCTGTGATTGCCTCCCCCACTAATTGGGGGGCACTATATATATATATATATATATATATATATATATATATATATATATATATATATATATATATATATATATACATATTCAGGTAAAGTTCAGGCTAACTTTCTGTTTGTGTCATTCGTATTCTAATGAAAATTACGTATAAAATGATTATTTATTTTGCATAAATTTAATTTTATTCCAAAATTTGGAAAACTATCGAACATTTGATTGCGTTTAAAATCAATACGAGTTCCAGTATGCATTGTTTGTCATAATCTGAACAAATTAATTTTGATACGTTAATTTGTTCGATATGTTTCTACGATATGTTCGCAGACTCATAGGCAGGTACAAACATACACACTAACATACATGTATTAACACACACATACACTCAGACACAGCCTTAAAAACAACTCGAGTTCATGCATGCTTCAAACGTGTCTTTCCATCGAAAACTTGAATTCGAAATCTGAACAATACGGTTCTTATATATTATACTATGTAGGCAGAGTAAATACTATGTGTGTAAATCAATTGCAAATTTGCAAATTTTCAACAAGTTTGGATTATGAAATTGTTCGTTTTTACTGCTTACACGGGAACAATGAGGACCATTTAAGAAAATCATGTTTGAGCGACTGGAAAGATACAGTGACCATGTCACCGCATGGAATTAAATATATTGCTAAAAAGTATTAAAATAATGAGAACTACTAAATCATATTTTATGGATTTGCTGATAATTTTCAGACGTTAAAGTTGTCTAAACTTGAAGGATTTTTTTTCAAAGAAATAAAGTGTTGTTTCAGGTTATTATCCACGCCCAAAAAATGTCAGTAAAATGCAATTTCCAGAAAAATTTGGAATAAAACTGTTGATGAAAATATGTAAGTTCTCCTCCCATCTCTTTTTATGTGATTTTCGTATTTTAATCAGATCCACTATTTTTCAGTGAGATTTTCATTTTCAGAAAAAAAATTATGTGTTGTTTTTATTTTAGTCTGCGAAAATAAAAAGTAAATTTCACCAGGGGAGAAGTGCTAATAATCATTATATACTGATTGCCAAATGTCCGTCTGTCACGCTTTTTTGTGCACTTCCCGAATAGATAGAGACTTGCAATTTGGTACACGGCTCGGTCGTTCGATAAAAGACCCTTAAAAAATTGAATTTTTCGAAAACGTTCTCTAGAGGGGGTGCTCCACACCAAAACGTTCGAAAAGTGAAACGATAGGAAAGCAAGCTTTGCGATAAGATAGAGACTTCAAATTTGATGTATGGGTAAATCGTTCAAAAGGAAGAAAGTGTGCAATTTCAGATTTCTATTTTCTACTTAAGGTGGTGTCGAACACCAAAATGTTCGATTTACCGAATAAATGAAAAAAAGCTCCTTAAAAATTTGATGGGCTTGAAATTTGATATATGGGCTAATCATTTGACGAAAACACCGAAGACGAATATAGTTTTTCAAAAACGTTCGTTTAAGGGGGTGCTCCAGAGAAAAACGTTCGAAAAGTGAATTGATAAAAAACCATGCTTCGGGATAAGATAGAGATATCAAATTCGGTGTAAGTGTAGATAGTTTAGAAGGAAGAAAGTGTACAATTTCAGTTTACCAATTTTTTTTTACTTCAGGGTGTGCCGCACACCAAAATGTTCGATTTTCGGAATAAAGGAGAAACCCCCGTTTTAAAACGTGATAGAGGCTTAATTTTTGGTATATGTGCGAATCATCTGATAAAAATTACAAGAAGAATTGAGTTTTTCAAAAATGTATATTTAAGGGGTTGGGTACTCCACACAAAAATATTCGAAAGGTGAAATGCTGAAAAAGCATGCTTCGCGATGAGGTAGATACTTCAAATTTGGTAAAAAGTTGGAAAGGAAGAAAGTGTGCAATTTCAGTTTTCCAACATTTGCTATTGTAGGGGATGCCGCTCACTAAAATGTTCGATTTGCCGAGCAAATGATAAACGCCTCTTTTACAATGTGATAGCAGCTTGAAATTCAGTATATGGACTAACCATTTGACAAAAAAACCAAAGATAAATAAGGTTTTGCAAAAATGTTCATTAAAGGGTGCTTCACAGAAAAACATTCGAAAGGTGAAGTGATAGAAAAACATGCTTCGCTATAGGATATAGACTTCAAATTTGGTGTACGGGCAGATAGTTTGAAAGCAAGAAAGGTGAAATTTCAGATTTCCAATATTTGCTACTTTAAGGGATGCCGCACACTAATATATTCAATTTTTCGAGTAAATAAGACACGCTTCCTTTTAAATGTGATATTTGGTATATGAGCCAATCGTCTAATAAAAAACCCAAGACAGAGTTTTTGAAAAATGTTCATTTATGGATGTGCTGCACAGAAAAACGTTCGAAAGGAAAATAATAAAATAGCATACTTCGGAATGAGATAGACTTTAATGTGGTGTACGGATAGATAGTTCGAAAGGGGGGGGGGCAGAAATGAGCAAATTAAGTTTCCTAATATTTTCTTCTTTAAAGGGTTCTGCACCCCAAGTTATTCAATTTGCCGAATAAATGTGAAACGCGAATTATTCAAAAATTTACATTGGTCAGGGGCTGCTTATTGCGAAACCGTTGATTTTCAACGGGTATTCAGCTAGTGTAGTTTCTACTCTTTTAAAAGAAATAATGTGGTTTCTAATACAGACCAGGGCAACTAAATTTCTACCAGATATGATATTCAGAATAAAATGACACATTGATTTCTTATGAATTTGTCAGGAAAATGAAGAATGAATTTCAGCAGAGGTAAAGTTCGCTTTCATTTAAAAAAAAAAAATTCCGGATTATAATCACACCAACTAAATATCAGAAAATTGGGGCATTTGCAAAATTTAAATATATAAATAAATAAAATTAATGTATAAAATATAATAAAATAATGAAAATTAAGTTATTATTTTTTAATAATTTGTATTGAAAATAAAATGGACCTTCAGTTGACCTGAACGAACAATACCCTCTCATTACTTTGGCATTAATAACGCATTTTTCAGGCATAAGTATTTTGGGGGGACATTTTAGTGTAGTGTAGGGACATGTAGGGATATTTGAGTCCTAATGTGGGGACTTTTGACGACGACTACTATCTAGCTACACTGCAGCGAGCTGAGGAAGATTACACAATATCAGGATATTAGAGAACCTTGAACATCACGTCAGATGAAAGTATAATTCAAGCTATTTGGATTTTATGCTTGCGACTCCAAGCTTATAGTCCAAACATGGAGTATCTTAAAGAAGCTAATGCCATAGGTACTTTAGGGCCACTGTTTGCTACCTTCTTAATCGGATTCACAACCCTCGCACTACTCCTTTGGTAAGATTATTTTTAAATATGTTTATAATATTTTGTTTTTAAATATCGTAGAAAAATTTTAATAGGGAGTAAATGTTTACGTTCGTCGTTGTGCGATGTGATATGCGTTTTTAACACTTTACAACAAAGTTGAAAAGTGTTTATGACTTTGTTCATTCTGTCTGTCTATCTGTCCGTTAGCACGATAACTGCCGTAAAAATGACTTAATCGAAATGAAATTTTAGTATGTTGTTCAGACGGTCTGTAGGACCTATGGGAATATAAATGAATAATATCACCCAATTAGTTTTGGATTGAACCCGGGTTGAAAAAATGAAATACATTGAGCCCTATGGGACCTAATTTTTCAAACATTTTTTAAGCAAATTTAAAATTCACAAATTGCTTCGAAAATTTTAGGTAATATTTAAATTGTTCCATAAAATATATAAAAAAAAATCAGCGGAATATATTCAGTAGTTCTTTAAATAAAAATTAAAATAATAATTACACCTCTTATATGAAACGATCACCTGACCATGATATGAAACGATCACATGACCCACTTCAATATGATATATGGCATCCATCTTGTTTCGAAATCGCGATTTTTTTAAGTTCTTTTTAATTCATATTGAGTGTTGTATCCGTCCTAAAACTACTTTATTTTTGCTTAAATTCTGTGCATCTACATACTTAAACAACGCAATGACAATATATTTGAGTTTACCACTTCAAAATGATATATGGCATCCATCTTGTTTCAAATTCGCGATTTTTTTAAGTTCTTTTTAATTCATATTGAGTGTTGTATCCGTCCTAAAACTACTTTATTTTTGCTTAAATTCTGTGCATCTACATACTTAAACAATGCAAATACAATATATTTCAGTTTAAATGATTATCCAAATTTGATTATTTCTACTATTAAGCCTATTTTTCACCTATGTAAAATGTAAACAGCAAAATATGTAGAATGAGTTGTATTAGAATTGCTCTATTTCTTTAAAACAAAATAATTTAGTCCATGGAGTCTGCATGGCTGATATGAATGAAATATTAATTGATTTCATAAAGATAAGGACGATTTTTTTCGATGAAGTTTTAAGCATCGAGTTTAATTACTTGTAGCTCCATGGTCTTAATTTTTAAATAAAATAAATTATTATAGTATTGTGATGAATGAAATGAATGGGAGAAAGTTATGAATGAAATCCTGTTTTTATAGAGAGATCCAGGCGTGTTATTTTTTCTATGACGTCATTTGAATTAATTTCAGTTGATTTCGATGAAGTTTTCAAATATAATAAATTATCGTAGTATTATGATAGTTTTAAAAATATTACCGTGGAATGTATCGCATTTTAAAGATATTTAAACCAGACAATTTATATTTCAATGCCTTCATTTGAATGAAGTTCATTTTTTTCAATGAAGGTTTAAGTTTTCAAATATAATAAATTAATGTAGTATTGTGATAAGTTTTAAAATATTTCCGAGGAATGTATTGCATTTTCGACTTTTTTAAATAAAATTGCATTGAAGTTGGAAAGTGTTTCATAATCAATGCTTTAAGCATGATTGATCTTTCTTGTTAGGATTATGCGGAGTAAGGGGTCGCTTTGGATCCGAACTTCAGAGAAGGGGGGACCATAATTTTGACTTAAATCTATGCTAAGGGTATAAGGCTGAAATCGGAAATTTACGAAAAACGAGTTTGAACATTTGTATCTCCGAACCTAATAGATAAATATGTTAAACAATTTATACTTGTTTTGGCGGAAATAGGTACCATTTACGAATAAAAAAAACAGATTCAATAATTTAATATTTTGAACTTTTATTTCGACAGAAATGAAATGTTTTTTTTCCGAGCTAATTATTACTTCACTTTGCTGACTTGTAGTTCAAATATATCCTAAACTATAAGAGATTGATACAAACAGTAAGCGGCAAAACTGTGAAGTAGGAAATCTAGTTTTTAGATCAAAAATTTCTTTTTACAAAGATTTTATAGTTATTTAGCAATCGTTTTCTCATGGTGAAGAAGATTGAACATTTTTCGTTTTTAAAAATTGTAATTTCGAAAACTAAAAGTACTAGTTTTAGTAATTCATAGCTCTACAAGGACTATTACTAATTATAGAAGTTATTAGTAGCCCTGCAACTGCTACTAATAATCGCTAAGTAGAGAACAACTAGTAGCCTTTTAAAAGCCCCAAAATGATATATAATTAAATTTCAGATTGGGTTTTTAGTTTTCAAAACACAGTGTTCATAATTTAGATATTTTAATATTTTGAACTATTTTGAAAAGGTGTTTATAATTTCGATATTTTAATATTTTGAACTTTAATAAAGTTTTAAGGATAATATTCACGCAAAACCACTTCAGCTCCATCGGATTAGAGCCACCACCGATAATTTCAATATTTATTCAATTTGGTATTGTTACAAATTTCAACTCATTTATGTGACTCAATACTCTATAAATATTTTCGTAAATAAAAAGTTAAAAAATACAGAAATCGTTCAAAAGCAACTTTTACCTACGCAGATGGAGGTTTACGCTATCCTAGACTTTTACCCCGCCTAGTTTGACGGTAACTGTGTTCGAACAAATTTTGAAATTTTAAGCCCAAGCTCAACCTGGCCCATATCAGCCGAAATTGTTGGTTTTAAGATAAAATTCTAAATTCCAGTCATCTACATGACTCGAAATATACAAAAGATGGTTTTATTCTTTTCTCACCGTACGGCCTAAATAAGCAATGTTGCAGAGTCCACCCTTCGTCGATAAGAGCTTACAATTTCGTCCCAGTAGCTCAACGGTAGAGCGTCGGCTGGCCCGTTCGTAGATCCAGGGTTCGATTCCCGGTTGGGGTAGCAAGGTTCAGTACAATATTCTTTCATACATCTGTGTCAATTTTCATTTATAACTGTTTGACATATGGATCTTGTCAGATCCGGCCTGATTCGGCACATATATTATACAACATGATTCACGAAATAGATATAATAAATACAGTGGGTAAGAAAAATCTCCGTGAGCTCTAAACCTGCAATAAAATTCAACAAAATAAATGTCAACGAAATACAAAACTACAAAAATCTTAAATTTAAAAATGCATAGCAATTTTCTAAACTGTTTAAAACAAACTTTAAATTGTAAATAAACTTAAAATGAGTAAAGAATCAGAAAATAAAGATCCCGTGCGGCTATTTGTAATGTATCTCAGAATAATATCATAGAATTAAAAGTTCATGTTCAATGATCAGTTGGGCCACCTTTTGCTTTGATAACGTCTCGAACGTTCCAAGTTTCAAGTTTTTACTTTCCTTATATACATAATATATAAGGAAAGTATTGTGACGAGGTCGAAAATTCGAATTCGAATTTTCGACGGATGAGCACGTTTCAAGCATCCCTGATCACTAATCATAAATTTTTGAAGTGATGCCTGTGTGTGTGTGTGTGTCAGTGAATCTGTGGAGACGATACGTGACGAACGAATGGAGCGATTCGAACCAAATTTGGTGCAAAAATCCCAATCCGTAAACGCTGGAAGCCTATTGTTTTTATACGTAATCGAATGCTCAGAATCCCCCTAAATTTTCGAATAAAATTTTGAAAAAATCGTTAAAAAATCAAAACCACTAATAAAGTTACGCAAATAGACATTTCTTATGTAATTTTTTATTATAAAACGATTGACACAAATTTTAGAACGCTAACATGAACCATTCTAGAGATATTGCACATTTTTCAAAAAAATTATCAAAAAGTCATATTTCCTATCAAAAAAAAATATTTCCTATTGAGAAACATGTTCACTTTTCATATGTAATACCATGCAATAAATTGGGTGACATTCTCGTGGATCTAGCTCGTTCCATTCACGAAAAAAGAAACTTTAAGTAATACTTTTGTATTTGAACGCCAATAGTCATTTATCTGCTGTAAGAACAACTTATTTCTTCGTCCATAACGCTTGGCGAGATTTTGGCGACGAATTTGGCGGAATGTCGCCAACTTGGCGACTTTTTGAAATGTTGCCAAATTAACGAAAATCTCGCCAAATGGATAAAAATGCCGCTAAATCAATGAAAATGACGGCTAGTTGTCGAAAATATCTTGGAAAGAACATTAGTATCTACTATAAGAAAAACCTATTTATTTTATTGTAAAAGTAGTAAATTCATTACATTATATAAGGAAAGTCATGTGTTGCCCACATCAGATTTTTTTTTTATTGTATCAGAAGTAATTTTATTCCAAATGTCCATTAGAACAGCGTTTAGTTTTATTTTCTCAGTGAGTTTTTTTTTAAGTTCATGATTTATTTATTTACTTAGATGTTTTATAGAATCGAGAGGCTGTGGGGGTGTATAAGTTACTGAGGCACTTTACAGAACAATCATTCCTGAACATTCTTCTTTGTGTGCTTGTGATAATTTTATTGTTGAAATATAAATATCCATATGCATATGCTTCTCTTCTATCTTCAATAAACTTGAGATAGAGCACGCCTGAAGATACCCCCCCCCCCCCCCATACACACACCATGACATTTTTGCCATGTTTCACAGTTCTATACACATTTTTTGTTTGTATAGGTAGGTTTGACTTTTTTCGAATTATAGCTCTCCCATCAATTTATCACTAAAAAGTACCAATTTCCAGAAGGTTGAAGAATTATCCACGAGCTGCTTTGCTAACTCAATATGGTTCTTTCTGTAAACAGTAAAGGGCTTCGTCCTTGTGTCATTTTTTTTACAATCGGCTCTCTTAATTGCATTTCTTGCAATTTGAGTTGATATTTATGTATCGTAATCGGTTTGTAATGAACGTTTTGGTAATTTTTGGATTCCCTCGAATTTATTAGTAGTATAACGCTTTTGTACGGATGGTTTAGCTCCTACGGCTTACTCGCGAAAGTTCCCAGTTTATTATAGATCTACTAATAATAAACTGAACAGTAGACTCCGGTTTCTTAATCATTTCTCCAGTAAATAGATACTTTTAATAATAACATCAAACATTTATTTATTTATTACCCAGACAGTCCAGCTGAAGCAAAGGGTGTAGAACAGTTACAAGAGACGACAGGAAAAGACACAAAAGAAAACAAGTAGACGTTATACATTTATGAAATAGGCATTTTAAAAACAATTTTCCTTATTACATGGAACATGCATTTTAAAACAATTTACCTTTTCTTGTAGCCCATTTTAATATGGCGCCAAGTCACCTAAATATCAAAATTGAAAATAAATTAAATATCTAAATATATATAGAATTGTTCATTGCAGCGTCCTGGAATTGATTTTGTTCTTGTCGTAAAAAATTACGTATAAAACATGCATTTATTTAATAGATTCACACATATTTAATCCATTATTTCAGTCGCGGCTGATTTTGGCTGCTCTTTACGGAGAGTTATTTGTTCTAATTTAACCACCCTTTGCACCAAAATCTAATCAGCACCAGAGTAATGAAGAAAATGGGTTAATTTCCAAATCTCGTGAAAAGTCGCCAGATAGTTTTTGAGCTAGAGTGGATAAATGCATTGAACAAACATGAACGTCCTTTGAAAATAGTAAGACGTTTTCAACTCCATTATTTTTACCACACTCTTTGTATCGTAGAGAGAATAATGTCAATATGTAAGGAAAATAATATGCTGAGGATTGCCTAAGGATGTTTAATTACATTGTTATCGATGCTGCATCGTGAACTAGAGTAACAGTAAAACGTCCTCCTATGTTAAGAGAGGAGAGAATTTAATTAATTGCCTATTAGTGAAATTATGCACGAAGATCTCTTATGCGTCGAAACACAGGTGGGTGTACTGCTTATGATGACCTTAAAAGGAAATGAGAAATTTGGAGCATCTGATATCAGAACCAAATGCGATAGGTGTAGATATATCACAACAAATGTCAGTGCATAGAGTAAGTTGAATTGGAGGACTGATTAAGCCCTTCAAATAATAAAACACTTCTTATCTCTTAACAACACTGGAAAGATCTAGAGTCCATTTCTTTGGCGTTGGTCCACAATTACTTCTCAACAAACTGCGGCAACAAATACCAGAAAAAAAATTTAAAACATGCATATTTAAATACTTCATTTTTAAAACCAGTATTTATTTCTGAATTTTCAAATATTACACTTTATTCTTATCGCTATTTCTCGACTTTTAAATATTAACATTTTGTTGTATTGTTTTTTTTTTTCGGAATGTTCAAGTATTAACATTTTATCACACCCCTATTTCTGGATTTTTAAATAGTGACAATTTGTTCTACCATTATGTTTTGATTTTCAAATATTAACACTTTGTTCTACAGCTATTTCAATATTTTAAAATATTAACAGTTTGTGCTACCACTATTTCTGTATTTTCAAATATTAATACTTTGATATATCGTTATTCCTATAGCAGCTTGTTCTACAGCTATTTCTGGATTTTCAAATATTAACACTTTGTTCCACCGCTATTTCAAGATTTGTAAATATTAACAATTTGTGCTAAAGCTATTTCTGTGTTCTCAAATATTAATACATTTATATACATTTATATACATTTATATTATTAATACAATATTAATACATATATATACATTAACAATTTGTTCATTGTAAAAATTGGGGGAAAATTAGAGAAATCAAAGCTTATACAGTAATTTAATTTAAAATATGTTTTTATCTATTAAATTAAACATAAACATGCAAAGGACAACAATGAAAGGGCTTTTAAAAATAATTGTTTTATTATTTATAAATGGCAGACATTTAAAAATTAAGCCATTAGTCTTCTAGCTTCCCACTATCTTTGTACAATACTACTAAAACCATTAAGTGGAGTAACAATACTACTAAAACCATTAAGTGGAGTACACCAATCTAAATGTTATCTATTCATAGTTAGTTCAGAAAAACACAAGCTACAATTAGGTAAATTCCTAAGTCCAATTCTAGATAAATGGGCATTGCGGTAAATTTTTAAAATTAATATAATAGTAACACGGTAGTCTTCAACTCCACATGTAAAAAGTTACTGATGTAAAACTATAAATCAAAATGGAAAAAACTGCACCAAACAAAGAAAGATCATTATATAAAATAGGTTCATTACATACAGTAATATAAAAAATTAAAATATATGGGATAAAAAATCTTAAAACATAAAAAATTTTAATGGATTAATAATTTCCGACTGAAACGAATTAGGTTTCAAACACATTTCCGAATTTGGGTATTGTAAGGAACACACAAGAGCATTAAAATTTTAAATTAAGGAGTAAAATAAAACTTTCGAAAATATCATTTATTCTCAATCGCTAAACAAAGAAATGAGAAATGAAAATATAGTTCAGGATAGTTAAGAATAATATAGCAGTTAATCCGATAGTTAAAAATAAATAATATATTAGTGGAGTAATAGATGTAAATTTGGATCGAATCTTAACAAAAAGATATGATGTGTGATATCAATATTTACATTGATATTAAGAAAATCAATGTAAATAAAACACAATATGGTATGAAAATCAAATATAATAAATACTATAAAAGCGGTTATACTGAAATACTTGAATTTGTGTGCCTATTCTTGGTATTAAAATAGCGACAAAATATGACTGAATATCGGAATTATGTATCCTTGTCGGAAATTATTAATTCATTAAAGTTTTTCATGCCTTAAGTATTTTATCCTATATATTTTAATTTTTTATATTACTGTATGTATTGAACCTATTTTATATAATTACTTTTCTATGTTTGGTGCAGTTTTTTCCCATTTGATTTATGGTTTTGCATCAGTAACTTTTTACATGTGGAGCCGAGCAGTAACATGTGATTATGGTTATATTAAATTTAAAAATTTGCCTCAATTCCCATTTATTTAGAAATGGACATGGGAATTTACCTACATAACTTGCGAATTCTGTACTGAAAAAAAACCTTATAAATTCTACAGTGAATCAAACCTTGTAAATTCTACAGTGAATCAGATCTTTTGAATTCTACAGTAATAAGATCTTATGAATTAATTATACATTAAATCATACACATTTTGTGAATTATACAGTTAATCAGATCTTTTGAATTCTATAGTGAATCAGATCATGGGAATTCCACAGTAAATCAGATCTTGGAAATTCTGCAGTAAATCAAATTTTGGAATTCTACAATGAATCACATCATAGGAATTCTACAGAGAATGAGATCTTGTGAATTTAACATTCAATCAGAACTTATGAATTCTATAAGTGAATCAGATCTCGTGAAACGGAGTCGTCAATGCGGAACAATTTCATTTACCTGATTATGATTTTTGAACTTTTCTACATTTTGTTGAAAAAGCTTAATAAAAAACAGTTGAAAATAAAAATTTTGATAAATACGAAAATTGCAATAATACAGAAACACTGGCATTTGCTTATCAATTCTTAGGATTAAAATACCGACAAAATGTGACAAGTACTGAATTTCTGTACCTTAGTATTAAATGCCCTGAAACAAATTACAACAATTTTCAAACTCAAGAAAAGAAGACGGCATAAGGTAGCAGAATAAAAAGCTTATGGATTCTACAATGAATCAGATCTTATGAATTCTTTAATGATTGAGATCCTAGGAATTCTATAGTGTATCCGATCTTGAGAATTCTTCAGTAAATCAAAACTTGTAAATTCTACAGTGAATCAGATTTTTTGAATTCTACAGTGAATCACATCTTATGAATCTTACAGTGAATAAGATTTTGTGAAACTTACAATGAATCAGATCTTGTAAATCGTTTTCGCTAACGAGAGGAACTCTTTCTTTCACTTCATTATAATTTTTATACTCTTCGTAACCACTTTTTCACTTTCTCTACAATATATATGGTAATGTATAAGTAAAATATTGGAACGGAATCGCAAATTTAAACCTCAGTTTTCGAATATTTACAAGCGTCAGGCATCCAGAATATGAACAAACTAGATTTTACTTTCTTTATATACAAAAATGTATAAGGAAAGTATTGTGACGGGCTCGCAAATTCGAATTCGAGTTTTCGACGGGAGAGCACGTTTCAAGCATCCCTGATTACAAATCGAACATTTTCATTTTTGAGGTGATGTGTGTGTGTGTGTGGGTGGGTATGTCAGTGAGTCTGTGGAGATGATTACTGACGAACGAATGGACCTATTCGAACGAAATTTGATATCAAAATTACAATCCGTGAATACTGGAAGTCTATTGTTTTTGTATGCAATCGAATGTTCAGACCCCTCCCCCTAAATTTTCGAGTGAAATTTTGAAAATATCATCAAAGAATCAAAACCGCTAATAAAGTTACGCAAATAGACATTTCCTATGTAATTTTTCATTAGAAAACGATTGACATAAATTTTAGAACGCTAGCATGAACCGTTCTCGAGATATTGCACATTTTAAAAAATTATCAAAATATCACATAAAATAAAAAAAAATATTTCCTATTGAGAAACATGTTCACTTTTCATATGTAATATCATGCGATATATTTGTTGACATCATTCTCGTGGATCTAGCTCGTTCCATTCATGAAAAAAGATACTTTGAGTAATAGTTTTGTATTTGAACGCCAATAGTCATTTATCTACTGTAGGAATAACTTATTTCTCCGCCCATAACGCTTGACGAGATTTTGGCGATAAATTTGTTGGAATGTCGCCAACTTGGCGACTTTTTTAAATGTAGCTAAATTAACGAAAAACTCGCCAAATGAATTAAAATGACGCTAAATCAATGAAAATGACGATTCATTGACGAAAATTCAATATCTTGGAAAGAATATAAATATCTACTATAAGAATAATCTATTACTTTCCTTATATACATAATGTATAAGGAAAGTATTGGGACGGGGTCTAGAATTCGAATTCGAGTTTTCGACGGGAGAGCACGTTTCAAGCATCCCTGATCACGAATCAAGCATTTTTGAAGTGATGTCTGTGTGTGTGTGTGTGTGTGTGTGTCAGCGAGACTGTGGAGACGATAACTGACGAACGAATGGACCGATTCGAACGAAATTTGGTATAAAAATCACAATCCGTAAACACTGGAAGCGTATTGTTTTTATACGTAATCAAATGTCCAGAACCCCCCTAAATTTTCGAATAAAATTTTGAAAAAATCGCCAAAAAATGAAAACCACTAATAAAGTTACGCAAATAGACATTTCTTATGTAATTTTTCATTAGAAAACGATTGACATAAATTTTAGAACGCTAACATGAACTGTTCTCGAGATATTGCACATTTTTCAAAAAAATTATCAAAAATCATATAAAATAAATAAAAGAAATATTTCCAATTGAGAAACATGTTCACTTTTCATATGTAATACCATGCGATAAATTGAGTGACATTATTCTCGTGGATCTAGCTAGTTCCATTCATGAAAAAAGATACTTTGAGTAATACTTTCGTATTTGAATGTCAATAGTCATTTATCTGCTGTAAGAACAACTTATTTCTTCGTCCATAACGCTTGGCGAGATTTCGGCGACGAATTTGGCGGAATGTCGCCAACTTGGCGACTTTTTGAAATGTTGCCAAATTAACGAAAATCTCGCCAAATGGATAAAAATGACTCTAAATCAATGAAAATGACTACTAATTGTCGAAAATTCAATTTCTTGGAAAGAATATAAGTATCTACTATAAGAAAAACCTATTTTTTTACTCTAAAAGTAGTAAATTCATTACATTATATAAGGAAAGTCATGTACTGCCCACATCAGATTTTTTTTTACTTGGCGTCTGTGTGTACAATACATGTAGCCACTCTAGCTCAAAATCTAATCTGACGAACTTTCACGAAATTTGATAGATGAGCCTCTTATAGAGCGTATTAAGTTTTGACTTAATTGAGAAAAATAGAAAACAAATATAATCTAAAATAAAAAAAACACTAAATATGCTTCGAATACATTAAATAAATGACAATATTATACATAATTTTGGAAAAAAAATTTAATAAGAGAAATTCCATTACTTTAGGATAATCTTTAGATATTTTATTATTATTTAATCCCTAGATGCTTCAATTATTGGATTTCGCAAACTAGGTCCATTACATAAAGTTCCAGATCTCAAATGAAAAAAATAATGTAAATATTTTTAAATTTCAAATGTCAAGAACTTTGGTAGAAATGTCCATTGCATTTGTTATTTTGTGCGATAAAATTCAACTGAATATATTATAGAGTAAAAGACGTAAAAATAAATTCGAGTCTGTAACGAACGTCATACCATCATCAGATTTTAGATTTTTATTTTTTTAATCCTGTAAAACTTTACGTATTACTTTCCTTATACACATCTATATAAATAAAAATGAAAATCTGTCTGTCTGTCTGTCTGTCTGTCTGTCTGTCTGTCTGTCTGTCTGTCTGTCTGTTTGTCACACCATCACGGGAGAACGGCTGAACCGAATTTGATGAAATTTTGTGGGTAGCCCAGAAATAGCCCCACTTAAAATTATATCTGTGTTTTGAGTTTCTACGACCAGTGGTTCTCGAGATATTAGTAAAAAACGAAATTTTCGTTTGTCTCATCATCACGGAAAAACGGCTGAACCGAATTTAATGAAATTTGGTGAATAGCCTTGAAATATCCCCCCATAAATTTTGTCCAAGTTTCGAGTTTCTAAGACCTGGGGTTGTCGAGATATTAATGAAAAACGGAACTTTTTCCTAGGAGTTCTACTCCCTAACTCCGTGGTTTATCCAAACGAAAAGCTTGAAAATCGTTTGAAAGTGAATTAAAATTTAATCTCTGAGTTTGATGGGAGATTTTTTGCGTTAATTAGTCTCTTTCTGAAAAAATGAATTGTTTGAAACATGATTTAAAGGGGAAATCTATCTCCATGGTTCATGGTTTATTTAAAACAAGCTTTTGCGGAACAATGAGAAGTATAGAGAAATCAAAATCGTTATTTAATTTCGCAGTTTATGTTATAAGACATGACATATTTAACATGTTATAAGATTCTATCTTATATCATGTTACTCAGAAACGCAATTAAATTAAATCTGTCTGTTAATTTTAATAATTATTTTTTCGATTTGAATAATAAATAAATGGATATAAAAATATATTTTAGAAAAGAACGATTTGATTTTTCTTATAGCATTTTTGACTGGATAATATCAATTACAGTCTTCAGGTTTAAAAATTATTATTATTTATATTTTCGGGGATTATTGATTCAGTGATTATTGATATTTTCAAGTTATTATGCAATTATTTTATTATGACAAAAATTGTTTAAACTCATATATTGTATGTTGTACGAATCTTCTACAAATACACGTGTATATCTTTTAATCTACGAGAATATAAGTAGTACAGGTATATTGACATATGTTTTGATATATATTGGCATATATTGGAATCAATTACGACCTTCTGGTATAAAGAGTACGGATATTATTGATGTTTTCAATTTATTACGTCATCTCTTTTATTTTGGCAAATATTTTTGAGACGCATATTGTAATACGGGTAATCTTCTACTAACACATTGGCATATTTTCTGATCTGCGACAATATAATTAGTACGGGGTTGCATATATTCATTCAATTCCTATTTTTTCTTCTGTAAATTTGCTTACAAAAGGGGGCAGGATGTTTTATTCTTCAGATCTGATCGTGAAGATAATTTTGCATAGTGAGAACATATATTCTTAAACTTCTCTTTAGGAGCAATAAATTTAATATTTTAACAGAATTTGCACATGATTATGAACTCTAAGTTTCTTTAAATTATACACTCCGTACGAATAACGGGTGTGCTGTTAGTGGTTAATAAATTTTAACATTTTAGGAGGATATATCATGTTGCTCGGCATCGCAATTAAATTAAATGTGTTTGTTAATGTTTTTATTATTTTTTTTTCGATTTAAATAATAAATAAATGGATAAATGGATATAAAAGTATATCTTATGAATGGACGGTTTGATTTTTCTTTTAATTATATTAATTGCTGACTGCGTACATCAATTTCATTTATTTTGGCAAAGAGTTTTCAAGCTTATATCGTATTTAGCTACGAAACTCATATATTGTGTTTAGCCAATAAATTCATATAGCCGATTGTTGAAACAGAAAAAGAGTAGAGCGGGTATATCTTCTAATACAATTGTAGTGTTTTCATTTAGTATATTGAAACGGGATAAGAATGTTTCATTCAGATCTGCAAATTCAAAGCTACGAATTTGGAGGGATATCGCTAATTTGACAACTTTTCTTAAACTTTGCCAAATTGACGGAAATGTCGCCAAATTGATATAAACGACACCAAAACAGCTGCCATAAACCTTCGGGTTAGTCGTGTGGCTTGGGTCTTCTACATATCAATGAAATTTTTTTTTGTTTTGTTAGAAGAGAGTACTGAAATGATGTTTGGTTAGCATTTATCTGTCAGACCAACCATCCTACTTAGTAATACATTTAGCGAATTTTTAAAATGTCACCAAATTGATAAAAATGTTTTCAAATCTATAAAAATATCTTGAAATTGATAAAATTGCGCTACATAAATGATATTAATTGTTTTTTGTTAGGGGATAGTATTGTGATGATATTTCGTCAATTTGTCGCAAAGTGGAACTGTCAGTTCTACAGTCCCACTTGGCGATAAATTTGGCGATTTTTTAAAATATCGCTAATTTGACGAAACTGTCGCCAAATGTTCCATAGAAATATAACTATTTAGACGATATTTTTTCTACCAATTTATTTGAAGCAAATGATATCATGTCGCTTAGCAACGGATTTAAATCCAATGTGTTTATGCGGCAGACGATTTTTATTAAATCCTTTCCGATTTGAATAATGAAGATATGTATATAAAATAAATTTCATTGCCATTCCATTTTGGACTGGATAATATCAATTATACTCTTCAGGTTTAAACATTATTATTATTGATGTTTTCCGGAATTATTGATTCAGTGATTATTGATATTTTTAAGTTATTACGCCATTGTTTTATTGCGGCAAAAATTGCTGACACACGCATATTGTACGTTGTACGAGTAATCTTCTAGGAATGCACGGGTATATCTTCTAACCTACGAGAATATAAGTAGTGCAGGTATATTGGCATATATTTTGACATATATTGGCATATATATTGGAATCAAGTACAGTCTTCTGGTATGAAGATTAAGGGGATTAATTATATATTCAATTTATTACGTCGTCTGTTGTATTTTACCAAAAAACATTTGTGACTCATATTGCAAAACGGGTAATCTTCTACTAATAATCGGACATTATAAGTAGTAAGTGTATATCTTCCCATATAATTTTAGCACTTTAATTTTGACATATATTGGAATAAATGACTGTCTTCAGATTTAAAGATTACGGGTTTATTGGTATTTTCAATTTATACATGTAATCTACTAATACAGGTTATATTTTCTAATATTCGCGTATATAATTAGTACGGGTCCCATACAATTTTAACGCTTTTATTTTGCATATATTGATTCAATTCCATATTTTTTTTTATATTTGCTTACATAAGGGGTCCAAGATGTTTCATTCTTCAGATATGTCCATGAAGATAATTTTATATAGCGAGAACAGAGATTCTTAAACTTCTTTTTAGGAGCATTATATTAAATATTTTAACAGAATATTTTGATTAAACATGTCATTTAGTATACTATAAGAATTTGGGCATTATTATGAATTTCAAGTTTCTTTATATTATATACTCCGTACGAAGAACGGGTATGCTGCTAGTCTATATAAATAAAAATGAAAATCTGTCTGTCTGTCTGTCTGTCTGTCTGTCTGTCTGTCTGTCTGTTTGTCCCATCATCACGGGAGAACGGCTGAACCGAATTTGATGAAATTTTGTGGGTAGCCTGGAAATAGTCCCACTTAAAATTTAGTCCATATATGGAGTTTCTACAATCCGTGGTTCTCGAGATATTAGTAAAAAACGATATTTTCGTTTGTCTCATCATCACGGGAGAACGGCTGAATCGAATTTGATGAAATTTTGTGGATAGCCTTTAAATAGCCCCCCATAAATTTAGCCCAAGTTTCGAGTATCTAAGACCAGGGGTTGTCGAGATATTAATGAAAAACCAAACTTTTTCTTAGGAGTTCTCCTCTCTAACTCCGGGGTTTATCCAAACGAAAAGCTTGAAAATCGTTTGAAAGTGAATTAAAACTGTATCTCAGAGTTTGGGGGGAGATTTTTTGCACTAATTAGTCACTTTCTGAAAACATCAATTGTTTGAAACATGATTTAAATGGGAAATCTATCTCCTTGGTTTATATTATACAAGCTTTTACTGAAAAATGAAAAGTATAAAGCAATAAAAATGGCTATTAAATTTTGCATTTTATGAGGAAGATTCTATCTTATATCATGTTGCTCGGCAACGGAATGAAATTAAATGTGTTGTTAATATTAATTATTATTTTTTCTATTTGAATATTAAATAAATGGATGTAAAAATATATTTTTAAATGAACGGTTTGATTGTTCTTTTAATTATATAAATTGCCGACCGCGTACACGACTTTCATTTATTTTAGCAAAATGGTTTCCAGCTCATATATTGTGTTTAGCTAATAAACTCATATATTGTGTTTAGCTAATAAACTCATATATTGTGTTTACCCAATAAATTCATTTAGCCGATTGTTGATGCAGAAAAAGATTAGAACGGGTGTATCTTATAATACAATTTTAGTGTTTTCATTTAGTATTTACAAACGGGATCAAGATATTTTATTCTTCAGATCTGAAAATTCAGAGCTACGAATTTAGCGGAATATCTCTAAATAACTTGGTAACTTCTCTTAAACTTTACCAAATTAGAGGAAATGTTTCCAAATTTATAAAATTGGCGCTAATCAACGATTTGCTTTTTAGAATAGAGTACTGAAATGATGTTTCGGTAGCATTTGTCGATCAATCCATCCATCCTACTTAGTAACACATTTAAAGAATTTTTTTAATATCACGAAATTGATAAAAGTATTTGTGAGTCTATAAAAATATCCTGCAATTGATAAAATCGCGCTTAATAAATGAAAATAATTGTATTTTGTTAGGGGATAGTATTGTGATGATGTTTCGTCAATTTGTCGCAAAATGGGTCTATCTGTTCTACAGTCCCACGATATGATTTCCATCAATTTATTTGAAGCAAATGATATCATGTCGCTTAGCAACGGATCCAATGTGTTATTCCGCATACAATTTTATATTAAATCTTTTCCGATTTGAATAATAAAGATATGTATATAAAATAAATTTCATTGGCATTGCATTTTTGACTGGATAATATCAATTACGGTCCCCAGGTTTAAACATTATTATTATTGATATTTTCGGGTACTGTTGATTCAGGGATTATTGATATTTTCAAGTTATGCCATTGTTTTATTATGCCGAAAATTGTTGAAACTCATATGTAGTACTTTGTACGAGTAATCTTCTACAAATGCATTATATCTTCTAATCTATGAGAATATAAATAGTACAGGTATATTGGCATATATTTTGTTATATATTGGCATATATTGGAATCAATTACGCCTTCTGGTATAAAGATTACGGGGATTATTGATATTTCCAATTTATTACGTCATCTCTTTTATTTTGGCAAATATTTTTGAGACTCATATTGTAATACGGGGAATCTTCTACTAGCACACTGGCATATTTTCTAATCTGCGACAATATAAGTTGTACGGGGTTGCATATATTGATACAATTCCTTTTTTTTGTAAATTTGCTTACAAAAGGGGCCAGGATGTTTTATTCTTCAGATCTGCTCATGATGATTTTGCATAGTGAGAACAGATATTCTTAAATAATTAATGTTTAGGAGCAATGAATTTAATATCTTAACAGAATTAGCACATGATTGCGAATTATAAGTTTTTTTATATTATATATTCCGTACGAAGAACGGGTATGCTGCTAGTATAATATATAAGGAAAATATTGTGACGGAGGCGAAAATTCGAATTCGAGTTTTCGACGGGAGAGCACGTTTCAAGCATCCCTGAACACGAATCAGACGTTTTTGAGATGATGTCTGTGTGTGGTTGTGAAAGTATGCATGTGTGTGTGAAAATATGTGAGTGTGTGTCAGTGAGTCTTTAGAGACGATAACTGACGAACACATGGACCGATTCGAACGAAATTTAGTACAAAAATTACAATTCATGAGTACTGGAAGCCTATTGTTTTTTTACGCAATCGAATGTTCAAAATCCCCCTAAATTTTCGAGTGCAATTTATAAAAAATCATCAAAAAATTGAAACCTTTAATAACGTTGAATTTGAAATAACGTTAATTTGAATAACGTTAAATTTGAAACTTTTAATAAATTGTCATTTCTTATGTAATGTTTTATTAGAAAACGATTAAAATAAAATTTAGAACGTTAGCATAAACTGTTCTCGAGATATTGTGCATTTTTCAAAAAAAATTATCAAAAAATCATATAAAATTAAAACAAAATATTATCTATTGTGAAATATGTTCACTTTTCATAAGTAATATCATGCGTTAAATTGGATGACATCATTCTCGTGGATCTAGCTAGTTCCATTCATGAGAAAATATACTTTAGGTAATATTTTTATATTTGGACGCCAATAGTCATTTGTCTGCTACAAGAATAACTTAATTCTCTGCCCATAACGCTGGGCGAGATTTTGGCGGAATGTCGTCGCCAAATTGGCGACTTTTTTAATGTTGCCAAATTAACGAAAATGTCTCCAAATTGATAAAAATGGCGTTAAATCAATGAAAATGACGACTGGATGATGAAATAATTATTAAAGTACTTTAATATATGAACTATATCGCTTATTGAGGATGCTATCAATATTGATGATTGTTTAGAGTTGCGCGAAATATAAGTTAATTGAGTATTTTGAAATAGTTTTACATGTTGTCATCCTGAAAATCGCCAAATGTACAATTCAGCGATAAAAACACAGTGCCGTGGATCTTATACATTATTTTTTTATTGTAAAACTAGCAAATCCATTGAATTATATTAGGAAAGTCATGTGCTTCCCACATCAGATTTTTTTGCCATTGTGACCAAAAAATTGTGATTTAAAATAGGAAAACAAAATCGATGTTTAAAAATATTTCCTTATTTTATTTTCAGGTATTCCATACGTAAGCAGCAGTACTGGAAGAAGTTAGGAGTGCCTTATGTACCACCCATCCCCTTCTTCGGATCGATAATAGAGAGCGTAACAACGGTGAGATGCGTTACTCCTTTGAAACAATCTGTCCACTTGCATTGAAGGCCACGCCAAATACTGTTTGTGCCCTGCCCCGGATTGGCAGTTTTGAGGACCCTACTAGTACAGTGACATTTCGTCTTTCATCGCCTTTTTCTTTTCAAATAATCTTGTACAAGAATCACGGTACAATGTTTTCGGCGTTTAATTGCTCATTAAAATTTGGGTTCTTTACTTAAAGAAATATGTAAAAACTGTTTAAAATTACCAAATTTAAAATATATTTTGCACAAATCTAGTTTAATAATTTTCAACTATTAAGAAAATATCCTACATCCATATTACGCAATATAGTCCAAATGTTTTTAATAAATAGGGTCTAATAGTTTATTATATAAAATCAGTGGTTTGCGTTCGAAGCAAACGGGTTCCAAAAATTAAAAATCCAAATTTTAATTCTTTTTTCATATGTCAACAATGTACTTAATTTTTCTTAATTTAATTTTGAAAATATTAGCTGTTACTTTAGCAACCATCTAATTAATCATCATGCGTAAAGTTGTCAAATGTACGTATGAATAAAGCCACACCACATTGTTAACACTTTACAACATAGTTGAAAAGTGTTTATGACTTTGTTCATTCTGTCTGTCTGTCTGTCTGTCTGTCTGTCTGTCTGTCAGCACGATAACTGCCGTAAAAATGACTTTATCAAAATGAAATTTTAGTATGTTTTTCAGACGGTCTGTGGGACCTAATAGGAATATAAATAAATAATATCATCCAATTAGTTTTTTATTGAACTCGGGTTGAAAAAATGAAATACATTGAACCCTGTGGGACCTAATTTTTCAAACATTTTTTAAGCAAATTTAAAATTCACAAATTGCTTCGAAATTCTTAGGAAATATTCACATTATCCCATAAAATATATAAAAAAATTTGAGTAAAATATGTAAAGTAGTTTTTTAATTAAAAATTATTTAATATAGGGAAAAAAACAAATTCAATTAAATTCTGGCTTTGGGATGATATCCTCCAGAGAGAAAAGAGAGATATCTTATATAATAAATATCTTTCCAAGAGTTTAATCATTTTGTATATGAGAGAGGCATCACTTTATGAAATAGATTTGGTAGATAACAATTTTTCAATTTTTTTAAAATTTTATATAACTCTTCATGATACACTTATTTGATGGCATTTTTAATGCACTTTCCTACGTCCTAGAGAGTTAAAATTTGGTACACAGCTTAAATTTGTTGAACATTTTATTCTACAAAAATTTGGTGGATCTTTAAATACAGATCATACATTTTTTTCGAAATGGCCTGTAAATAATCCCCGTTCACTTCTATAAATAAATCATTGTTGTAATATTGTTAAAAATTCTGATGTGGGCAGCACATGACTTTCCCTGCAGACTCATATTCACGTTCTCTTTAGTTCTTCAATAATAATTTGAGTTTATCTGCACAAAATAACAGCCATAAGTATTTTAAATGACATTGCATTTGCACGTTAAACTTAAATTTGGTTCTCATTTGATAGCTGGACTTATTGTCAAATGTGGCGTAGCGAAAACGCGAAAAAACTAGAATATCTCAAGAACGGCTAGTCTTAGAGTAATGGGGTTAGTCTTATTCTTTTTGTTGTCAAAAATCACGTATAAAATAAGAATTTAATTGATATAATTGAGCACACGTAGTCCTTTATTTTTATATTTAACGATTTTTACGGTCCATTTCGCACAAATAGCCCATTCCTTTTTCTCGAATCGTACTAGAATAACCTACAAATGATTTATGTACCAAATTTTGTTAAATTTGGTATATAAATCACTTATAGGTCATTGAAATATTATACACCAAATTTTGTTAAATTTGTTCCATTAGTTTTTAGCTAGAGTGGATAAAGGCAATTTCTGGCGGCCATTTCGCAAAGAAGGCAGATTCTTTTATTACGAATCGTACTATAATCTAATGAACATCAGGATTTCCCTCAAAAAACATACCTACCAAATTGTATGAAATTCGGTCCATTAGTTTTTCAATTAGAGTGGATGTAATATCCTCACAGACACACAGAAACATACAACAGATACACTCTTACACACACAGACGTCTTCCTAAAAATAGTTTTTTCGTGTTCTAGAAGTCCCGAAACGTGTAGATCCTTCGAAAATTCGAGTTCCGATCTTCGGCACGATTCCAATACTTACACACACACACACACACATATTATCTGCGCATCTGTGTATTATCTGTGTATCTAAATTCCGTGCCTATGCAATTACAATAGTTGCGATTTTAAATGATCTCTAAACTTTTATTATTTCTTCAACGAAGCCTAATTTTAACTTATGCAGAATGCAAATACCTGAAGCGATTGTAAGGTGAGTTACATAAGAATTGGTGAATTTTTTTCACACAAAATTATTTAACTCTGGAGTCTGGAATACAAGTTATATGAATGAAATATTCATTGATTTTGCATAGATAATCAGATGATTTATATTTCGACACAGTTTTAAATATGTAAGTATAATAAATTACTGTAGTACTGTGATAATGTAAAAGATATCACCACTGAATGTATCACATTTTAAAATTTTTTAAATGAAATTGCATTTCAGTTGGAAAGTGTTTCATAATCAATGCTTATGCATGATTGATATTTCTTGCTATTATTATTCATTTAACATCAAGTAAATTGAAATTGGCAACTTTATCAAATCAGAAAAAATAATGTGAAACATTACATCATTCTTCATCATAAAAATACAAGCTCACACATCGCATTTTGAACTATCAATTATTTAATGCATGAAAAAAATTGATTTGATGAGTTATCGCCCTTATTCGCTTGATTTAGCCCAATGATTTTTTCTTGTTCCCAACAATCAAAATTAAAATGCATGGTCAATGATTTAACAGCCTAGAATAAGCAGTTGAAGTTTTTAAATTCCATGTTTCTGCTATACCAAATTCTGAATGCCATAACTGTTTCGAAAATTGGTTTATTCGAATGAAAAACTATGTAAACAAAACAAAATTATTTATTCATACTCATATTTAAAATTCTCATCAAATTACAATTGACATTTAATTAATATCATTTAAAATAAGTGACAATTGGCAAAAATTATGGCTTACAAATTTCAAACTACTGTAGAAAATGTATTTTTGCATGAATAGAACGAGCTAGATCCAGAGAATGATATTAATAGATTTGCCGCATAATATTGTGTATGGCAATTGAACATATTTGACAGTATTCAATGATGTTCATAAACTTACTTATACCTTATATTTCATGTATAGAAATATGAATAAAATATTTAAACTTATTCTATGTATTTTGTTTTAGCCTATGCATGAAGTGGAATTGAATCGATACAAGACATACGGTCGAATCTATGGGTAAGATATATTTATTTTTCTATTTTAAATACAAAAATTAAGTTTCCACTCAATTTTTCATACATTCATATTCAATATTTTTACGCCCACCGTAAAATTCTGAGCTTCAATCGGGCTCCTTTCTAACGCAATAAACCTCCGTTATAATTCTATTGTATGTTTTTTATCGACGTTTGTCGCGGGATTACCTATCCGTAATTACTTAGATCTGCCAAATAAAAATGGCATAACTCTAATCTTTGTATGACTGGATACACGGACTTACACTGTATCCTATTTTCTCACGCACCCAGCGACTTTATTCCTCGCGGCATACCCAGCTTCCACTTCTTTTCCACCAGCCTACGACCCTCTTAGCCAACCTACTTTCCCTCACTCGCTCGTGATCCGAAACTTATCCTTTCACCAAGCTAGGTGTGGGACGTGAGAATTGAAATGGATAAGTTTAAAGATTTATTAATATTATTATGAATTGTTTATTGATCATTAAAAACATGGCCGTTGATCTCATAAAGTGGAATTAACATTTAAATCGTACATCGCTCGTTGTTGTGCCGCAATAACCCTCCAATTATTTTTACCTTTTGTGTAAGTCCTGAAAAGAATTATTAATTAATATCAAAAGATTAGACTATTTAAAACTTAAACAATATAATTTATTAACCATATCAATTTATCATCAACAACATTTTATCATTTCTCATTTATTATCAATTTTCATTTAACTATTTTAGCTAGGGGAGATACGACCAGAAATATTAATTTTACGAAGGTGTCTAGGACCGGTAACATCAGAGCACATACCTTCCAGTTTAGACTTGGGCTCATCATCTCGCTTGCATCAGTCTTATACTGCCATAACTCTGCGGTGTGTGGCTCCTCCTCGTATATCTCACTTCGACTGATACTTTATATCTGCATACTATAAATGCAACTCCTAAGTCATCTCTGCTAGGTCATGTTCGCTTCGCTCCTTTTGTCAAACTCCTTTCAACAACACTTCGCATGAAACCTCTTGCAACCACATTTCGTGTCAGACTTACTTCTGCAACATTTTGTATCAAAGTTCTTTCTACCACATTTCGTATCGAAGTGACTTGTGGTTCCTTCGGCGGGGGGGGGGGGAGGGGTAGCTCCACCCTTCTTCTCCTTGGCGCGCATTGGTTCTTCTGAACCCAATGGCATCACTTGACATTTATCAAGGCCCCTCTCAGCCCCTTTGACCTGGAACACCCAAATTTATTGTATTTGACCTAAAAGTTCACGTTGTTGTAAACACCGGCGCCAGTCAGACTCGAGCTTTGTTAGCCGTTCTAGACACCATAAATATTGAAATAAAAATGTCTCATGTGAGGACATATTCTGGCCTCACACTAGGATCGCAGAATGTTACTTGACTCGGTGATTGGTATATGTAACCAAACCAGTCAGAAGTTGCTAATATAAAGTAAACATAAATTATACCGACACTGGGGTAAATAATAACTAAAGGTTATATAGACCTCACACCACTTGTATTTTGATTTATCAGAGTAAAATTAAATATATATTTTCAGAGCTTTCATTGCCAATTCTTTTAAAGACGTCCTTTTTCTTTAAAAGAAAGTAAGATGTATTCAGTAAAGATTTTTTTTTGTCTCAATCTAGTTAAAAAAACAAATAATCCAAATGCAGTTACTAAATAAAATAAAAATTCCAAATTTTATGGTAATTGGTTATTTTTTGATTAATTTTCACGCTGTAAATAAAATCTCAAACCAAATCTCACTAAAAAAGGAACGACGTTCTTCAGCTTTACAAAAAGTGTCCGACATAAAACTAACTTTGATGTAATCAGCTTTACAAAAGTGTCAGACATAAAAATAATTGAAATGTAATCAGCTTTACAAAAAGTGTCAGATATAAAAATAATTGAGATGTAATCAGCTTTGAAAAGTGTCATCCATATAAATAATTGAGATGTAATCAACTTTATAAAAAATGACTAGACATAAAAGTAATTGAGATCTAATCAACTTTACAAAACATGTCAGATATAAAAATAATTGAGATTTAATCAGCTTTACAAAAGTGTCAGACGTAAAAATAATTGAGATGTAATCAGCTTTACAGAAAGTGTCAGACATAAAAATAATTGAGATGTAATCAGCTTTACAAAAAGTGTCAGACATAAAATAATTGAGATGTAATCAACTTTAAAAAGTGTCATCCATATAAATAATTGAGATGTAATCAGCTTTACAAAAAGTGTCAGACATAAAAATAATTTAGATCTAATCAGCTTTACAAAAAATGTCAGATATAAAAATAATTGAGATGTAATCAGCTTTACAAAAGTGTCAGACGTAAATATAATTGAGATGTAATCAGCTTTACAAAAAATGTAAGCCATAAAAGTGATTGACATGAAAAAGTATTATCAAGTGTATCAAACTTCATTAGCAAAAGGGAGAGAGAAGAAAAGTTATTGTATGTATTTCGTAATAAACCTGACAAACTTACGTTTTTAATCAGAAGCAGTTTCTTGCTGCAATGCACTGAAATAAATTAAAAGAAGCTGGGATCATAAAACTGGAACTACAAATATATTGCATTATTGTTATTAGGTTATTATTTATTGTTGTTATTCCAAATATTTTTTGAGGGAAACATCACGAAAAATTGACAAAACGAGAAAAATCAAATATAAAGTTGGGGGGGGGGGGGGTATAGTGATAAATGTACCGTGATACCGGAATCTCGATTTTGGTCTTATTCAATCAGTCTCCGTTTCCAGATGAACAAAAAAATCGATAATTCGAATGACGGGTGACAATACAAAGGAATTTTCAAATAAATAAAACCACTTTGCCTTTCAAATATGTGCGTCATTATAATATTTATGCTTAAATTAGGATAAAAGTTTAAATTAGGATTAAAATATTTTGATATTCAGAACTTTTATTAAGTGCGCAAATATGAAATTTAGTCATCACCGGTGAATGAGACTGCAAAAAGCGCGGTAGAAATGATTAGTATTGCCATAGTTATTTAATCACTGTCTTCTTTTATTGTCGTATGCGAGTATTCACTGTCTATTTATTTTCAGGCATTACGAAGCCAACCGTCCAGTCCTGTCCGTTGCAGAACCTGACATGCTCCGGAACATCATGGTCAAAGATTTTTTCTCTTTCTCGGGAAGGAGGGTATGTTGAAATTTAGCTCGGTTTTATACCCTTATGACATTATATTCAGCGTAACATATTTATGTGTTCGATTTAATCGATCCTTCAAACTTACAATCTCAGTCTATTTCGGCAACTTTTAAATTTTAAGGTAGAGGTTAAAGATTGAAAACATCTACAGGTTGAGTCAGAACTCTTGGGCCCAACTTTAATGGGTGATACATCACATCTAAACAAGCAATTTTTGTCATACAAAGCAGGGTCTTAACGCAAGAGATGAACCGCTAGGTGGTAGCTCAAGAAATGAGGAAATGATGACTCTCTCCTGAAAAGAGGAAACACAAAAATGACAGAGTAGGCACGAAGTACGTTTTACTGACAAAAATTAAAGAATGCATGGACAAAGTTATAGAAGCTGCTCAAGTGCGACCACCAGCAGTAATGATCTGCGACGTAGCGAGCAGCGCACGTCAGCAAAAACACCCTGCATATCTTGGACAACGCCGGAAGCAACAGCAATCCTAGCAACAAGGTTAAATGTTGGCAGGAACATGTTGCTGTAACTGTGGCAATGACTGTTACATGTTGCATGTAACTGTGGCAATACCTCCTGTAAAAATAGAGGGTATGTTCTGCCGTCCTCTAGCGGTTCAAATCTTGCGGTTCACCTCTTGCTAGTGGTTCACTTCTTGCTGGCGGTTCACCTCTTACGTTACGACCCTGCTTTGTACGACATAAATTGGTTGTTTAGATGTGATTTATTAGCTCTTAAAATTTTGCCCAAGAGTTCTGACTCACCCTGTGTCAGAGCGACGCATTCACTAGTCTTTATAAGTTAAATCACTGTTAGGGTTTGATATATAATGTTGGATGTAGTAGGCTTTTGAGTTAGAATTTGTCTAAACCTTATTATACATTTTCTTTTCCGTATTTCACAATTTTTACTAGTTTTTCCCAAACACAATCACACTAAGTAAAATTAAGCAAAGCAATTACCCACAAGTTATTATACAACGCAGAATACAGCTGTTTAGGGAATACATTGCCCCCTGATCAGTGTTGAGTAGACCAACAAGCACTATTTAAAAAGCCAAAATGGAAAGGTGCATTACGTGGTAGTTAGTACATTACTTATTAGAAAAGTAAGAATGTGCTCAACTGATTATTCATCGCCACCTGTGAACCATGATTTCGTGATACTTACCACATGTCAGAATGATTCAAACGATGTATGATTTCAATTAGTACAAATCTCTTTAAAGCAAGGATTTAAGAATTTTATAGTTTCGAATATATTTCAGATAAAAGTAAGAAAAACAAATGCTTGATCAGATATTTGTGAAGTTTTAAAAAATAAAAAACAAGAAACATCAATCATACATAAAGCAATGATTATGAAACAGTTTCCAACTGAAATGCAATTTTATTTAAACATCTCTAAAATGCGATACATTCAGCGCTGATATATTTTAAATTATCACAGTACTATTTTATGGGATAATTTGAATATTTCTTAAAATTTTCGAAGAAATTTGTGAACTTTAAATTCGCTTAAAAAATGTTTGAAAAATAAGGTCCCATAGGGTTTCAATGTATTTCACTTTTTCAACCCAAGTTTAATCTGAAACTAATTGGGTGATATTATTCATTTACATTGTCATATGTCTTACAGGCCGTTTCAACAACATACTAAAATTTCATTTTGATAAAGTCATTTTTACATCAGTTATCGTATGAACGGAAAGACAGACAAGCAGCATGAATAAAGTCATAAACACCTTTCAACTAAATTGGAAAGTGTTAAAAACGAAACATGTCCAATCTTTTTCAACTTGACAAAACGAAACCCGAAAAACCTATAAAACCCTTTTTTTAATATTAAGATCTAGAAGCTAGATTTTCTAATGCCTATTTTTCTTACATACCATTTATATCTATATTTTACAGTTTCAAAGATATTTCCAGTGAAAGTAAGAAAATGAAAAAAATAATACTCACTCGGACAGACACGTTTTAAAGATATTTTTCGAAAAAAAAAATAGTTCAAAATAGTAAAAGTTTGAAATTATTTTTATATATTCATAATTTGCATTATATTTTCGACAATATAAGAAAAATTATTTACATTTTTATGTGTTAGGTTCGGAGATTTAAGCGCCTAAAGTGTTTTCATGTTTTGTAACGTTACTGTAAAATATCGGTTAATACAACAGCGAAACATCCGTGTTATACTAGAAGAGTATTAAATGTAACTAGAATTGACTAAAATTGCAACGAAGAATTGCTTCTTCAAGAGCATTTTCTTTCGTAAATTGCCATGTCTTTTTTATTTAATTTATTTTTTGTGTTTCAGATATTTGCAACGGGCGGTGATAAAATATCAGAAAGCATGATTAGCAACGTGAATGGGGAAGACTGGAAGAGAATTCGAACCATAATCACGCCTACTTTCACTACAGGAAAAATGAAAAGGGCAAGACAATTTTCTATTCATTAAAAGACCCTGTTTCCCTACACTTTGTGTTTCAGAGTCCCCATGTTAAACTATGGAATAAGTGTAAAGGCCTTTTTCTATTTATTTTGGTTTTTATATCTGCTCTTGAAAATAATTGTATATAGCAAGATTCTTCTGTTTCAGGAGTATTTAAATATAAATATTTGAATATAATTGTGAACGTATAAAAGGATGGTGCTCTTTCAAAATTTCAACCCCCCCCCCCCCCCGTGAGTGCTTAAGTAACACGTTCTAACGTAGTAGCGTTGTAAGCCGAGTGCACAGGTAAAACAATTTTAAAATAAAGCTTTAATTTGCAAAAGAAATATTTACACTATTTACAAATTTGAAGTCTTAAAATCCTATTACTTTTTAAATTATCAGCACTTGGCCGACATTTGGCCCATAACTTGCTGACGGATGGGTGGCTAGCAACTACAATCTCTGAAATCGATCTCTCTACACTGTAAAACATGCAACTTTTGCTCATGTTTTTCAACTACTTTATTGATAGTTTCTGCAAAATATAAAAATCTGATGTGGGCAGCACATGACTTTCCCTGCAGACTTATATCTATGTTCTCTTTATTTTAATTAAATTTATTTCACTTTTAATTCAATTTCCGTTCTCATTCGGTAACCGGACTTATTTTCAAAGGTGGCGTAGAGAAAATACGAAAAACTAAAATATCTCGAGAACGGCTAGTCCTAATGTAATGGGGTTGGTCTTATTCTTTTCATCGTTATAAATTACGTATTAAATAAGCATTTAATGGATATATTTGAGCATACGTAGTTCTTTAGTTTAGATTTTGGCGATTTTTGCGGGCCATTTTGCAAAAAAAGGCAGGTTATTTTTTTCCGAATCATACCAAAATCTAATCAGCACCAGGGTGACCTATACGTGACTCATCTACCGAATTTTGTGAAATTCGGTGCATTAGTTTTTCAGCTAGAGTGGATACAAGCTTTTGCGGGCCATTTCGCAAAAAAAGACGGGTTCTTTTATCCCGAATCGTACCCAAAACTAATCAGCACCAGACTCGCCCACAAGTGACTTACCTACCAAATTTTGTGATATTCGATCCATTAGTTTTTTAGTTAGAGTGGATACAAAATCTGCACAGACAGACAGACAGACACACAAACACACACACAGACGTCACGCTAAAAATGGTTTTTTCGTATTCTAGAGGTCTTGAAACGTGTAGATCCGTTGAAAACTCGAGTTGCGATTTTTGGCATGATTCCAATACTTTCCCTATACATTACCATGTATTGCAGGGAAAGTAAAAAAATCTGATGTGGACAGCACATGACTTTCCCTGCAGACTTATATCCACGTTCTCTTTATTTTAATTAAATTTATTTCCACTTTTAATTCAATTTTCGTTCTCATTCGGTAACCGGGCTTATTTTCAAAGGCGGCGTAGGGAAAGTATGAAAAACTAAAATATCTCGAGAACGACTAGTCCTAGTGTAATGGGGTTGGTCTTAATTCCTTTCGTCGTTAAAAATGACGTATTAAACGGGCATTTAATGGATATATTTGAGTATACGTAGTTCTTTAGTTTAGATTTTGACGATTTTTGCGGACCATTTTGCAAAAAAAGGCAGGTTATTTTTTTCCGAATCGTACCAAAATCTAATCAGCACCAGGGTAACCCACAAGTGACGTATCAACCAAATTTTGTGAAATTCTGTCCAGTAGTTTTTTAGTTAGAGTGGATACAAGCTTTTGCGGGCCATTTCGCAAAAAAAGGCGGGTTCTTTAATTCCAAATCTTACCCAAAACTAATCAGCACCAGACTCGCCCACAAGTGACTTACCTACCAAATTTTGTGAAATTCGGTCCATTAGTTTTTTACTTAGAGTGGATACAAAATCTGCACAGACAGACAGACAGACACACAGACAGACAGACACACAGACACACACACAGACGTCACGCTAAAAATGGTTTTTTCGTATTCTAGAGGTCTCGAAACGTGTAGATCCGTCGAAAACTCGAGTTGTGATTTTCGGCACGATTCCAATACTTTCCCTATACATTACCATGTATTGCAGGGAAAGTAAAAATGCTTCATTTTTACACAGAGGGCGGAGAGTCAGCAACTGCTGAGAGTCAGCAGTTGCTGACTCTCATGCCAAAGCTGCCTCCCTTTCTGGTTCCCCTTTTACGGTCCCTTTTAATTATTCTCTTCTCACTCGTCAATGTAAAATATTCCTACATAATCTGTGGCAAACTTACTTAAACGACTATATCTCTCCCCGTAATCACGACCCGGCCCGCATTCTTTCTTTCCTCCCTTTGGTTGACCCTTCTCTTCTTATTTGTAACAGATTTCTTGTTTATTTTATTACCGGACACGGCCCGTTCCTTGATTACCTCAAATTCTTTAAGCACAAAACCTCTTCTAACTGTCCCTGTAATGCTTTTGGTGACGCTGATCACTATGTTTTTTCCTGTCCCTTTTCTAAAAAATTCCACCTCGTCAAACCTTCCCCTGCCCACTCTGCAGCTTGGTTTTCCGGTGTCCGCAGAAATAAAGTATTAATAAACAAACTGAAGGACTGTATTCAAACTGCGAGAGAGATTTCAAATTCTGTTAGGTGACACTTCTGTGAGTATTCTCTGCTCTTAATTTTTGGTGATCTATGAATTTCATAATCCTGTTTTTGCTCCTGGGTTCTCCCCCTTTGGTGTGAGACTCCTTGAATTTCTTGTGCATTACTTGAATTTTATGTATGTCAGTTTGTCGGATGTTAGTTGTGTGTGATGACCATTGTATTGTGTAAGGATTGTTTGTTGTGTAAAGTTTTACACACAGATTAATACGCTTCCCGACCGTCCAAACAGTTACCTTACACCTTTCTGGTAGGTCGGACGGTCTGGGTTTCAACAACAACAACAGAGGGCGGAGAATACCAGTCTTCACTAAGGATTTCCCGTTATCTTGAGAATCAAAATACCACGTAAGATTTCATGTAACACCCGAGAACATAGGATTGTTCATTGTCAAAACGTTTTGGAGAATCATTTAGAATACTATTGGAATTTGAACATTTAATCCACGAGAAACATCAGGTATATATGTAGTATCCGAATAAAATAATATGTATGGCAGAAAGTTATAAAATTATGAAAAAGGAACGAAACTTTTCTATTTCTATTTCACTGAACTATCCTATATTGGAAAAGGCATGGTATTTCCGCTAGAAACTTCATAAATATTCGCATATAGTGTATAATAACTAGCGGAATGATTTTTATGCTTTTACATATTTTTATTGTGAAGTAAATACATTATTGATTTAACAAATCTCGACGTTTAAATAACGACATTTTAACAAATCTCAACGTTTAAATAACGACATTTTAACAAATCTCGACGTTTATTTCTGGATTTACGGCATATAATTGCGTATTTATGGGTTTACTGTATGTAATTGCATACATATGATTCATTGCAAAAAATCGCATATTAATAATATTCACATTTCCTACATAGTATAATGTATAGGTAAAGTAGATAAAGTAATGCGACGGAATCGAAAATTGGAATTTGAGTTTTTGACGGAAGAGCACATTTCAAGCATCCCTGAACACGAATAAATCAAACGTTTTTGAGGTGATCTCTCTCTCTCTCTCTCTTTCTGTGTGTGTGTGTTGAAGACCCAGACCGTCCGGCTCGTCAGCAAGGACTTGAGCAACAATTTGGACGGCCGGCTGTGTGTGTGTGTGTGTGTATTTTGTGTGTGTGGGTGTGCTTGCGCACGCTATCTATTTTTCACAAAGTAATGGAGCGTTTGGAACGAAATATGATACAAATATTACAATCAACAAATACTGCTATTGTTGAGACCCAGTCCGCCGGACCTATCAGAAAGGTATAAGGTTACTGTTTGAACGGCTGGGAAGTCCCACCCAATTTAGACCGGAACCCAGTGTGGGAGGCATCCACAGGGACCGTATCCTCCTTTCCCTACCACCAACCAACCTCTCGGAAGGACTTACGGACCCACATGTTTAACTTGATCATACTCAGCGTGAACACGGCGGCAGTTTTGGCAGTGGTGGGAATCGAACCTGGGCCTACCGAGTGCAATTCCCGCGCGCAAACCACTGGGCTACCGCGTCCCAACAAATACTGTTGAAGACCCAGACCGTCCGACTCATCCGAGGACTTGAGCAACAAGATGGACAGCCGCGACAAATACTGTTGTTGTTGTTGAAACCCAGACCGTCCGACCTACCAGAAAGGTGTAAGGTAACTGTTTGGACGGTCGGGAAGTGACACCCAATTTAGACCGGAACCCAGTGGGGGATGCATCCACAGGGACCGTACCCTCCTTCCCCTACCACCAACCTCTCGGAAGGACAACATGTTGTCAAACCCTATTGATTTTAAATGCAATATTTTAAAAACCCCAAATTTTCGTATGAACTTTTGGAAAAGTCATCAAAACATCAGAACCTAATATTACGTAATGTTATAACATTACGTAAATGATCATTCTTGGTATAAATATTTCTTTAGAAAACAAATAGACACAAACTTTAGAATACTACCATGAACCGTGCTCGGGATATTGCACACTTTTCAAATAAATATATAAAAAAAATCACATAAAATGAATAAAGCATTAACTGCTGTAAAATATGTTAACTTTTCAAATGTAATGTTATGCGATACATTTGTTAACATCTGTCGTGGATATAGTTCATTCCATTCACAATAAAAAATACTTTGTATAACAGTTTTGTATTTTGATGCCTACCAATTCCAATAGTCATTTATACATAAGAGAAGTTCTTCTCTCCGTTTGTCTGTAACACCTAGCTATAAATTTAGCTAAGTTGGCAACTTATTTTGCTAGATATCGCTAACTTTGAGATATTTCGCTCGAAATTGAAGAAAATGTAGTCCAAATTGTAAAAAACGACGCTAAATTAACGAAAATAACGACAAATTAATGAATCAATTTTTAAAATATTTTATATACGGTCTATATTGCTTATTGCAGATGATATCAATATTGATACTGTTAGTTTAGATTATACGAGATAAATTGGGTACTTTGAAATAGTTTTACATGTTATCAAACAAAAAAGAACCAAATGTATAACTGAACGTTAAAATGTTGCGCTCTGGATATTATGCATCACTTTTTCACTGTGAAAGAAGTACATTCATTGCATTATGTAAGGAAAGTCATGTGCTTCTCAAATTCAGATTTTTTCGTATCGAACAGAAGAAAATGAAGAACCAACAATAATAATTTTATATTTATCACAGAACTTCTTCGAAATAATGTGCCACATTTGGTCTCAAATCCAGGAAAAAATGCATTTGGAGTTTGATCGACGAACAGATAACGGACGACATATGGTAAATGACAGCATATCACTTTTGTGGCCAATAAAAGTGGTAATAAAAATGCAAAAAAAAAAGTGCAGCTATGTGCCGTAAGGTGCAGCGGTCGACCAAAACATCGTGATAAAAGCTAGGGAAAGCTTTAATTATTTTTTATCCTAACGTGAGTTACATGACTTGCCCATGCACTACACATTATATAAGATAGGAGAAACAAAAAGGAAATATTATGGCAATGTTGCCAAATTGATTGTAAATGGAAAGATATTTTTGAAAGTACCAGCAAAGGTAGCGGCATTTTAAGAACTATTTCCAAATCCGAAACTTCCATCAGCACCAATTGTTACCAGGTCGGGCATTTAGTTGGAGACAGCTATAGATCATGCAATAAATTATAAATTCATAAAAAAATCTAATGTGGGCTGATCATGACTTTCCCTACAGGATCAAATACATTTTCTTATTTTTCATTTCATAATGCATTAAAATGAGTTTACTTGCAGAAAATAACTTTCTTATATTATATCTAATTTGCATTTTTAATGCATTTCCATTTCATTTGGTTCCTCAAAATTAAAAACACTGAAATATCTCTGAAAACGGTACATCAGCCGTGGGGTTATTCGTTTTGCTGTCAAAAGTTATCTGAAGAATAAATATTTAATTAGTATGTTTCAGTTATTTATATCTCAGATTTTCACGATCTTTACCGACCATTTTTTAATAAAAAGGATCAGTTATATTTTTCGTATAATGCCAAAATCTAATCAGTATCTAGATAACCCACCATGTCGTGAGACAGAGTTGGAATTTCCTGTCGCCACTTCACTCTTAGGAATTCTTACCCCCCCCCCCCTTTATTGCTTATTGTTGTTGAACTTGGCACTAAGTTTAACAACAATAAGCAATAAAAATATCTACTGTTTGAAAGAAGAAATTTTAAACTATAGTGGAAAAATCAACCTACATTGGGTAAAAGCACATATAGGAGTAGAAGGAAACGAAAAAGTAGACGAACTTGCGAAGAAAGCGCTAACAATAGAAACTATTGAAAATGTGTTTTTTCTATCACAACAACAAATAAAGACTATGTTGCATGAAGAAAGCATAAAAGAATGACAGAAAAAGTGGGATAAAAGTATAAAAGGACGTCACCTATATTCTCAAATATCAAAAGTATCAACCAAACTAATAATGGGGGATTTTTACCTAAATCAAATTCTGACGTACCACGGAGCAATAAGATCTTAGCAAGCAAGATTCTACTGAAAAGATGCAACCTGTCATTGCCAAGAAGCTCTAGGAACAATAGAACATCGCATCCATGATTGTGAACTTTGGAGTGAAATTAGAAGAAATTACTTTCCGATTATAAAGAAGTTTCTCTTATAAATCCGTGTAGAAAGATTAAGACACAGAATGGTGTTAAGTTAATAATGAGTAAACTTTTACAGATAGAAATAAATTAACAACTTTCTTGTAAACAAGAGTTGACCTTATGATATTTTTGACTTTGTTCAATTGCATGCATAGTTATGTAAATTGATTTGTACAAATATTTCTATGTAAATGAATGAAATTATGAATGGAATGTAAAATACAAGTATCGTTGTCAAGTGTAAAAATATACAAATTGTATATATGTAATATGCTTTTAATAAAAGCTTTTTGTAAATTTTGTAAATAAAAATTTGAAAAACGTTTCTTTTATTGTAAACTCGAATGAAGTTAACATAACATTGGTTCTTTTACACTGTATTTAAAGTGCATGTTTTGTAATTATACCTTAAAATTAGATAAACTACACTGGCTACTGATTAAATAATGTAGAGTTTGATTATGTTGTGATGTATTGTTATGATTTATTGTGTTATTACTTTTGGTTCCATAACTAAGTTAGTTGTGTTGTTCTTCCCTCATGGGATGAGTCTCAACCGCGTTGGCCTGGTGGTTGTTTGTTGTCTTGGCCTGGGCCATTTGTCGCTCCGCGTTGCAGTTCTGACTTGGAGGCGTGGGTCGTGTTTTGGTGGCCGGGGCAGGGTGCCCTGGTGCTCGATTGAGCGGTGTGCTGAGTAGCCTAGGATTGTTGTCACGGCGACTCGTCGTCTCCCGGATACCTTAGGGTGGGTCGGGTTACTTCTTTTGATTACCCCCTCCCCCCCATCTCTCTGGAAACATTTTGAGATTCCAATGCCCTGAGTTATAGGACCAACTGCAGACCTTAAGAAGTGGCAAAGGACGCTATGTTTTTTTTTTAAAATAAAATAGGACACCTGCAAGAGCGCTGCCCTTTGGAAGGGGCCTCGTCCAATGACTCGGAAGAGGCCAGCACGTCACAGGATTTATTGGATTCTCAACCTATTGCGACCAAACGACAGCCATGGGGCCAGGCCGAAGGTGTAGCCCGATTCCTGGACTAGGGGCGAGATGTTCAGAGAGAAGGAGTTAGATTTGAGATTGCGAAGTGATAACATTTCCAAACGGAGAGGTCCGTCTTAATGATTGCCTGCCATTGTTGTCCAAGATGGGTAAGTCCTTTGTTCTTTTCTCCTCTCAGTCTGCGTGCCAGAGATTAGATTTTAATAAAAGAAATTTAATTATTAAAATGGTATTTTGAAATCAGAGAGAGGGGAGCAGATATTTTAAGATTTGCAACTTAGCGAATTTACTGAATTTTTAAAAATTTCATTAAATAGTTTTTTAACTACAGTGAAAAACGTCTTCAGTTAATCAAAATAAAAAAAAACTTACATGTGTGGATGAATTTGTAGTACTTTGGTTTAGATCTTGGCGATTTTTTGGGCCACTTTGCAAAAAAAAAAGGCAGATTATTTTTTTTTTTCGAATCATACTAAAATCTAAACAGCACCACGATAACGCTCAAGCGATTAATTTACCAAATTTTGTGTAATTTGGTCAATTCGTTTTTTACCTGAGCGGATATATACGATGTTAGCGGTTCATTTTCGCACACAAAAGCAGGGGTTTTTTTTTCTTGTTTTTTTTTCTTGGTTTTTTTTTTTCTTGGTTGTTTTTCTTGGGGGTTTTTTTCTTGGTTTTTTTTTCTTGGTGGTTTTTTCTTGTTTTTTGTCCGAATCATACCAAAATCAATAAAAGGGTATAAGGGTATCAACAATTAACTTATTTACCAAATTTTATAAAAATTTGCCCAGTAAGTCATAAAAATTTGCTCATGAGTTTTTCAGCTAAAATGGATACATACGATATATAAGGCCTATTTCCTAAGTAATGGCAGGTTCCTTTCCCCCGAATCGTAGCAAAATCTAATCAGCAGCAGGGTAATCCACAAGTGACTTACCTACCAAATTTTATGATATTTGGTTAAATCATTTTGGAGTAAGAATGGAATATTATTCAAACTTTCAATTACTCGTTGTTTTTTCCGTATATATCATTGACTTACAATTTTTCATTAATATACATATTTTGAGAGTACATTTTACTGTATTTGTCACGTTTGGGCCTATGAGAGATGATCAACATACTGGGCGTTTCACATGGTGGTCTTTTCGCCCCCAAAATATCCTGAAATTCGGGTAGTGTTGCCTTTATAATCTTTGCTATTTAATACATTTTACTTTCCCTGCAATACATGGTAATGTATAGGGAAAGTATTGGAATCATGCCGAAAATCGCAACTCGAGTTTTCGACGGATCTACACGATTCGAGACCTCTAGAGTACGAAAAAACCATTTTTAGCGTGACGTCTGTGTGTGTGTCTGTCTGTCTGTGTGTCTGTGTGTCTGTCTGTCTGTGCAGATTTTGTATCCACTCTAACTAAAAAACTAATGGACCGAATTTCTCAAAATTTTGTAGGTAAGTCACTTGTGGGCGGGGCTGGTGCTGATTAGTTTTGGGTACGATTCGGAATAAAAGAACCCGCCTTTTTTGTGAAATGGCCCGCAAAAGCTTGTATCCACTGTAGCTGAAAAACTAATGTACCGAATTTCACAAAATTCGGTAGATGAGTCACGTATAGGTCACCCTGGTGCTGATTAGATTTTGGTACGATTCAGAAAAATATAACCTGTCTTTTTTGCAAAATGGCCCGCAAAAATTGTCCAAATCTAAACTAAAGAACTGGGTATACTCAAATATATCCATTAAATATATCCATATACTCAAATATATCCATTAAATTTTATACGTAATTTTTAACGACGAAAAGAATAAGACCAACCCCATTACACTAGGACTAGCCGTTCTCGAGATATTTTAGTTTTTCGTACTTTCCTTACGCCACCTTTGAAAATAAGCCCGGTTACCGAATGAGAACGAAAATTGAATTAAAAGTGAAATTAATTTAATTAAAATAAAGATAACGTTAATATAAGTCTGCAGGGAAAGTCATGTGCTGCCCACATCAGATTTTTTATAATAAACAGCAGCTCCGTAGCAGTATCCAGCCACCACGAACGACGTCAACGACGTAGCTAAATACACATTAACTCTAGGCAGAAATGGTGCTGCCACCCACGTGGGGAAGAGAATTTGTAAAAAGTCATCGCATTATTAGAAAAATAACTTCCACTTGTTAAGGATCAAGGTCAAGTGTAAAATAAGCGTCTTGTTTCTATGTAGAGTAGGAAAAAAATATAGTTGGTTCTTTGCTTTGACTGTCTAGTGAAACACCCTGTAGTTAAAGATGACAGACGGGAAGGGACTTTAATTTTTTAATCAAAAGAATTAGCTGCCTCTCCAAAAACGGAGTATGTATAGATATCATGAAATAACTTAGAACTCTGTGTTACATTTCTTTCTCATTTTACCGCAATACTTTATTACTTTCCTTATATACAATAATGTATAAGGAAAGTACTGTGACGGGGTCCAAAATTCGAATTCCAGTTTTCGAGAGCACATTTCAAGCATCCCTGATCACGAATCAAACATTCTTGAAATGATGTTTGTGTGTGTGTGTGTGTGAAAGTATGTATGTGTGCGTGTCAGTGAGTCTATGGAGACAATAACTGACGAACGAGTGGACCGATTCGAACGAAATTTGATACAAAAATTAAAATCCGTAAATACTGAAAGCTTATTGTTTTTATACGCAATCGAATGTTCAGAACCCCTCCCCCTTGAATTGTCGGCTGAAATTTTGAAACATTCGTCAAAAAATCAAAACTTCTAATAAAGTTACGCAAATAGACATTTCTCATGTAATTTTTCATTACAAAACGATTGACATAAAGTTTAGAGCGCTAACATGAACCGTTCTCGAGATATTTTATATTTTTCAAAAAAATTATCAAAAAATCAAATCAAATAAAAAAAATATATTTCCTATTGAGAAACATGTTCACTTTTCATGTAGAATACCATGCAATAAATTTGGTAACATCATTCTTGTGGATCAAGCTCGTTCCATTCATGAAAAAAGATACTTTGAGTAATACTTTTGTATTTGAACGCGAATAGTCATTTATCTGCTGTAAGAATAACTTATTTCTCCGTCCATAACGCTTGGCCAGATTTTGGCGACGTATTTGGTAGAATGTCGCCAACTTAGCGACTTTTTTAAATGTTGCTAAATTAACGAAAAACTCGCCAAATGAATAAAAATGAAGCTAAATCAATGAAAATGACGACTAATTGAAGAAAATTCAATATCTTGGAAAGAATATAAATATCTACTATAAAAATAATCTACTTTTCTTTACTGTAAATGTAATAAATTCATTGCATTATATAAGGAAAGTCATGTGCTGCCCGCATCAGGTTTTGTTTTATTTCAACCGACAATTCATTTTTGAAGAATTCATCTTTTTTCCAGTAAAATGGAACAATTTCGCTTAATGATTAGTTTTAATATTCAGGTGTTTTGTACAAATTTAATAAAGCTTCATGATACAGGGTGAATTTAAATTCACACACATCAAAGTTCATTTCACTGTTAGAAGTTGATGAACGTTACCTGTGGTTCCAGCAGGACGGTGTGACTTATCACACATTAAACAGCACTAGCCATCTTTTAATTCATTTTTTCGGTGATAGCATAATTTTCCGGGGATTCTGACACCCTCGCTCCCCAGATTTATCACCCCCTGATTTCTTTCTATGGAGTTATCTGAAAAATGTGTTTTAGGTGAATAATCCGCATACGGTTGTTGAGCTGAAAACTAACATCACAACAGCCATTTCAACATCAATACTGCCATGCTTCTCAGAGTCTCACGAAATCTGATAAAACGAACATGTTTTTGCTTTCACGAAACAGGACGTCATTTCGAACATTTATTGTAACACCTAAAGTTTGTCTGCTAAAAACAAAAGGTAACATTTCAACTAATCTCTATAATACTTTACTTGCATTTAAATTCTCAAACTGGGGGGTACTTTTACGGGCAGTTAAACTTTGATGTGCGCGACTTTAAACTCACCCTGTATAACTATATTAGATGGTGACACTTTTAATCAAATATATTTACACTCTCTCAACTAAGTATGCTAAGTGTCAATATATAAATTTTTAAACTTTGCTAAAAGCACTTTGTTCATTGAATATAATTATTTAAAGCTTTCTTGCTTGTAAATGCTGATTTCCAATCATTTTTCAGATGCTCACCATCTTTAGGGAATGTTCGAAGACTCTTGTGAAGAATTTTAAAGCAGCAGCTGAGAAAGGAGAACCAGTTGAAGCAAAAACGTAAATATCCTAATTCTTTAAACATTAAATTTAAAATTAACTCTTTAATTAGCAACAATATTATCAATGCAAAACAAACTGAAATGGGATAATGCGTGTAATCGCGTCCAGGTCAATCTCACACATTGTAAAGAACCTTCCAGCCCCAACCGGGAATCGAACCCTAGATCTCCGAACTGGTCAGTCGACGCTCAACTGTTGAGCTACTGGGACGAAATTGCAAGCTCTTATTATTAAGTTGACTCTGCATTCTCCACTCACTAATGCCATATTACCGTGCAACTAACAATCTGACGCACCACCTCCTGCTATTTTATCTCAAGTTAGCCTCCTGATGCTATTTTTATCTCTAGTTAGCCTCCTGATGCTATTTTTATCTCAAGTTAGCCTCCTGATGCTGTTTTTTATCTCAAGTTAGCCTCCCGATGGTGTTTTTATCTCAAGTTAGCCTCCTGATGCTATTTTTATCTCAAGTTAGTCTCCTGATGCTATATTTATCTCAAGTTAGCCTCCTGATGCTATTTTTATCTCAAGTTAGCCTCTTGATGCTATTTTTTATCTCAAGTTAGCCTCCTGATGTTGTTTTTATCTCAAGTTAGCCTCCTGATGCTATTTTTATCTCAAGTTAGTCTCCTGATGCCATTTTTATATCAAGTTAGCCTCCTGATGCTATTTTATATCTCAAGTTAGCCTCCCGATGCCATTTTTATATCAAGTTTGCCTCCTGATGCAATTTTCCACTTCAAGTTAGCCTCCCGATGCTATTTTTATCTCAAGTTAGCCTCCTGATGCTATTTTACCTCAAATTAGCCTCCTGATGCTATTTTTATCTCAAGTTAGCCTCCTGATGCTATTTTTATCTCAAGTTAGCCTCCTGGTGCTATTTTATCTCAAGTTAGCCTCCCGATGCTATTTTTATCTCAAGTTAGCCTCCTGATGCTATTTTTATCTCAAGTTAGCCTCCTTATGCTATTTTTATCTCAAGTTAGCCTCCTGATGCTGTTTTTATCTCAAGTTAGCCTCCTGATGCTATTTTTATCTTAAGTTAGCCTCCTTATGCTATTTTTATCTCAAGTTAGCCTCCTGATGCTATTTTATCTCAAGTTAGCCTCCCGATGCTATTTTTATCTCAAGTTAGCCTCCTGATGCTATTTTTATCTCAAGTTAGCCTCCTTATGCTATTTTTATCTCAAGTTAGCCTCCTGATGCTGTTTTTATCTCAAGTTATCCTCCTGATGCTATTTTATCTCAAGTTAGCCTCCTGATACTATTTTTTATCTCAAGTTAGCCTCCTGATGCTGTTTTTATCTCAAGTTAGCCTCCTGATGCTATTTTATCTCAAGTTAGCCTCCCGATGCTATTTTTATCTCAAGTTAGCCTCCTGATGCTATTTTTATCTCAAGTTAGCCTCCTTATGCTATTTTTATCTCAAGTTAGCCTCCTGATGCTGTTTTTATCTCAAGTTATCCTCCTGATGCTATTTTTATCTCAAGTTAGCCTCCTGATACTATTTTTTATCTCAAGTTAGCCTCCTGATGCTGTTTTTATCTCAAGTTAGCCTCCTGATGCTATTTTATCTCAAGTTAGCCTCCCGATGCTATTTTTATCTCAAGTTAGCCTCCTGATGCTATTTTTATCTCAAGTTAGCCTCCTTATGCTATTTTTATCTCAAGTTAGCCTCCTGATGCTGTTTTTATCTCAAGTTATCCTCCTGATGCTATTTTTATCTCAAGTTAGCCTCCTGATACTATTTTTTATCTCAAGTTAGCCTCCTGATGCTGTTTTTATCTCAAGTTAGCCTCCTGATGCTATTTTTATCCTCCAGGTTACCGTCCTGCGTAGTCGTTATCCTCTCGATTTGAAATCGGTGCTCAATATTTTAGTCCGTATAAGTCGTACTAGGGTCCCTTTCAGACATCCGACATATTTGCACTAACCTACAGGGTTAATTTGTCCGGCCATCTTTGTAAAGAACCTTGCTGCCCAAACCGGGAATCGAACGCTGGACCTCCGAACTGGCCAGCCGACGCTTTACCGTTGAGCTACTGAGATGAAATTGCAAGCTGTTATTCTCGGAATGGAATTTGCAACATAAGACGATCACCCTTCTCCCGCTTTGCAAATGACAAAAAAGTACACAAAGGACCAAAATGTAATTTTTTAAGTATATATATATATATTTAAAAGGTAATTATTTAAATTAAATGAGCTCATTGTTTTTCTTAATAAGTAAATAATATTATCTAACTATTTTATATACTATTTAAAGTACATTTAAAAGATATATTGCCTTAGAAAGTAAGTGATCCTCGTTAGAATATAAATTGGCTTTGTAATCGCGCATTTTTTAACACTTTACAACATAGTTGAAGCGTGTTTATGACTCTGTTCATTCTGTCTGTCTGTCCGTTAGCACGATAACTGCCGTAAAAATGACTTAATCAAAATGAAATTTTAGCATGTTTTTCAGACGGTCTGTGGGACCTATGGGTATATAAATGAATAATATCACCCAATTAGTTTCGGATTGAACCCGGGTTGAAAAAATGAAATACATTGAATCCTATGGGACCTAAATTTTCAAACATTTTTTAAGCGAATTTAAAAATCACAAATTGCTTCGAAAATTTTAGGAAATATTCAATTTATCCCATAAAAATATAAAAAAAATTGCAACAAAATATATTCAGTAATTTTTTAAATAAAAATTAAAATAAAAAATTCTGATGTGGGCAACACATGACTTTCCATATATAATGCAATGAATTTACTACTTTTACAGTTTAAGAAAATGTTATTCTTATAGTAGATACTTATATTATTTCCAAGATATTGAATTTTCTTCAATTAGTCGTCATTTTCATTGATTTAGAGTCATGTTTATCCATTTGGCGAGATTTTCGTTAGGCGTTTCGAGATTTTCGAAAGGCGTAGTATTTAGTATATGTATTTTTGATTAGTTTTAAATTAAGAGTTAACTAATAAAGGGTATAATTAACCAGTATTTTTTTCATAGTAGTAGGATAGAGTACAGAATCCATGGAGATAAAAATAAATTGAAAGGTAAAATAATTTTGAATGAGTAGGAATATTCGTTATTGTTTCAGTTCTAATTTGCATTGCGTTAATTATTTATTTTTACAAAACTGGCAGTTTAAAAAATATTTTAGGTCTTTCGCCATAGAAATTCATGCAATGCAGCTTATCCCAGCGACACCTAAATTATTGTCTTAAATCAAACGATATTGGCGTTTTCTTAATGTGAAATTTTAAGTCCTTACTTTTACCTTACACGGTGCCCACGTTAACAATATCCCGAAACTGCCTCTTTTGTGGCTAGGCCACCCATGAACATTGTAAGTCCCCTACAAAAACATTTATGATTTCCATAGATATCCCTTTAAATTTGATTTTACCCGTTTTGTAAATTTTTCTTGTTTTCTCCACCCTAAAAAGTAATAAGGATCCGCCCCCCGTCCCCGAACACTTAAAGATTATTTATTCCGCCTTATGAGTGGCCCCTGGTTGTTTCATCCTTTAAATTTGTCCAACAAATATCCATACTATTCCTTACACTTCTTCTTGTATAGGTATGATATTTGATATTTTACAAAACTTTTAAAATTGTGTTGAGTAGTCAGAAAATCGTGGTCAGAAATTCCTCTTAAATTTTTATTTTGAAAAACATCTATTTTTTGCATTTATACTTCCGTTTTCCATAATAAGATTGCAAGTATTATTTAAAAAAATAATTTCTTTCAATGCACGTTTGATATCCGCCAGAATCTGTTTAAACTTACCTCCAAAGTCTTTTTGGCTTCCATTTAATTGCCGTTTTTAACACTTTACAATATAGCTGAAAAATGTTTATGACTTCTAACACTTTACAACATAGTTGAAAAGCGTTTATGACTTTGTTCATTCTGTCTGTCTGTCTGTTCGTTAACACGATAACTGCCGTGAAAATGACTTCAAAATGCCGTCAAAATGAAATTTTAGTATGTTATTCAAACAGTCTGTGGGACCTATGGGAATATAAATGAATAATAATACCCAATTAGTTTTGGATTGAACCCGGGTTGAAAAAATTAAGTACATGGTACCCTATGGGACCTAATTTTTCAAACATTTTTTAAGCGAGTTTAAAATTCACAAATTGCTTCGAAAGTTTTAGGAAATATTCAAATTATCACATAAAATATATAAAACAAAAATCAGAAAAATATATTCAGTAGTTTTTTAAATAAAAATTAAAATAATAATCACACCCATTATATGAAGAGATCACGTGACCATATATGAAGAAATCACGTGACCCACTTCAAAATGAAATATGGCATCCATCTTGTGTCAAAATCGTGATTTTTAAAGGTCTTTATCATTTATATTTGGTGTTGCATCCGTCCTAAAACCGCTTTATTTTTGCTTAATTTATGTGCATCAATGTTCTAAAATAACGCAATTACAATATATTTGAGTTTAAATGATCATCAAACGTTGATTATTTCTATAACGAAGCCTAATTTCCACTTATGGAGATTGTAAACACATCATGCTGTAAGATGAGTTGTATAAGAATTCAGGAATTTCTTTAACGCAAAATTATTTAGCGCTGGAGTTTGCAATATAGTTGATATGAATGAAACAGTCAATGATTTTACATAGAGAACAAACGATTTTATAGCAGACTTTTTCGGTAAAATTTTAAACACAGAGTTATATTACTTTTACCTCCATGGTTTTAAGTTTTTAAGTAAAATAAATTATTGTAGTATTGTGATGAATGAAAGTGATTGAATAAATGTTTATGAATGAAATTTTTACTGTTTTTTCATAGAGCCAGGCAATTTATATTTCAATGACGTCATTTAATAACGTTCATTTTTCTCGATAAAGTTTTCAAATATAATAAATCAATGTATTATTGTGATAATTTTAAAAATATTACCACTGAATGTATCGCATTTTAGAGATGTTTAAATAAAATTGCATTATAGTTGGAAAGTTTTTCATAATCAATTCTTTATGCCTGATCTTTTTTGCTCATATTTGCTATTTACCTATGAGTTTGTCTACTTTTTTTTTTACTAAAATTTTAGCGATTTTACTATTCTTGTTAATATTTCTCTTTCAATTGCATTTTTACTGTAATGTATCAGTAGTCGAACTTATCTGCCATTGCTCATATGAGCCTCTTGGCTTTGATCAGAAGTGTCTTTGTTGAAAGGCATCCACTGCATGTTCTTTGGTTTCGACTTCAACGGCCGAGGTTTTTGTTGTTTCCATTTTCATTATTTGTTCTTTGTCTATTACCGTCATAGTTACATTTATTCTTTGGGTTAATATACATTGCTTTTCTGATCTAACGAAAGGGAACGGGGGGGAAGGATCACAACGCCCTGGAAACAATTGTAGTCACTCACAAAATGTTTACCAATTTTTGCTTCTTTCGAAAAAGTGCGATTCGTTTGTATGTGTATTAAACTGAAAAATAGGTTTTAAACTGTCTTTTTCCTCTTAGGATTTATGGCGCTTTTACAATGGACATCATAGCAAGTTCTGCCTTTTCTACTAAAATCGATTCTCACAACAGTCCTAACAATGTGTTCGTGCAAACAGCCAGATCTGTCATAGCACAGAACCTCAACTGGAGAATCGTTCTTTTCAGTAAGTAAATTAACGACATTTCTGTAAATATTTTGGCGTTTATGGAAATGACGAGCTTCTAATGTCCATGATGCCTTGAGGCCATCATTAAATTTGTCTTGTGCAATTTTATAATTTTCTTTTACTTTAAAATTCAAAATTTATAGAAAATATAAAAGTTTCACACGTTTTAAAAAATTTCAAATTTTCAAACTTATCACAAAATAAACCATGGACTTTTTCCGTAAATTCAAAGTGCGTTCTTAAATTTGCATTAAAAAGTCTTTCATATATATAAATTAATAGCCGTAGATTGAGATAGTTTCTTCCATTTCTTTCACTATTTAGGCTACAGTTGTAAGCCAGGAACAAAACTATTAATGATTAAAGTGTAAGTGAAACTAATTGTATGCATTTTAGTGGCGTATTTTTGCACTAGTCATGAAAACAAACTAAGTATGCGTACGATATTATTTTGATATTTTACAATATTGAGTCACATTTATTTATCAATAATTTAAAATCGTATTTTTCACTTTGTTTAAACGAGTTTCATTAATGCATTGCACTCGGAATTAGTTCCGAAATCATTCAATGTAAATTAGGCATGTGCGATGTATTCTGATAAACGTTTGCTCAGGTCTTATTGTCAAGAAATTAATTCATCTGGAAGGGTCCTTTCACATGTATCTGGATATTTTATGAGCGGGCCGCCAAGTGGGAGCTATTTTTTACTTATCTTAATACACCTGCCACGGTGATTATATACTTCTTTATGGAGTACGCTTAACGCTATTTGCAAATTATACACATATACACTCACACACATATATATTCGTGTATATCGGTATATATGCACGTGTACGTTTATATAAATACGTGTGTATACAGGGTGAGTCGGAATTGTTTTTACAAAAGCAGAGGGGTGGTACCCCACCAGACGAGCAATAATTACCATGGAACATAGGGTCGCATTGCACTCAGAGAGGCAGAAAAGAGTAAAATTAAAATACGAACCTGCACGTACACCAGTGTTGGGAAAGCGAATGAACGATACCAAACGTTGCACAAACAGATTTATTGTGCAGCGACAAACTCACAGCAAGTGCTCAAAGTGGCGACCACGCGGGTCGTTGCACCGTTCACACTGGCGAAAGAATGACTGACGCACCCTCTCGAAGATTCCAGGTGTTGTGTTAATGTGGTCTGCGGCAACAACGATGCGCGCGACGAGATCTTCCGCGAGTCCACAGACGTCTCGTACACTAAAGATTTCATGTAGTCCCAGAAGAAAAAGTCCAGTGGATTGAGGTCTGGTGAGCGAGGAGGCCACGCCACAGATCCGCCTCGCCCAATCTAGCGTGCGGGATATGGTGCATTCAAGAAGTTCCGGACCGTGGTGGAAAAGTGTGCCGGGGCTCCATCGTGCATAAACCACATGTCGCTCTGGATGGGGAGCGGAACGGCCTGCAATAAACTGGGTAGCACGTGTTCCAAAAAGATACGGTATGTTGCGCCGGACAAATAGTCTGGCAGGATGTACGGGCCGACCAGGTAATCACCAAGGATACCTGTCCAGATGTTCACGGTAAATCGGTTCAGGTGTTTACGATGGGTTGTGCAGTGGGGATTACAGGCAGACCATACGTGTTGATTGTGCATGTTGAAAATGCCTTCTCTGCTGAACGTTGCCTCATCGCTAAATAAAACAAATGCAGGCAATCGTGGATCGGTATTTCTCATCCCGAGCATCCACTGCACAAAGGCTGCCCTGCGAGGATAATCATCTGGGTGCAAAGATTCCACCTGTTGCACTTGGTAGGGGTGCATGCGTTCCTCGTGTAAAATACGCCACACCACTTTCTGAGAAACACCCATTTCGTCTGCCACCGCTCGAGTACTGGTGGACGGAGCTGCTGCAAATCTCGTCAGAACTCGCTTTTCCAGTTCAGGCGTTCGTACAATTCGCGAACGTCCTACATTGCTGTTAGCGATGGCGAACGACCCGGTTTCTCGCAGTCGTCGATCGACACTGGCAAAGGTAGGATGACTGGGAATACGACGCGTTGGAAACCGCTGCTAATACAATCTTCGTGCTGCGCGCCCATTCCCTTTGGCTTCACCGTATGTGAGGTGCATGTCGGCTAATTCCTCGTAGGTGTACTCCGCCATAGCATTCACGCAACGTGTCGGACGATGTTATCACGGAAATAACTTGCAGCGTTGAAGTCGTGCCGGTTTTTAAAGGGCAACGTGTGCTCTGATTGGCAATCGCCGGAACCTACTAGGAGCCAGTTATGCTGATTCTGCTCCCTGGACATTTGCATACGGCAACTGCGTTCGTGTCTGGCGTAAGAGATACTACGTAGGCAGGTACACAATGACGTTCGAGACGCTGACTGCGTCATGCTCGACGCGGTTCGATGTGCCTCTTTTCTGCCTCTCAGAATGCAATGCGACTCTATGTTCCATGGTAATTATTGCTCGTGTGGTGGGGTACTATCACCCCTCTGCTTTTGTAAAAACAATTCCGACTCACCCTGTATACATATACATGCATATATGTGTTTTACTTATACATACACACACTCACGTACATGCATAGATATATATATACCCACCTAATATACACCCATACATATGCATACATGTATAAACACCCCTCTATATGTCCCTCACGTGCTGCCACTTCCTAAACCAATATTAATAGGCTTGTGATTTTGCCATTTTGCTAGTTGTGTGGTCGTATAGTCATTATACTGACTTTCGCAACTATAGGGTTCAAATCTCTAGTACGAGGAAGTGGGGGAGAGCCTTGTATATGCATTAGTGTTTCTGGTGGTTTGAATACACTTTAAACTACAGCGCGTAGCAGTTGTGTAGTGTCCATTGAGGCTAATTATCTCAGCTACCCCTATTTAAAATCTCGTTTAAGGAATATTTTTTTCAAATTTTTAAAATAACTTTGCGAATGTATATGAATATATTAGAAATTAGTTACACTTTATTTGCTTAAAATGATACGTTTCAAAGTATTTTTTCCCATTAAAACGAGTCTTTTAAACCCTCGTAGGCTTAAATTTGGTAGTCTACGATTTTTAACACCAATAACATAGTTTTGAAAACTCCCGACACTTCCATTGCTGATAAACGTGTGTAACGGGTGCTTTGAAGCTAGCCATTAAAAGGGAGAGGCTATTGCTTTCCTCTTTGCAAACGATAATAATTAGATGTGAGACGCGAAGTTTCCCAATGAAGTAGGCAGACGTGGAGAAGTGTGAAAAACAATTTCTCCGGAAAGGTAATGTTTCTGCCATTTTGGGTCAAACGAGGTGCTATTTTCGCAGAAAATTAAAACTTTTTGCAATTCTAAATAATTTTAGCCATTTTTAACACTTTACAACAAAGTTGAAAAGTGTTTATGACTTTGTTCATTCTGTCTGTCTGTCTGTCCGTTAGCACGATAACTGCCGTAAAAATGACTTAATCAAAATGAAATTTTAGTATGTTGTTCAGACGGTCTGTAGAACCTATGGGAATATAAATGAATAATATCACCCAATTAGTTTTGGATTGAACCCGGGTCGAAAAAATGAAATACATTGAGCCCTATGGGACCTAATTTTTCAAACATTTTTTAAGCAGATATAAAATTCACAAATTGCTTCGAAAATTTTAGGTAATATTCAAATTGTTCCATAAAATATATAAAAAAAAATTCAGTGAAATATATTCAGTAGTTTTTTAAATAAAAATTAAAATAATAATTACACCTCTTATATGAAACGATCACGTGACCATGATATGAAACGATCACATGACCCACTTCAAAATGATATATGGCATCCATCTTGTTTCAAAATCGTGATTTTTTTAAGTTCTTTTTAATTCATATTGAGTGGTGTATCCGTCCTAAAACTACTTTATTTTTGCTTAAATTCTGTGCATCTACATACTGAAACAACGCAATGACAATATAATTGAGTTTAAATGCTCATCTAAATTTGATTATTTCTACAACTAAGCCTATTTTTCACCTATGTAAAATGTAAACAGCAAAATATATAGAATGAGTTGTATTAGAATTCCTGTATTTTTTTAACACAAAACAATTTAGTCCATGGAGTCTGCATGGCTGATATGAATGAAATATTAATTGATTTCATAAAGAGAAGGACGATTTTTTTCGATGAAGTTTCAAGCATAGAGTTTAATTTTTTGTAGCTCCATGGTCTTAAACAAAATGTTTAAATAAAATAAATTATTATAGTATTGTGATGAATGAAATGAATGGGAGAAAGTTATGAATGTATTCCTGTTTTTATAGAGAGATCCAGGCGTGTTATTTTTTCAATGACGTCATTTGAATTAATTTCAGTTGTTTTCGATGAAGTTTTCAAATATAATAAATTATCGTAGTATTATGATAATTCTAAAACTATTACCGAGGAATGTATAACATTTTAGAGATGTTTAAACCAGGCAATTTATATTTCAATGCCGTCATTTGAATGAAGTTCATTTTTTTCGATGACGGTTTAAGTTTTCAAATATAATAAATTAATGCAGTATTGTGATAAGTTTCAAAATATTACCAAGGAATGTATTGCATTTTAGACTTGTTTAAATAAAATTTCATTGAAGTTGGAAAGTGTTTCATAATCAATGCTTTAAGCATGATTGATCTTTCTTGTTCACGAATAACTTGTCACTCGCCTAACTTTAAACAAGATAAGGACGAAGAAATACACTAATAATAACTACTATTTAAACTTAGTAGTTAGTGAAGTAGACTTTATCTCGACATCAATATGGCGAAATATTCGCTTGCATATTTGAGAGTTTTAGAAGGAATAAATCAGGTTTTGCTTTGGTAATCACACGCTCCATGAGAATATTATTTACAAAAGCGATTGATAACACATCTAGTAGATTTTTAGCATACTGTAACTATAAGATATTAAGTTTTCATAGTATGAGATATTAGCTTTTCATAAGTTTTTCATAGTATTTGTAAATAGTTAATATTCAAAATTGTTTATAGACATTGTTGATTACATTGATTTTCAACTAAACTTGTTCCGTTCCAGATTTATTTTTCACCCATTATCAGTGCACTCTTAAATTGTTTGATTTTTTTAGTTCTAGTTGTTTATATTTACAAAACTGGTATATCTCTTCTGTCACTTGCTAATAATATTCTAATTTATTTCTACATCATATTTAATATGATAGTTGCAAAGGGTGATCTAATTTAGAAATATGAAAACATTTAAAATGCTATATCGTCCAAGTATTCATCTTACATAGGTAACAATTTAAACTATCGTGCATTTCATGCACCTTTTGCATTTTTATGTCATATTACATTATTTTACTCATCAAAAAATAATACTTATTAACAGCGAGAATTTGAATATAAATCTTTCTTATAATAATAGCGAAACCCTTCTTAATTTAAACCGCCAAGTGCTCAGCTTTCCAGTTAAAAAATCTTATGCTACGCTTCTGATGAGTAGAATACCAGACACTATACTATGAGCCGCCAAGGTCTGTAATGTGAACGGTCTGTAATGTGAAGTCTGTAACATGTATGTAGCGGTCTGTAATGTGCATCAAAGGTCTGTAATGTGAACGGCATCCCTACGGTTTCCGTGGCTAAAGAGTTCGCACTTCTCGCCAGCTTGTTAGCTACTTGCATTGCTAATTGCAGTGCTAATTGCATTGTTTCAAAAGTACCCGACCATTAGAAATATAAAAATTACACTTGCACACAAGATGCCAGCATTTTCATATCAGTTCCAGGATATTCATTTTAAATCGAATGGGCGAATTTCGAACTTTTAAGAATGAAAAACACGTTTTCATATCAGATAAAAAAAATATTTGAAGAGCCGTTAAAAGCAGCTGTGCATTTCATATCTCTGTTATCTCGAAAGGAAAACATCGGAAACACTATCAAATAGCAACATTGTTTCTTATCGCTTAACTCTTATCGTTTTACCCCTTATTACAGTTTACACTTAAATATCGCTCGTGACATTGAAAATATCTTCTCTGGAAGAACGTCTCAATTAAATTGTGTTGCTTGTGGTGACAGATTTTGCTGCATATCGTATTATAGTTTACTAATACTTAACATTTACTAATAGCAGAAAAAGTCCGTTTTCTGCTTTAACCGTTCAGGGGCGTAAATATATATATATATATATGTGTGTGTGTGTGTCGGCGCGGTGGCCGAACGGTCAAGCGATCGATCGGCCGCCGGGTTGTGGGTTCGAGTCCCACGTAAGACATGGATGTTGTGTGATGTGAGCGCAGTGTGTTCCGCCCCCCCCCCTCTGGTGCGCCTGGGCAATGTCCTGGGACGGCGAAATGGTTCACCATTCTGGCTGAATATAGGGCGAATGACGAAGAGTCTAGTGCCTGGCTATTTGAAAATATATATATATATATATATATATATATATATATATATATATACTTTTAGCATTATGTGAGCATTTTCCTCTCTCTCTCTATATATATATAATACAGAAATTTTAAGCCTTTCACAATAACGCGCCCCTTTCTTTCACAATTATTATTCCAAATTTCTATTCCATGCCCAGCACATGTTGCAACTACATTAAATTCTATCCCACGCCATTAATATTAACAAAGTCTGCAGACACTTCCTCTTGTCTTCGATCATACCATATACGGTCACTAATCTTAACCTCTGTATAAACGTTCTCATGCGAAACTGCATTCCCAATCACATTTTTAAAGCCCAAAACGCGAAGGCAGCAGCCGCATGCCTTGTATCATCCTTCCCCCTCCGATATGCAAGTTGTACTTGTTGAGAACTACTCAGACGGCATTGAGATTTAGTGAAAGATGGTCGATGACCAGGAGCTCGGCCAATCTATGTAACTACTTCTGATTCTAGTGACATCGAAAGAAGTAGATTTGTGATATCGAGAAAGGTCTCTTCCTTGGACATTTCCAGCCCAATATTACAGTGAGTCGACAGGATGTGTGCCGTGCTGTGGAAAAATATTCAAAAATGATTTGAATGAAAAATACTCTTACCAAGGTAATGTGGTTAGCGTCCAGCGGAAAATAGTAGAAAGGAGAGGAGAAAACCCCGTCTGCGGATTTTAGTTTACTCAGCAAAAAGAAACCCGGCTCTGTGATCTACTTTCGCCTTGGATCGAGCGCGGCTGAAAAAACTGAAGATGACGGAACAAGCTACGATGACAGAGAATAATGATATGCTCATCTTGCGAAAGTTTGAGCATATGGAAGAGTGAAATTTCGAAGAAAAGACAAGAATATCTTGCCCTAAATTCCTATTAGAGGGGAAAATGGATGTTAAGTCGTGGATCATTTTTTAACTTGCAATGCAGAAAACAGAAGCTGACAGCCAAAAAAAAAAATCTGGAAATATTACCAGAAAACCTAGGTCAAGAAACTCTTATATTTTTTATTAACCAGTGTACAGAAATCAAGGACTGGACGCAAGTAGAAAGAATGCTAATAGAACATTTTCAGAAGGAAAATAATGATTCTTTGGAAGTTTTCATTGACATTAAACTACAAAAAGCAGAAAATTTAGAAAACTATTGTAAAGCAAAAGTGGATACGGGAAGAAAACTTGGATTTACCGACAAAATTTCTTCCGGAGCATTAACCACAGGATTACCCACTGAATGGCAGAAACTATTTTATGTTAATGACATAGATTCGCCACAAGACTGGAGAAGATTGGCAAATAAATTACATGAAGGAGACAGAAGTTTGTCACTTGCCAACGAGATCCACGGTCCCAGCGTACCCACCAAGAAGAGCATGGAGTTGCGTTAATTGGTAACTTCTAAATAGTTTTATATGTTGTCATCCGGAAAATCGTCAAATGCACAATCCAACGTTGAAAACATTCAGCCTAGGATCATATAAATCATTTTTGCAATCATTTTTTCTCTGTGGAAGAAGTAAATAAAATTCATTATATAGGCAAAAGCATGTGTCGCCCACATCAGATTTTTTTAATAGCAGTGATGTGTATTAAAATTAATCCTAGTATTAATCTTCCATATCACTCATAAAATTCAAATTCAAAATTAAAATTTATGTTTTTCATATTTTAATCGAATATTACTCTTAATTCATATTTAAAAATAGGTCCCGGTCCCGGCCAGTAATGGGAGTGTGAAGACCCATCATAAACCTATCTTTTATGAAAAGACTCTCATAGGTTTTATGTTCATTCAAGTTTGTTTTACGCGTAATATATTTTCGGAACCAATGAGCCACTAAACATTTTTAAATTTCCAACATTCTACGATTTTCAATTGTCTCTACCAATGCCGCATATTGTCTGTACAGAGTTAAAACTATTTTTCTATTCTACAGTTTAACATTAGAAATTAAGGAAAACCCTGGTTTCCAAATACTTTTTTCTTTCTTACAGTTCTGGCTCCGGGGTTTATGAAGTTTTTCAAAATGCAAATTTTGTCACCATCGGGTCTTCAATTCTTCCGAGATGTGACGTTACAGATTATCGAAGAGCGGAAAAGAACGGGTCAGGTAACGTATTTTGGTTCATTTATTTTTGCTCTGGAAGGAATGCATAGGAATGGAGAAAAGCGTAGCCGTCTTTCATGCCCTCTTATGAACACATTTCATTTCCACTGACACGGACGGTGACGTACGTAGTGGCACTATCGTAGACAGTTACGCTGTTTAGCAGCGTTATTGCAAATTTTGCTTTGATAATATATTTTTTTACTTACTAATGGGTTTCGCTCCCTGCTCGCAACGCTTCAACAACCCGTGTAAATCGCTTCGCGAGTTATGAGGCTTCGCATCCAACTCGCTGGCCCTTCCACAGCTCGAGTCGCGAACTATTTCCATTCAAACTAAAGTTTAAACCGGAAAATGGTTTAATTCATTGTATTTCCCTATTATTTCTCTACAAATCTACTAAATTTCATATTTTTGTATGTTATAGTTTTCGCGGTGCGAAACAGAGAAGCCTGATTGAAACGCCAATATTCGCTTTTTACTCGCTGCAGCTCGCAGACCTTACTTCGTGAGCTATTTCAAGCCAAAATAAAGTTTAAACCGACAAACTGTTTAATTTACCGTGTTTCCATATTATTCCTCTGCAAATTTACTAAATTTCATATTTTGTATGCTACAGTTTTTGCGGTACGAAACAAAAAAAGCTCTAAGGAAGGGCCGATTTTCGCCTCTTTTTACAGAGAGTTGGCGCTGTCTGGGCTCGAGCCAAACTATAGTTCAAATAGAAAAACTGTTTATTAAGTGTGTTTCCCTATCATTTCCCTATAGATGTACCAAATTTCATATTTTTGTACTCTATAGATTTTGCGATACGAGAGAGAGAATCACGATGAACGTATACGAAAGAACAGTTTCACTTCAGACGTGCATAAAACGAACCATGCAGATATATGCCTGCAACAAATAATTCATAGCCCTTCTACTGTAAGTGTATCGCGGACGCGAACTCGCAGCTCAAATATTTTGTCTTTGATTTTGATATTCACATTTTCTTAAACTAAAGTTTAAGTCGAAAAACGGTCTTCCCCAAACATTTCTCTACAAGTGTACCAAATATAAAGTTTTGTATGCTATAGTTATTGCTGAACAGAGCAGAGAAACTTAAGGAACGAGAAATTTGTCAAACAGCGGTAGCGGGAGCTACTTTTTTTTTTATCAAATGGCCAGGCACATGACTTTCATCATTCGCCTATATATCGGCCAGAAACGTGGGGCGCAACACACTGCGCCCAACAACACAACATCCATGCCTTATGTGGGACTCGAACCCACAACGCGGCGGCCGAACGATCGCTTGGAAATGCTCGCCTTGACCGTTCGACCTCCGCTTCGGCTCTTCTTTTTTCTGATATAGATATGTCTGTTGTGCATGATGTTGTTTATAATGGTTTTTCACCCTGTGTACCGATGTCTACTCCTTCTAGAAGAAATTTTCTTAAGAAGTTTTCTTATGAAACTACTTACGTGTTATTTACGTAAAATTAAAAAAAAAGATGTCGTAAAGGTTTCCGGAAAACTAATTGTGGTATTGATCGTGATTTACATATCAAATATAGAACGAAATGTTAAAACAGTGTTCAAAGTGGTTATCGGAGGTACACTGGAGCCTGATTTTCGTATAAATCCCAGGGGTTTTTAGAAATACTGTGAAGGTGACACTAATAATTTGAATGATATGAAATTCATTGAGTTAAGGAATAAGGAGCTTACCGATACGAAATCTGTTGCTAGTGACGTTGCAGGGTATTTTCAAGCCTATCTTTGCTGATAGGGCGTGCTTTAATCGGTATGACTGGGATGATATTATTAATATTTCATGTATAATTGATATTGTTATGAATGGTCTATTAGTTTTTCAGCGAATTTGATGATTACATTAACTAATTAAGGGATTATAACTCGCTGTGTTGGAATTCCGCTCAATCTTATGTTGTTAAAGGGTGTAGGGATTCCTTTGCATATCCACTCTTTATCTCGTTGAACTTGCTCTTGAATTCAAATATACCTTTTCCAGCATTTGGAAGAGGTCAAAGATTTTACCGAGCCACAATCGATGAAATGTTATTCAATAAAGAAGCATTTTATACTTGATTTGTGTACGCTTGTTAGCCACACTTCAGTATATTTGAATTCCGCTCAATCTTATGTTGTTAAAGGGTGTACGGATTCCTTTGCATATCCACTCTTTATCTCGTTGAACTTGCTCTTGAATTCAAATATACCTTTTCCAGCATTTGGAAGAGGTCAAAGATTTTACCGATCCACAATCGATGAAATGTTATTCAATAAAGAAGCATTTTATACTTGATTTGCGTACGCTTGTTAGCCACACTTCAGTATACTTGAATTCCGCCCAATCTTATGTTGTTAAAGGGTGTACGGATTCCGTTGCATATCCACTCTTTATCTCTTTGAACTTGCTCTTGAATTCAAATATACCTTTTCCAGCATTTGGAAGGGGTCAAAGATTTTACCGATCCACAATCGATGAAATGTTATTCAATAAAGAAGCATTATATACTTGATTTGCGTACGCTTGTTAGCCACACTTCAGTTTTGGAGTCGCTTGAGTCAGCTTAGTATTACTTTTTTAACGTTAAATTTTAATTTGGCCTATACTAAACTAGTTTAAAGAATCTGATGTGGGCAGCACATGACTTTCCCTGCAGATTTATATCCACGTTCTTTTTATTTTAATTAAATTTAATTAAATTTTAATACAATTTTCGTCCTCATTCGGTAACTGAACTTAATTTCAAAGATGGCGTAGAGAAAATACGAAAAAACTAAAATATCTCGAGAACGGCTAGATCTACTGTAATGGGGTTGATCTTATTCTTTTCATCGTTAAAAACTACGTATACAACAAACATTTAATGAATATATTTGAGCATACATAGTTTTTATTTTAGATTTCGTCGATTTTTCCAGGCGATTTTCACAAAAACAGGCAGGTTATTTTTTTCCAAATCATACCAAAATCTACTCAGCACCAGGGTGACTCAAAAGTAACTTGTCTACCGATTTTTTTGAAATTTGGTCCATTAGTTTTTCAGCTAGAATGGATACAGGCTTTCGCGGGTTATTTCGCTAAAAAAGGCGGGTTCTTTTATCTCGAATTGTACCCCAAACTAATCAGCCCCAGATTCGCCCACAAGTGACTTACCTACCAAATTTTATGAAATTCGATCAATTAGTTTCCTTGTTAGAGTGGATACAAAATCTGCACAGACAGAGAGACACACACACACACACACACAGACGTCACGCTAAAAATAGTTTTTTCGTATTCTAGAGATCTCGAAACGCGTAGATCCGTCGAAAACTGGAGTTGCGATTTTCAGCATGATTCCAATACTTTCCCTATACATTACCATGTATTACAAGGAAAGAAAAAATCTGATGTGGGCAGCACATAACTTTCCCTGCAGACTTATATCCACGTTCTCTTTATTTTAATTAAACTTAATTCACATTTAATTCAATTTTCGTTCTCGTTCGGTAACTGGACTTCTTTTCAAAGGTGGCGTAGAGAAAATACGAAAAACTAAAATATCTCGATAACGGCTGTCCTAGTGTAATGGGGTTGGTCTTATTCTTTTCTTTATTAAAAATTAAGTATAAAACAAGCATTTATTGGATATATTTTAGCATACGCAGTTTCTACTTTAGATTTTGAAGATTTTTGTGGGTCATTTCGCAAAAAAGGCAGGTTATTTTTTTCCGAAGCATACCACAATCTAATCAGCACCAGAGTAACCCACAAGCGACATATCTAGCGAATGTTGTGAAATTCGGTCCATTAGTTTTTCGGCTAGAGTGGATACAGGCTGTTGCGGACCATTTCGTGAAAAAGGTGGGTTCTTTTACTCCAAATCGTACCCAAAACCCGGGTTGAAAAAATGAAATACATTGAACCCTATGGGAGGTAATTTTTCAAACATTTTTTAAGCGGATTTAAAATTCTAAAATTACTTCGAAAGTTTTAGGAAATATTCAAATTATCCCATAAAATATTTAAAAAAAATTTCAGCAAAATATATTCAGTCTTTTTATTTTCCTTGCAATACATGGTAATGTATAGGGAAAGTATTGGAATCATGCCGAAAGTCACATCTCGAGTTTTCGACGGATCTACACGTTTCGAGACCTGTAGAATACGAAAAAACCATTTTTAGCGTGACGTCTGTGTGTCTGTCTGTGCAGATTTTTTATCCACTCTAACTAAAAAAGTAATCGACCGAATTTCACAAAATTTGGTAGATGAGTCACTTGTGGGTTACCCTGGTGCTGATTAGATTTTGGTACGATTCGAAAAAAAATAACCTGCCTTTTGTTTGCAAAATGGCCAGCAAAAATCGTCAAAATCTAAACTAATGAACTAGGTATACTCAAATAAATCCATTAAATGCTCGTTTAATATGTAATTTTTAACGACGAAAAGAAAAAAATCAACCCCATTACACTAGGACTAGCCGTTCTCGAGATATTTTAATTTTTCGTATTTTCTCTAAGCCACCTTTAATAATAAGTCCGGTTACCGAATGAGAATGAAAATTGAATTAAAAGTTAAATAAATTTAAAAATAAATAAAGAGAACATGAATATAAACGTCTGCAGGAAAATCGTCGAAAATCGCAACTCGAGTTTTCGACAGATCTACACGTTTCGAGACCTCTAGAATACGAAAAAACTATTTTTAGCATGACGTCTGTGTGTGTCTGTGTGTCTGTCTGTCTGTGCAGATTTTGTATCCACTCTAACTAAAAAAACTAATTGACCGAATTTCATAAAATTTGGTAGGTATGTCACTTGTGGGGGAATCTGGTGCTGATTAGTTTTGGGTACGAGTCGGGATAAAAAAAACCGCGCCTTTTTTGCGAAATGGCCCGCAAAGGCTTTTATCCACTCTAGCTAAAAATCTAATGGACCAAATTTTACAAAATTTGGTAGATGAGTCGCGCTTGTAGGTCACTCTGGTGCTGATTAGATTTTGGTACCATTCGAAAAAAAATAACCTTCCTTTTTTTGCAAAATGGCCCGCAAAAATCACCAAAATTTAAAATAAAGAACTACGTATGCTCAAATATATCCCTAAAATGCTCGTTTAATACGTAGTTTTTAACGAAAAAAAGAATAAGACCAACCCCATTACACTCGGTCTAGCCGTTCTCGAGATATATTTGTTTTTTCGTTTTTTCTCTACGCCACTTTTGAAAATGAGTCCATTTACCAAATGAGAACGAAAATTGAATTAATAGTGAATTAGATTTAATTAAAATAAAGAGAATGTGTATATAAGTCTGCAGGAAAAGTCATGTGCTGCCCACATCAGATTTTTTTAAATAAAAATTAAAATAATAATTACACCTTTTATATGAAGCGATCACGTGACCCACTTCAAAATAAAATATGGCATCCATCTTGTGTCAATATCGCGATTTTTAAAGTTCTTTTTAATCCATATTTAGTGTTGTATCCGTCTTAAAACCTCTTTATTTTTGCGTAAATTCTGTGCATCTACATACTGAAACAACTCAATTACAATGCATTTGAGTTTAAATGATCATACAAATTTGATTATTTCTGCAACGAAGCCTAATTTTCACTTATAGAAAATGTAAACAACAAAATATGTAGAATGAGTTGTATAAGAATTGCTGCTTTTTTTTAACGCAAAATTATTTAGCTCATTAAGTCTGCAATATAGCTGATATGAATGAAATATTCATTGATTTTACAGAGAGAAGGACTATTTTTAGATGAAGTTTTAAGCATAGAGTTTAATTACTTGTACCTCCATGGTCTTACGTTTTTAAATAAAATAAATTAGTATAGTATTGTGATGAATGAAATGAATGGAAACGCTGCTTTTAAAAGAGAGTCTGGTGTGTTATATTTCGATGACGTCATTTTAATAAATTTCAGTTGTTTTCGATGAAGTTTTGAAAATAAATTATTGTAGTATTATGATAATTTTAAAAATATTACCGAGGAATGTATCGTATTTTAGAGATGTTTAAACCTGGGAATTTATATATCAATGCCGTCATTTGAATGAAGTTCATTATTTAAGTTTTCAAATATAATAAATGAATATAGTATTGTGATAATTCTCAAAATATTAGCGAGGAATGTGTCGCATTTTAGAGATGTTTAAATAAAATTTCATTGAAGTTGGAAAGGGTTTCATAATCAATGCTTTATGCATGATTGATCTTTCTTGTTAACCTTTGCAGACGAGAAATGATTTCCTCCAACTGTTGATAGATACTGCGAAGGAAGTGGCTGAAGAAGAGAAATCGGACCTGGCAGACAATGAGATCGATATCACTGAAAATTATGGAAAAGATGAGAATGATCAAATATTCAAGAGTGTATATAAAAAATGTAAGAAGAATTTATCTGTTGCTGAACCACAATATGTCTTTTGAAATGGATTAGCGGCTCCCATTCTTTATTTATAAACATAGCCCTGATTTTCGACCCTCCTTGTGAAGTTCTAATCTGCTCGGGGCCCATTGTAAGCCTAAGCTTGTTACTGATTTGTAAATTAAAAAATGTCGCAATTCAGAACTTTTAGAATAACACAAATTAGCATCTAACGGGCAAGGAAAAGCACACAAACACTAAGATTTAAAATCCAAGTAATTTATTTATAGAAATCAATCAATACAGCGACTTGCAACTCAAACCAAGAGATCTTCACAAATTTAACAGACAAGCTATTGCACAGCCCCATTCAGTTAAATGAAGTTGAACGGGGCTTGGTGATATATGTGAAACTTCGTATATTACTCATACTAAAGACTTCCATCCAATGCTGCCGATATGCCTCAGGAAGGTCCACTGTAGCACATTCTTATTATAACCGCAGCTATGCACATTTCTAATGCCCGCCGCTCGTCGCCAGACTGCTAATCACACGTCCTGACCATTGATTCAATGCTTGCGCTTATTCAGGTGCTAATGTGAAATATTTCTCTAAACACGAAACGAAAGCCTTGTCTTGCCTTACCCCCAGAATGGCAGAAACTTCAGTCTGTTCTGATTGGTCTACGTAACCGAACCAATGGGGAGTCTGTTAGCACAAAGTAAATTACAACAAAAAGTAAACTGAGAGAAATTATAACCGAAAGGTTATATAGACCTTACACCCTGACCCGTCCATTTCTTTCAAATACGTCTCCTGACCTTCCATATAATGCAAATGCGTCCGTTCTGACTGTTCATGTCTTTCAATGGACACATTTTCCTACTTTTCTTAATTTAATAAATATTGAAATGTGTACGCAATTCATTTCCTGTTGACTTTATTCCTGCATTGCGGCGCTGTACTTATGTAGGTTTGACACATTTTCGGTTTTACTGGAAATGCCTCAAACTCATCGAAGAATTTTGAAGATGGAGATGGGCTGGTCATGTCTTAGGAATGCCACAGCATAACATCCCAGTTGTGGCACTTACTTGGGCACCCAAAGGGAAAATATCTCGAGGTCGACCCAAGCTAATTTGGAGGAAGCTAATGGAACAAGAAAGAAATCGGGTGGGATGAGCGAGCAGGTCAGACGCAGGGACTGCGGCACATGATCGACCAAGGTGACGACGCAAGCTGAAGGCCTTATATACCACTAGGCACAATGAGTAATGATGAAATTCTTTTTAAGCCTTTAATGCTTTAACTGTAGTAAAAGAAAAACTTTTTTATTATTGTTCTACCATTAAATTACCGAAGGAAAACGCGTAAACTCTAAAATCTTTTTCAATAATTCGTTGCTCACTTTTGAGACCTTGAATATCCAGGGGAGGCAAATGAACCCGCAAATAAGCACATCACTTCCACAGATATAAGTCTGAAATCCTCCACTACTCGACATCTATGATTGCAATCGTAGGCTGCTCTTCAGAAGTCCGAAAAGGACCCTAGGGCACTTAATTATAGAAATACCGATGAGTTCTTCCCAGTGGTGGAACAAACTTACATAGGGCTCCTGGCTGAACATTTTGTCGAGGCCCTTGTATCCAATAAATTCTTATTTACTAGTAAATAAGTATAAAATTTTGGTCAAATATACTTAATTTATACACGAATGTAGTAAACCAGATACAGGTGAACCTCGATATCTCGAACCTCGGTATCTCGAAATGTTCATCTCCCTTCACGCACGGTATAAAACTAATGTAAAAAAAACTCTTTAACTCGAAATTTTTCTGATCAAACTCTCGATATATCTCGATTTTATTTTATCTTACCATTTGGATCATCCTACCATTTTCATCTTTTCATTTGAAAAAATAAGTTCCAAAAAATGTGCTTAATGCAGATGAAACAGGACTATTTTTTAAGTGTATGCCTGATAAAACTATGATCATTAAAGGTGAAGCATGTCATGACTGGAATAGGAGCAAAGAAAGATTAACTGTGCTATTTTGCACTAATATGGATGGATCAGAAAAGCTCAAACCTCTTATGATAGGTACATCTGCTAAACCTAGATGTTTCTCAGGAAAGAAATATTTTCCAGTGACTTATTTTGCGACCAATAAAGCTTGGATGACTGCCGAAATTTTCACGAATTGGTTGAACGAACTAGACAGATAAATGCTCCATGAAAATCGCGATATTGTTTTCTCTTCTTGGACAATTGTACAGCGCATAATAGCGTGCCGAAATTAAAATCCGTGAAAGTTCATTTCATGCTACCAAACACAACTTCTAAGTTACAGCCTTTGGACCAAGGTATTATACAGAGTTTTAAAGTAAACTATCACCACAAAATTAAACTCATTTGGATCCGCCTAGCTCATTTGGAAAATGTGATAGATATTGAAGTATTCAGTAGGCTGTAACCAAACTGTCATAGATGACTATTTTGTAAAATAAAGAAATGTAAGATTAAATTCTAATAATGTATGTACGTACATGTATTACATTAAATGTGTATCCAATCATTTCAAGCTTCGCTTTATTTGTTGTCTGCATTTTCTTGGGTAATACCCAATTCTCTGCCGGCAAGCTAAAGTAAGTTATTTTTTTTTAAATATGCAAAGTAAAGAACTAGTATGTATATATTCTTTTATGAATTCCTTAAAATTTTTTTAATTTTCAGTATCTCGAATTTTTTTTTCTACTCCCTTCAAATTCGACATATCGAGGTTCGACTGTATAACTGGATGTACACTTTGAACATTGAAGTTGGTATTTAAATTAAATACAAAATTTATGCCATTTTACAAAAATTCAATTTCCAAAATATATAATTTCATGTTCTACTCAATATTCTTAAAATTACAACGATTATTTAATTGTAACAGTACATTTGCAATATTGCAATTAATTGTAACATTGCAGATATGTGAAATGTTTAAAAACCTGTCTCATGTACAGTGGCATCGACATGAAGGGGTCATAGTCCCCCCCCTCCCCCTCACACACACAGGAACCCATCAAATCCCATTAAAGTAGAAATTAAACCCGTAGAAATGAAATTTGAACAAATGGGAAACGAGATATTTTGTTACAAAACACCCATCCCCCGAAAAAAAAAATTATCAGCGCTTATGTTTGCAAATGGTATGAGCACTACTTTTCAACTAAAATATATGTATCCAAATAAAATATTAGGCAATCTTTTAAAGTTTTCAGAAAACTCATTTTTCAACTGTATACCCACAGAATCGCGAATATCTTCACCTCTAAATGTTAGTTCATTAATATTAGCATCGTCATCAAGTGTTTTAAACTAATCACCGTTCATTAAACACAAATTTAACAATACATAAAAAGAAACACAGATATTTTAAAAGTAAGCGATATATTACAAAAAGGATAAAAAAATAATAGCACGAATATTTGTACAAAAAATTATAGCAAAAGCTACTTGGATACTGAAATCAAAATTATATTATGAATTAGTGTTGATTGCTCAAGATTGCCCAATGCAAATAGTGTGTACAACACGTTCCGTTATCAGTCAACCGGAAGTACACAGCCGGAAGTATTTAACTCCTGTGAACTGCGGTTAGGATTGCCACAGCCGCTTGTTGTTTTAGAAAACAAGGTCAATAACCAAATATGCACTTTAAAAAAGGTTTTGAAATAACATAACAATTTTTTTTTAATTTTAAGGAACAAAACGTGCAAAAATAGATATTTACTTAAAAATTATACATAGCAAAAAAAATGCTCAACTTTAAAATTATTAATAAAGTACGTATATCTATGCAAATAACTGATTTAAATGTCTAAAACATAAATTTTGTTGTCATAAATTGCCCAACAAAAATTCTTAAAATAATATTCAACTGCTTTTGGAGCGTCATAAAAGTTTCCTGAATCAGTTAAAATATGAATTCTGAAATCAGTTTCACATTGGTTGGAATATATATTTTGGTCATAATTAATTTAAGAATAAATATTCATTTTCTGTTATCACCAAAATTACAAATTCACCACAATTTTGCAAAAAAATATTTGACATCCACAAACAAACTCAAACGTTAAATTCTCAACAAACAGGCAGTTAAAAAACTTGGGAAAACCACCACTGGCTGAAACTATTGTAAAAAATCTGATGTAGGCAGCACATGACTTTCCTTATATAATGTAATGAATTTACTACTTTTACAATAAAAAAATAGTTTTTTCTTATAGTAGATACTTATATTCTTTCCAAGGTATTGAATTTTCGACAATTAGTCGTCATTTTCATTGATTTAGCGCCATTTTTATTCATTTGGCGAGATTTTCGTTAATTTAGCAATATTTCAAAAAATCGCCAAGTTGGCAACATTCCGCCAAATTCGTCGCCAAAATCTCGCCAAGTGTTATGGACAAAGAACTAAGTTATTCTTGCAGCAGATAAATAACTATTGGCGTTCAAATACAAAAGTATTACTCAAAGTATCTTCTTTCATGAATGGAACGAGCTAGATCCACGAGAATGATGTTACCCAATTTATCGCATGGTATTACATACGAAAAGTGAACATGTTTCTCAATAGGAAATAATTTCTTTTATTTTATATGACTTTTTGATAATTTTTTTGAAAAATGTGCAATATCTCGATAACGGTTCATGTTAGCGTTCTAAAATTTATGTCAATCGTTTTCTAATGAAAAATTACATAAGACATGGCTATTTGCGTAAATTTATTTGTGGTTTTGATTTTTTGACGATTTTTTCAAAATTTCACTTGAAAATTTAAGGGGGTTCTGAACATTCGATTGCGTATAAAAACAATAGGCTTCCAGTGTTTACGGATTGTGATTTTTGTACCAAATTTCGTTCGAATCGGTGCATTCTTTCGTCAGTTATCATCTCCACAGACTCACTAACACACAGACATCACTTCAAAAATGTTTGATTCGTAATCAGGGATGCTTGAAATGTGCTCCCGTCGAAAACTCGAATTCGAATTTTCGGCCCCGTCACAATATTTTCCTTATACATTATATATATAAGGAAAGTAAAAATGGTCTGGTTAATTATTGTTAACACCTTCAGGTACGGTAGCCTTTGCTTACATAATGTCGTAATAAAAGCAACCATGGAAAACAGTATGGCCGAAAATAGTATATCATAATCTTAATGTTGTGGTAAATCGTATAGTGTATATTATAACTATTGACTCGGAAAAATAGCGTTGTGTATAATGTAGGTATATCACCATTAAAACTCCACCGTTGATTTCGCAACAAAATACTTACTTCTCTAAGAAGTAAAAGGTTATCAAATTTATAGTCATGAATTACACCTTCTAGCTTTTAGCTTTATGTGATCATTAGTAATTAACTTTATTTTTAGATTATTCTTCCTTTCATTTACAGCATCTACGCTAAATGCTGTTACCGGAGGAAGATAAATTAGTAAATTTAACCTATATTTACTTAATGCCTGAGGTGAGACCAACTTACCAACTAGCCTAAAATATTAATCTCTGAATTCTACATACTGTTTCCATAGAACCCACATACCTTGATTGCATTGTGATTCGGAGAGACATTAGCATCAGAACTTGCTCACAGCACATTTCCCTTTTGTCACAAAACCTCTAGTAATTTCATTACTCTACTGGAATATCTTCATCTTCTCGCAGTCTCTTTCCGTTTCTCAGGCTCTCAAGAGTTTTTATATATATTTTAGTCGAGTCATTCGCAATATTACATAGGGCAAAACCTCCTCCCTTCCTTGTTATAATCCATACCTTGTCTTAATTCATCTCACACACACACATTTCATTTTTTCCAGTCAGCTTGCCAGTGAGACCAACCAGCTTGCCAGTTAGTCCAAAATATTGATTTTTGTGCGCGACCCACTGTTTTCATAGAACCCACATACCTTAATTGTATTTTGGTTCAGAGAGACATTGGCATCAGAACTCGCTCCAGCACATTTTCCCTCTTATCCCAAAACCTAATCGTAATTTCATCACTCTACTAAGACATCTTTATCTTCTCTCAGTCTCTTTCCTATTCTCAGTCTCTCAAAATTTTTACATATATTTTAGTCGAGTCATTCCCAATATTGCACTGGGAAAAACATTCTCTCCTCCTTCTCTTAATCCATCTCACGCACACATATTTCATTTTTTTTTTCAGCCCTATCACTTGATGAGGTTTTGGCCCAGTGTATAATATTTTTCCTAGCTGGTTTCGACACAACTGCGTCCACTTTGTCCTTCGCAACCTACTTGCTGGCCCTGAATCCAGATATCCAGGAGAAACTTATAAAGGAACTGGACGATGTTCTGAGACAAAGCAATGTAAGTATTTGGAGTTTAAATCTTGAAATTGCCACAACTAATTTAAACCAGCTATGAGAGTAGTCGTTGTAATAACAGAAATTGAAAATATTTGCTTTAATTGAGAGCAGAACCAACTAAAGCAATTAACATGAATCGAGCTTCACCTGTGCATACTAACTTGTTCTCAAAAATATAGCTTAATGGAAAGAGAAAGTTTTTTGCCAGTACAGAACTACCGACCTTAGTCTGAAACCGACTCCCGAAGCAGAGCTATGTGCTCCGGATTTATAAAAATTTAGCAGAACAAGACCACATCAGGTACTGTACCTTATTCAATTATGAGACTTCTACTATTATTCCAAATTTTAAAAGCTTTCCAGAAAATCGCCCATCACGTATTTTAATCACTCACTAAGTATCTCTGACTACACCATAATGAATTAATGTTTTTAATTAATGCTGTCTTAGAAAAATTAATAATATTAAATGAATTAATGTTACGTACTGCTTAGTTCATAATTGTGCTTCAAATAAATATGTTTTCTGAATAAATTAAGTATGAGTGAATTTAGTAATTATTTAATTATAATAAGTAATAGCCAAGTATACAGAATAAAAGATGGGTATTGCAGCCACCTTTAGCAATATACTAAATAATAATAATCACATATAATAAATTTGCTGCATTGTAAATATAACATTATACCATAAATCTATTCATATAATTTAACCTGAACAGTAGTTCTCAAGTAGCAATGCGACGTTTTGAAGACATTGCAAAATGGTCACTATGCATGCAGTTTGGTTCTTCCTTGTACATGCAACTTTTAATTGGCGTTTTACAACGGTACTTTACTTTCGTTTTATTCAAAGTAAAGTTCTTATGTATTTCATATGTTCCAATAGCTACTTTTTGTGAAAGTTTGTAATTTTGTATTCTCTACCTCAAATACCAGCAATTTTAGATGGTTTTGCATCTGCCGAGGTAATTATTTGTTCCCTCGAATTTTTCTTAATTCAGAATTGTTTAATAAAAAATTCAAAAGAAAAAAAAACATTTTTGTTTCTTTTGACAAATAAAATGAATGCGGTACACCTTTGGCTTAAAACACGAAACCTTAAAAGACACAACATTTTATTAACATGACAGACAGTAAAAAAAAATACATCGCTAAATTCCTGTAGCACTTTTCGATGATTAGAGGACTTCCTGCAGCATTAGAGGAATTGTACAATACCATTCGATGAATGGTAAATAGTGCATCACAATGGTCCTTACTGTCAACATTGGTAGTTTGCAGCATTTTTAAATTTTAAAATAAAAATAGACCATTTAGTTGGCACAAAATGTATTTTTTAAAATGGAAGCAATTGAAATATGCGCTTAAACTTTAGATTATTCAGAGTAGCTTGACCTTAGTGGAATCTAGTGAAAAGGTTTTTTTATGATTATTGTTACCAGTGTTAATATTGTATTTTCAGTGCGATATAAATAAAAATCTGATGTGGACAACACATGACTTTCCGTATATAATGCAATGAATTTACTTCTTTCACCGTGATATGATGTATAAGATCAACGATATAGTGTCTTTAACGCTGAATTGTAGATGTGGCGCTTTTGTTGATGACAACATGTTGTTGTAGTTGAAACCCAGACCGTCCGACCTACCAGAAAGGTGTAAGGTAACAGTTTGGACGGTCGGGAATGATGACAACATGTAAAACTGTTTGGCATCCAATTAACTTATTTCACGCGACTCTAAATTGAAAATTATCCATATTGATAGCATCCTCAATGCGCAGTATAGTCCATATATTAAAATGATTTATAATATATTCTTCAACTAGGCGTACTTTTCATAACCTTGGAGTCATTTCTGCAATTTTGATGATATTTTCGTTAATCTGAGGCTAAATACCGCCAAGTTGCGATATTTCGCTAGGTTATTCTCCATGTGTGCCAAATGTATTACCAATTGTTACAAACAAACGGAGAGAAGAACATTTGTTATATTCTGGACAATATGCCGGTCATATATTGGAATTAAAAATTTAGAAAACATTACTTCTCATTTAATGTCATTTTTAACAATTTGGCGATATTTCTATAAATATGGCTATATTTTCGTCAATTTGCAACGTATAAAAATCGCCATATTAGCGATATCTTACCAAATTCGTCGCAAAATTTTTTGCAAAGTCATACAGGAGAGATTCTTTTATTATTTCCAAAATATTGAATTTTCATCAATTAGTCATCATTTTCATTGATTTAGCGTCATTTTCATCAATTTGGAAACTTTTTATCAATTTTGAGACAATGTCGCCAATTTAGCAACATTTTAAAAAGTCGCCAAGTTGGCGATATTTCGCCAAAATTTCGTCAAACGTTACGGGAAAAAGAATAGGATTTTCCCATAGTAAATTCTTAAACTCTTTCCAAGGTATTGAATTTTCATCAAATAATCATCATTTGAATTGATTTAGTGTCATTTTCATCAATTTAGCAGCATTTTCGTCAATTCGGCAACTTCTAAAAAGTCGCCAAGTTGGCTATATTAAACTAAATTCGTCGCCAAAATTTCGCCAAATGTAATAGACTGAGAAATAGGTCATTCTTATAGTGGATAAATGTCCAAATACAAAATTATTACCCTAAGTATCTTCTCTCTTGCTAGATCCACGAGAATGATGTTAACAAATTTATTGCATAATGTTACATATGAGAAGTGAACATATTTCACAATAATAAAATATTTTTCTTTAATTTTATGTGATTTTTTGATAAATTAATTTGAAAAATGTGCAATATACCAAAAACGGTTCATACTAGCGTTCTACAGTTTGTGTCAAGCGATTTCTAATAAAATATTACATAAGAAAAAAATGATTTGCGAAACTTTATTTACAGTTTCGATTTTTTCAGGATATTTTCAATATTTCATTCAAAAATTAGGGGGTATTTTGAACACTCGATTGCGTTTAAAATATAATGTGCTTCTAGTGTGGCGCAGTAAACAAAGAATGTAGTTGAAAGTTGAGTTTTAGACTTATTAAATTATTTATATTTAACATGGCCGAAATATCGTACATCGTGGAACATTATTACATTGCACATTAAACACATTGCATTGTGTGCCGCTCATAAAACTCACCATATTTATCTTCAGTGCGAGTTCTGCAAAAGGATATTTATTAACATAATATTACTCAATTAATTGCACCATTGTTAACTTTAAAAATAAAATCATTTGTTAACAACATAGATTACTTATTAACTCAATTACAACAATTATTCCTATTAATTACGGAGAGAGAAAATGTGAGACCATTGGTTACTGAAAATGCCTAAAATGTATTTATGACCGTCAACAACAATTGACTCGCACATACCTTCAAGTCTGTCTCGGACTTTGTCACCAGCTCGTATTTTGCCAACGGCCCTACCGTTCTTAAAACACCTGTTCTCGTTAGATCACCGAAGTCAAGCAGCATCGGGCGCGGTTAGTACTTGGGTGGGTGACCACCTGGGAACACCGCGTGCTGTTGGCACATTTCGGGCGCGGTAGCCCGGTGGTGTGCGCGCCGGATTTGCACGCTGCCACAACTGCCGCCGTGTTCATGCGGAGTACGATCACGTTAAACATGTGGGTCTGTAAGTCCTTCCGAAAAGTTAGTGGTAGAGGAAGGAGGGTACGGTCCCTGTGGATGCTTCCCCCACTGGGTTCCGGTCTAAATTGGGTAGTACTTCCCGGCCGTCCAAACGGTCACCTAACACCTGGTAGGTCGGACGGTCTGGGTCTCAACAACAACAACCAGCTCGTACTTAATGTATCTTATTTTATTGGAATCAACTACTCGTAGTGTAATTCTGCCACTCGTAATCAAGACATTGTATTTTCTCATTTGCCTCTGTCTCACGTAGAAGTCGTCGTGACTTCTCGTCTACATTGCCTCCGTAGTCTCGTAAAAATCTCACATATTCTACTAGAAGTTGTGTAATATTATATTTTGGTTGCCGCCATGCCTGAGGTCTGACACGCCTCTTTGGCTCTGATTGGCCGATTGCATATTGGTTACATTTTAATACAATGAGAGATCAGTGAGCATGGTTGAATTAAGAGCTGCAGAGCGAAAAATCCGCAGAGCCACGGTTCCGGCAAGAGCTCTGAATGTCATGATGATTCCGTAGATATTCCACAGAAATACCGTGAGATACACTTCGACGAGTGAGACAGGAACGAAATGTAAATGTCCTAACAGAACTTCAACGGCAGACTTCGAGATGCAACAGTAACGATGTACGAGCTGTATATCAATGCAGAGTGTAACAAAATTGGAGGTATGTGTTCCTATCAATAACTATAAAGATCATAATGCAATTTAGGCATTCAAACAATGGTCTCACATTTGCTCTCTCCGCCGCAATTAATATGAATAATTGTTGTAATTAATTTAATAAGTATTCTATGTTGCTAATAAATGATTTTATTTGTAAAGTTAGCAATGCTGCAATTAATGAGTGGTAGTATGTTAATAAATATTCTTTTACACAACTCGCACTGGAGATAAATATGGTGGGTTAATAGCGGCACACAACTCAATGTGTTTTAAGGTTCTATGATGTACGATTATGATTTACGGCCACGTTTAAGAATTCAATTTAATATTATGCTTTGCATAATTCTCATAAGATGGGTTAAGGCGGTATTTCACGTATCAACGCAATGGTTTAAATAATTTAATAATTAAACAAATGTTACTAAATCATGATGTTATTTCCAAGTTTTAAATGCCAAAGTAATTGTGGTAGTTGTATGGTGAAAGATTTTATTTAATATGCAAAGTTTTGTGCACCACATCTAGTATTCACGGATTGTAGTTTTTGTACCAAATTTTGTTCGAATCGCTTCATTCGTTCGTTAGATATCGTTCAATCTCTCTGACACACACGCACACAGACACACATACTTACACATACACAGTGATATCACTTCAAAAACGTTGAATTCGTGTTGAGGGATGGTTGAAACGTGTTCTTCCGTCGAAAACTCGAATTCTATCACACTCCATCACAATACTTTCTTTATGCATTATACTATGTATACAGAGTGTCCCAAAAAGATTGGAACGCTAAGAAAGTAAGGTAGCTAAGAAAGTAAATTTGAAAGTAAGGTAGGAAATAAGACTACGTAAATGAAACAGTCCTCCCATTAATTTTAAAAAAGTTATACTTTTCAAATTTTTATACGACTCCCTTAGACAAATTGGGTCAATCAGAAAATTTTTATTTTTAATGCAACAAGATCATTAAAAAACACCGCATATCTGTATCTTTAAAATCAACTAAATTATGATAAAGGAAAATATCTGACTTATGCCACTTTTCTGTACCATGTGAAAGGCTGTTTCATCAGTGAAAATAGGGATCATAAATAAATTGACGATGGAAATTGTTTATATCAAAAATACATTAATATGTGTCAACATTTTTTATCACAAATGCATTTAAATAAGGCATTATACAGACAGAGATCATATAAAGCAGTGGTACTCACTACTCGTTTGGGGTTCTCCTATGTATTAACATCCAGTTTTATCTTTTTTTGTGATATGTCACAAATTTACATTTCTAATTTGATATATAGTCCCCATTCACAATGTTCAATTTTCAATTAAATATAACTCGCTCAATTTTAAAGATACAGATATGCGGGGTTTTTTAATGATTTTGTTGCGTTAAAAATAAAAATTTTATGATTGACCCAATTTGTCTAAGGGGGTCGTATAAAAATTTAAAAAGTGTAACTTTTTGAAAATGATTAAAAGTACTTTTGATTAACATAGTCTTATTTTCTACCTTACTTTCAACATTTTTGCAATTTATATTGCCCTCTAATCTCCAACAGGTAAGGAATTAAAGCGCGCTTCAATCTCTTTGGGACGCCCTGTATAAGGAAAGTAAAAATTGTCTTCAAAATGAATATGGATTATTTTCACAACCACGAAACACGGAGAAAATCTTGACAAAAGTAAATTTTTATTTAAGACGGAATATGACGATAAAGTGGATGACCTACAATGTTTTATGTCAGATAACGGAATTCACAAAAACTTTTGATGCCATCAATGTAGAAAATGTAAAAATTGTCGCAAGAAAATAGAAGCAATAGATGTATCCGTACGTGATCCGACGAAACACAACTAATTTTATCTGAATGTATTCTGGAAAGAACAGAAGAATATTCCGACTGAAGTTCTCTGCGCAAAGGTTAACTATATAAATGGGGCAAAATTCTAGCATTGTATGGAACAGTAAACCTAAAAGGGAAGCTATTGGTAAAATGAGAAATGACGACCTTGGAGAAAATAATTTATAACGAATACGAGATATTTTCTAGAATTATTTATTTTCAAAATGGCATTTCTTTCAAAGTTTCACTTTAAAGGATTGCATGTAATCCCGAACTACTAAAACTCAGTTACAGTATGTAGACAAAGTCATCTGCTACTCACATCAAACTTTCCTTATATATATATATATTATAATGTATAAGGTAAGTATTGTAACGGAGTCGAAAATTCGAATCCGAGTTTTCGACGGGAGAACACGTTTCAAGAATCTCTGAACACGAATCAGACGCTTTTGAGGTGATATATATATGTGTGTGTGTGTGTGTGTGTGTGTGAGAGAGAGAGAGAGAGGGGGGGAGAGTCTGTTCAGACGATATCTCTTGAACGAATGAAGCGATTCGAACGAATTTTGGTACACAAATTTCAATCCGTGAATACTGGAAGCCTATTGCTTTTATACGCAATCGAATGCTCAGAATCCCCCAAATTTGGAAAAGAAATTTTGAGAAAATCATCAAAATTTCGAAACCTTCCATAACATTACTTAAATAATCACTTCTTATGTAATTTTTCATTAGAAAACGACTGACATAAACTTTAGAAAGCTAGCATAAACCGTTCCTAAGATATTGCACATTTTTCAAAAAAATTAATCAAAAAATCACATAAAATTAAAAAAAAGTATTAACTATTGTGAAATATGTTCACTTTTCATATGTATACTGCTTACAACTAAACAGCAACACCATGAAGAAATTGATGTATCCTTATGAAATTTACAGAATATAATTGTAACATGGAGATGTGCAAATGATCAAAAATTCATACCTGGAAAATGAAAACATGGAACACTTTATTGACATTAGAACAATATGGAATATACCCACCGTGAGCGGCTATGCAGAATTGAATATGACGAGGTAACTCATCAATGATATGGTCAATGATGTGCTGAGGGATAGCATTCCACACAGCAATCAATTGGGCTTATGACTGAACATGGTTTGCTGGAATTGGGAGTTATCATAATCGGCGATCCATTATGTCCCAGATGTGCTCAATTGGCGACAAATCCGGGGAATATGTTGGCCAAGACAGGATATCGAAACCTTGTAGACTATCCATAGTTACCCGTGCAGTATGTGACCTGGCATTGTCCTGCTGAAAAATCAGTCCAGGCCTGGTTGACAGATATAGCTGTACCACAGGTCTCATAATTTCAGAGACGTATCATTGTGCCGTGATACTGCTAGAAACGTAAACCAAAGGTGTTCGTCCATCAAATGTTATACCACCCCAAACCATGGTACCACTTTGGGTGCTGTGTGGCCACTGATAGAAAAAGCTTCCTGGTGCCGTTGTTGAAAGCTCCGCCGTACGCGAGTATACCCATCTGGCATTCCAAAACAGAATCGTGAACAGAATTTCGTTCATTCGTGAACAGAATGCTCCGCCATTCTGTCGACCAATTGCGTCTCGTTTGACACCATTGGAGGCGACGGAACCAATGAAGACGTTGAAATGGTAGGTATCGAAAAGGTGTCTACCTTGGAGTCCTGCTTCATGCAAATGGTTTCGAATTGTGTGCTTCGAAACCACATTACCTGTAGGGTGGGGTAAATGTCGTTGTAACACGGTTACTGTGCTAAACAGCTTCCGCGCAACGCTTCTCAGAAGCATACGATCTTCACGTGGTGTGGTACATCTGAAAGCTCCCCTACCTGATCTTCGCGTCGTTCCGTTGTCTCTCACGAATCGTAACACACACCTTTGAACTGCGCTCACAACACGACCCAATAGTTCAGCAATCCTTCGAAGGCTCATTCCATCCTCACGTAAAACAAAGACATTTCGTTGACGACAACTGAACGTATACGGTACGTCGACGTACTCTTGGCATACTGTGATGATTTTTACAACCAGAAACCAATGACTCTACAATTTAGCTGTGATATCGCTCCTCTTTGACTTGACACTTTTATGATGCTTGGAAAGGTGTTATGGGTACGAAACTGTAATCATTTGCATATCTCGTCTTGCTGTTTCCATTACCTGATTTACATAAAGCTACACCTATAACGTTATGGTGTTGCGATTTTAGTTGTGAGCAGTGTAATATTATGCGATAAATTTGTTATCATCATTCTCGCCTATCTAGCTCTATCCATTCACGAGAGAAGATACTTTGGATAATAATTTTGTATTTGGACGCCATTAGTTGTTTATCTACTATGAATAACCTATTTCTCCGTTAATAACGCTTGGTGAAATTTTGGCGACGAATTTGGCGGAATATCGCCAACTTGGTTTTTAAATGTTGTCAAATTAACAAAATGTCGCCAAATTGAAAAAAGTGTCGCTAAATTGATGAAAATGTCTCCAAATTGATGTAAACAACGCTACATCAATGAAAAGGACAACTAATTGATAAAAATTCAATATCTCGGAAAGAATATAATAATCTACTGTAAGGAGAAGATACTTTAAGTAACAGTTTTGTATTTAAATATCATTAGTCATTTATCTAATATAAGAATAGCCTATTTCTCCGTCCATAACGCTTGGCATAGTTTTGGCGCCGGTTTTGTGGCGATATTTAGCCCCAGATTGATGAAAATATCATCAAAATTACAAAAATTAAGCCAAGTTAACGAAAATGACGCCTAACTGATAAATTTATTATTAAAATATTTTAATATATGGACTATATTACTTATTGAGGATGCTATCAATATTGATAATTGTTAATTTGAGTTTTCTGTTTACTTCATTTTATTCGTGACATAAAATTTCTAATGTATTGTTATGCCATAATTTAGTTCTAAATTTTTATTTTTGTAAAACGAACTATGGGCATCGAACGTGTAAAGTGGTTGACGACTGTTTGCATAAGACCATATGCTCATACTATTGTAAAAAGTCTTCGAATTTGTGACTTTTAGGTAAATACACAAGATGGCACACGTTGCCGCTTGAGTTTGAAGACAAATATGGCTAGTTTTCGAAAGTTCTTGAAGGAAGACCAAAAGTTGATAATTTCGCCAAATAAATACGAGAAGAGTTCAGATAAGAATGTAAAAAATGTGCTCTGAATTGTAAATGCATCAGTGTTTTGAAATTGCGATTTCAAGAATACTGTTGCAATGCATCCTCTCAAATTGTGGTTGTATTCTTAGAATACAAACATGAGCCCGAATTTCTGGATAACTAACGCTTTTATTTGGAGGCGCCATTAACCGCAAAGAAGAACAATTTATGGCTGATATCACTATAAATATCTTACAAGATCTCACTACACATCAGATACAAAAAAAAACCAATTGAATGTTCCACTAATTCACAAAATTGCCAATTCTTTTTTTAAAACACTGACATATGACACAATTCAATTTAACTCGTATCACGTCAACTAGTTCCAAATAAACGATGGCTTCCTTATATACTCTCCATAGAATTCTCTAGAAAGAGGGCGGTATCATCGAAACTAGTGGATATTTCAAGAAAGTGGCACCAAATTCGGAAACTCACCGAATGACGACATTGGCGATATTTCGCCAAGTTTTGACAACCATACTTTTACGTAATAGCAATGGTTCACCCGATAGGAATGGCTGAAGAAGTGTTTTCTCCTCACAAGAAAGTAAAGCGCAGTGAGGCATTTTATTTTATACATTCCTAACGATACGATATTTATAACAGCATTTAGGCAGTATCATAAGTCATTGTCTCTTTTTATGATATACTAGAACGAATTACCCGCCTTTGCCCGGGTCCTAAATAAGCGCCTACTACTAAAATAATACCACTCAGTTTCCAAAAATTCCTGACAAGTTTCAATCCAAATCCCTACAAAACGTGAAATCCATAGTTTAAACACGAAAAGCACCACTTCACAAACGTTGAAAATTAAAAAAATAAAATAAATAATCCTCCAAAAAGATTCCCCCTTCTGTTGGAGTGGCTTAAATCCCGGCGTTGGTTGGGTATACGCAGTCGACAAATCGAAAAATGTACGTTAGAATGCGAAGATATATACCCAACTTTTTGCCAAACTATAGAATTAAGTTAATCTTGTTTTTTCGGATTCGGCAAAAATAGCACATGATCTAAAAAATGCAAATTTCGATGTATTTAAAAAAATAACTGAATATGAAGAAGTTGTACTACGGATGCGGTTCAAACATCATTGATAAGAAAGTTCTTCAATCTTTCTGATGATGTCAAGATGGAAACTCTGTGATAGTATTTTGGGTCGCTAAGAAACCAAAATGTGTGAATGTCGCTAACAATGGTGATAAATCATGAAATAACTAAAAAACGAATTCAAATTTTAAAAAAAAAATCTGATGTAGGCAACACAAGACTTTCCTTATATAATTGTAATGAATTTACTACTGTTCAGTAAAAAAAAATAGATTTTTTCTTATAGTAGATACTAATATTCCTCCCAAGATATTGAATTTTCGACAATTAGTCGTCATTTTCATTGATTTAGCGCCATTTTTATCCATTTGGCGAGATTTTCGTTAATTTGGCAACATTTCAAAAAGTCGCCAAGTTGGCGACATTCCACCAAATTCGTCGCCAAAATTCCGCCAAGCGTTATGGACGAAGAAATAAGTTGTTCTTACAGCAGATAAATGATTATTGGCGTTCAAATACAAAAGTATTACTCAAAGTATCTTTTTCCATGAATGGAACGAGCTAGATCCACGAGAGTGATGTCATCCAATTTATCGCATGGTATTACATATGAAAAGTGAATATGTTTCTCAATAGGAAATATTTTTTTTTCATTTTATATGACTTTTTAATATTTTTTTTTGAAAAATGTGCAATATCTCGAGAACGGTTCATGTTAGCGTTCTAAAATTTATGTCAATCGTTTTCTAATGAAAAATTACATTAGAAAAGTCTATTTGCGTAACTTTATTAGTGGTTTCGATTTTTTGACGATTGTTTCAAAATTTTATTCGAAAATTTAGGGGAGTTCTGAACATTCGATTACGTATAAAAACAATAGGCTTCCAGTGTTTACGGATTGTGATTTTTGTACCAAATTTGGTTCGAATCGGTCTATTCGTTCGTCAGTTATCGTCTCCACAGGCTCACTGACACACACACACACACACACACACACACACACACAAACACACACACTTCACACACACTCATACTTTCACACACACACACACACACACAGACATCACTTCAAAAATGTTTGATTCGTGATCAGGGATGCTTGAAACGTGCTCTCCCGTCGAAAACTCGATTTCGAATTTTCGACCCCGTCACAATACTTTCCTTATACATTATGTATATAAGGAAAGTAAAAAGAAAGAAATACGGCGAGATGCACATTCTCGGGTCCCGAAGTACCTGCGTATCACATGTCATGGCCTTACAACGCTTAAATTTACCGCTACAAACCGCTCAAACGCACTGAAACAAGGACATCTTTTATTGTGCAAAATATGTAATTCAATTAATATTTCATTCCGTCTTTGTTTATACAGGGAGAGCTGACGTATGAAGCTATTCAAAGTATGAAATATCTCGACAATGTGATTTCAGAAACGCTCAGGATTTTTCCACCAGCAATCAGGTGAGCTACTTTTTTGCTTTGTAACCTTTTAGAACTGAACAAAAGCGCTTTATCCTTCTGGTTCAATTTTTTTCCAATAAACACAACTTTGAAATGACTAAGCGTTGCTAAAGAAAAAGTATCTGAAGAGAAGAATCATACATTCTTGATGAGTTAATTCGCTATCGAATAAAAGCAATCCGTTGTTGGCAGCACCTAACTTTTCCTACATAATGATATTTTCATCAATCTGGGGCGAAGTATCGCGCGGTAATTTTTGCGAACTTAAATGAGCCGCCAATTCCAAAAATTTATCTCCAAGCGCTACAGACTGACGGAGAAAAGAACATTTCTGAAAAAACAAAATGACTATTAGCAAATTCTTGGGCGTCAAAATACAAGACTATTACCTAAAGTATCTTCTCTCGTGAATGGAACGAACTAGATCCACCAAAATGGTGTTAACAAATGATTCGCATATTGTTACATATGAAAAGTGAAAATGTGTTACAGAAGTTAATACTTTTTCATTTTATGTAATTATTTTGATAAATTTATTTAATCAACGAAAAATCTCGGTTCGTGTAACGGTAAAACCATCCATGCTAGCGTTCTAAAGTTTTTATCATTCGTTTTCGAATGAAAAATTGCATAATAAATGACCATTTATGTAACATTATTAAAGATTCGGATTTTTTAATGATTTTTTTCAAAATTTCATTCGAAAATTTAAGGGTATTCCTAACATTTGATTTCGAATAACACCAATAGTTTTCACCGATTTTTGTAATATTTATAATCAAATTTCGTTCAAAACAATCCATTTGTTCGTGAGATATCGCATCAACAGACTCATGGACACACACACACATACATCATCTCAAAAATGTTCGATTCGAGTTCTGGGATGCCTGAAACATGTTCTACCTTCAAAAACTCGAATTCGAATTTTTGACACCGTCGCAATAACTTCCCTATACATTATACTACGTATATTACAAAGTTTATAGGGAAAGTTATTATTCATTGCATAAAACTGTCTGTCTTCTACTTAAAAATTGCAAGTCCTATTAATTGGGATTCTCGAACTAAAGGAACTCAACAAAGAATGCATGTATCGCTATGAAATATTATGCACAGATACATCTTGTAAAAATCTGATATGGGCCTCACATGACTTTCCTTATATAATGCAATGAATTTACTATTTTTACAATAAAAAAATAGGTTTTTCTTATAGTAGCTATTTATATTCTTTCCAAGAAATTGAATTTTCGTCAATGAGTCGTCATTTCCACTGATTTAGTGTCATTTTTGTCCATTTGGCGATATTTCCGTTAATTTGGCAACATTTAAAAAAGTCGCCAAGTTGGCGACATTTCGCCAAATTCGGCGCCAAAATCTCGCCAAGCATTATGGACGGAGAAATAAGTTATTCTTATAGCAGATAAATAACTATTGGCGTTCAAATACAAAAGTATTGCTCAAAGTATCTTTTCTCATGAATGGAACGAGCTAGATCCACGAGAATGATGTCACCCAATTTATCACATGATATTACATATGAAAAGTGAACATGTTTCACAACAGTTAATGCAATTTTTTTTAATTTATGGGATTTTTTGATAAATTTATTTAAAAAATGTGCAATATCTCGAGAACGGCTTATGTTAGCGTTCTAAAATTTACGTCAATCGTTTTCTAAGGAAATATTACATTAGAAATGTCTATTTGCGCAACTTTATTAAAGGTTTTGATTTTTTGATCATTTTTTCGAAATTTTGCTCGACAATTTAGGGGGCTTCTGAACATTCGATTACGTTTAAAAACAATAAGCTTCCAGTATTCACGGATTGTGATTTTTGTACCAAATGTCGTTCGAATCGGTCCATTTGTTCGTCAGTTATGGTCTCCACAGACTCACTGACACACACACACACACACACACACACACACACACATGCTTTCACACACACACACAGACATCACCTCAAAAATGTTTGATTCGTGATCAGGGATGCTTGAAACGTGCTCTCCCGTCAAAAACTCGAATTCGAATTTTCGACCCCGTCAGAATACTTTCTTTATACATTATGTATATAAAGAAAGTAAAAATATAAGCTGGATAGGATTTTGAGCAGTTAGCACAATTAAAACTCGAATTATTTGAATTTTGAGATAAAGTGGATAAATATATGGATAAATAATGGTTTGGATAATAATGATGGATAAATAATGATTGAATAAATAATGATGATGATTCATTCTTTTAACAATAATGGTATTTATAGTCTATAGCAGAGAAAAAGTAGCATGAACTACGTCAGAGATTTATTGTTATTCAAACAACATATGTATTAAAACAAATCTGCCAAAGCCACAAATTCATCGGCTTCATCAAGTTATTTCCAAATGTAAATATTTTTTTCAATTTTAATTTGTGAATTTAAGTCCATGAAGATATATACATTTTGTTTCATTCACATATCAATTATAGTACTAGTGGACTAGTGTAATTAATGTACGAGAAAATCAAATGGAATTTCAAACTCCAGATCATTTAGCTATTGTGTCTTCTTTTTCAGGAATGAACGGGTTGCAGATGAAGAATATAAATTAGCTGATACCGGAATTGTTATTCCCAAGGGCATGCTTGTCACCATACCTGTCTACGCTATGCACAGAGATCCCAAACTCTTCCCAGATCCTGAGAAATTCGAACCCGACAGGTCCTGAAAATGCATTTTTTTTTTTAATTAGTTAACTAAAATTTATTAGATTGGTTCTTAAGAATTAGCACTTTTATCAAATTACCAAATTCATATAAAATTTGAATCAAGATTATGCACCCAAGGTGGGCAATCTGCGGCTCTAAAGCTGCATATGCGGTTCCTGAAGCTACTCTATAGCGCCAATAACGACATTGTGTTTCACTATCATTTTTCCTTATAGTTCTATTACTTTCCTTATATACATAATGTATAAGGAAAGTATTGTGACGGGGTCGAAAATTCGGATTCGAGTTTTCGACGGGAGAGCACATTTCAAGCATCTCTGATCACGAATCAAACATTTTTGAAGTGATGTCTGTGTGTGTGTGTGTGTGTCAGTGAGCCTGTGGAGACGATAACTGACGAACGAATGGACCGATTCGAACGAAATTTGGTACAAAAATCACAATCCGTAAACACTGGAAGCTTATTGTTTTTATACGTAATCGAATGTTCAGAACCCCCCTAAATTGTCGAGTGACATTTTGAAAAAATCGTCAAAAAATCAAAACCGCTAATAAAGTTACGCAAATAGACATTTCTCATGTCATTTTTCATCAGAAAACGATTGACATAGATTTTAGAACGCTAACATGAACCGTTCTCGAGATATTGCACATTTTTCTAAAAAACTATCTAAACGTTATATAAAATAAAAAAAATATTTCCTATTGAGAAACGTGTTCACTTTTCATATGTAATACCATGCGATAAATTGGGTGACATCATTCTCGTGGATCTAACTCGTTCCATTCATGAAAAAAGATACTTTGAATAACACTTTTGTATTTGAACGCCAATAGTCATTTATCTGCTGTAAGAATAACTTATTTCTCCGTCCATAACGCTTGGCGATATTTTGGCGACGAATTTGGCGGAATGTCGCCAACTTGGCGACATCTGTAATTGTTGCTAAATTAACAAAAGTCTCGCCAAAGTGATAAAAATGACGCTAAATCGATGAAAATAACGACTAATTGAAGCAAATTCAATATCTTGAAAAGAATATAAGTATCTACTTACTATAAGAATAACATTTTTTTAACTGTGAAAGTAGTAAATTCATTGCGTTATATAAGGAAAGTCATGTGCTACCCACATACAATTATAAAAAAATATTCTATGTGGCTGAACATTCAAATATTTATGAAAAACCTATGTGGTTCTTCTTCTCGAAGAACTTGCCCACCCCATGTTTTAAACGAACAAAAGAGAATCTTATTAGACTTCCATAAGAATTAAAAGGATTGGTGTAGACCAGTTATTTACCAACAAGATCTAAGTGTATTTCGTGAAGAAAAACCCAGACAGACTTTGTTCAAGTTCAACCAGAAAATTGATAATTGCAGGATCTGTGACCCTCTGTTGCTCACTGATACAATCTTAAATCTGGAAATGACAACGCTATGCGTGGTAAAATTATATATAAGCAATTTGCTAAGGGAGGGAGGTTCCTTACACAAAATGGAAAAAATAATTGGTTTCTTAAACAGTTTTTAGTCCGCAGAGCATTTTATATCTATTTTACCTATTTGATAAAGTCCTACTTGCGGTTGCACTTATCTTCAAGCTATTTTAGTTATTTGATTAACTTTCGCCTATTTTTGGACGAATCCAAAGGCAATTCTATCTCTCTTGCCGCACTGGTCTGAAGATTTAATTGTGTCTTTTCCCGAGTTTACTGTATAACTGTTTCGAAAATTATGTATCAAGGTACTTTGGGAGATGCTAATCTTAATTGGCCGCGTTGCTAAATATAGTTCAAAAATGTTTAAATGTTTTGCATTTTAAAATGAACAAAAATAGTCTTAAATACATATTTGCTATACATTTTTATATTTTATTACGTTTACATAAAATTAATTTTAACACTGTGACGATTAACTTCAGAAATGTAGTGGTTCCAAAATGCAGTACGAAATCTAAATTTCAGAGTTACCAATCCACTATTTTTTAAGTTGCACAAGAAAATGAAAAGGTCACTGGTTTGAAAGAAGAGAGGGATAACTGCCTCAAAGCCAATATTGTCTTGCTGGCCGAACGCAGAGACGTTCTTATTTCTAAATAAACCTCATATTCAAGCGATGAGTGTAATGGATGTGATCACATGCAACTCTACAGGAAGTATTCTTGGCTGTTTGCCCGCCATGCCGTTCGTTCCGACAAATGAAACCCGGTGGAAATAACTTCATTAATCATTCCATATTTGTTGATTTTGTAAGCTTAAGTTGTACAATTAATAATTTTAAGTTGTACAATATACAATTAATTTATCAACAATCCAATCCAACTATGGAGAGCTTATATACCATATTCTGGAAAAAAGCACGAAAATGTTCATAATGTTCATAATAGTTAATCTGTAATATTCGAGAAGTTTCTAGAACTCGTCAAAAGTCGACAAGTTCCATAATGTTCTTAATAGCCAATCTGTAATATTCGAGAAGTTTCTAGAACTCGTCAAAAGTCGACAAGTTTCATAATGTTCTTAATAGCCGATCTGTAATATTCGAGAAGTTTCTAGAACTCGTCAAAAGTCGACAAGTTTCATAATGTTCTTAATAGCCGATCTGTAATATTCGAGAAGTTTCTAGAACTCGTCAAAAGTCGAGAAGTTTCATAATGTTCTTAATAGCCGATCTGTAATATTCGAGAAGTTTCTAGAACTCGTCAAAAGTCGACAAGTTTCATAATGTTCTTAATAGCCAATCTGTAATATTCTAGAAGTTTCTAGAACTCGTCAAAAGTCGACAAGTTTGTGATATTTCGTGAAATGTGTCTTCAAGTTACACAAATTTGTCGCCATAACTGTTGTTAATAGCACCTTATTTATAACACCCGTCTTGCAGTAAGCATCTAACAAGAGTGCCTACGAGTTGTCAATGTGCTGGAGTCTGCCAGATCCCCAATAGAAAATGGCTGGAATAGCCTGGGACTTCATCTATAGAGTCTGATACAAACCCAACAGACAACAGAAAACACTTTCAGCAGATTGAGCAAGGATAGCGAGCAATACACAAAAACTACACTCTATAACAAAAAAACGCACAAAGAAGGAGTTGTCCGATTGTGATAAAAATTGGTGGATGTGAAGAACATACATAAGAAAAGAAACGATTAAAATTTCAGAACACTTTAATGAATTAAAGTTTGGCCGTATACAAAGGAAGGAAGTCAATACGGCGTTGGTCCACCTCTGGCCTGGACGCAAGATGTCACCCGGCATGGTATAGTCTGATAAAGTTCACGGATGGTGTCCTGCGGAAGGTCTTGCCAAATTGTCTCCAACTGTCGGGCTAAATCGTCAATATTCCTGAATGGTTGCAAACGCCTTCCTATAACGTTCCAAATGCGCTCTATGGGAATGAGATTGGGAGACCTGGCTGGCCAAGAAAGTGTTGGGCAAGCTTAAAAACAATTCATAGCAACACGTGCCGTGTGCGACCGGGCATTATCTTGTTGAAAAATAAGTCCGGAGTGTCGCAAAAGGAACGGTAACACAGCCGGTCGTAGAATGTTGTCTACGTACCGCTGTGCTGTCAGTGTGCCAGAAATGACTACCAAAGAGGTCCGGCTATCAAAGGAGATGGCACCCCAGACCATACCCACCTGCAGATAACAACCTTCCCAGATATACACCTGCTGAATTCGCAGTTCCGATGCGCTGGAACTCCCACTATTTATTCATTGGACACCAAATTTTATTTATTTGCGTGTTCTCTCAAAATGTCTTTGTATACGAAATTTCATTACAATCGGAAAACTCCATCTTGGTGCGTCGATTTTTTTTTTATGGAATATATATAAGACAACAACACGATTCAATTCCGCTAAAGGCAGTGAAATGCATCGCTAACGAAGATGTTTTACTTTACTGTCCAGACTATCCGGCTCACCAGAATATAGCTCCCTCCTTGGTATTCCAATTTCACTGAATGTATAGATAAAAATTATGTGTGTATATTATTAGTAAAGGTCGATAGGACGGCTGAACTACTATACCGCCAAACACCGCTACTACACCGCAATGCGGGGAGGAGCAGACCTTATAGAGAGGCCTAAGGGAAAAATTGTGGAAAAAGTATTAACGTATTTATGATATTATATGCGATAGGGGGAACTGGCCTAAAATCTTGTGAGAGTATTCAAGATTTGAAGTTCCGTCACTGATCTGTCGTCACTGATCTGTTCACATGACACAAAATAATCGCCTGTCATTATATTATAGAACATATTACTTGCAAAATCGTAATAAGTTTAAAAATTAATTAAACTGATGCATGTACCCAAAAATGTTGATTCTGTAATACATAGGAAGAACTTGGAAAATAGTCGTTTTATCGTGTGTTTTTTTTTTTTGGGGGGGGGGGCAAACGTTTTTATATTTATTTCTTTAATTGTATACGAAGTGCGTAAAGGAGTCATAAAATTTTTAGAGGATCTTTTGTGTTTTCCTGGAACAAGATTCAGAAGAAAAACAGGTTAACGTAATTCAGAATACGCGAAATCCGAATTATCGGGGTTCGAATTACTGTCATGTTAAAATTGTAATTTCGAAGAAAATGAGTTCTAGGAAATGTGGCTCATGAAATCGGGTGTAGGGGGGGGGACTGTTAACTGTCTCTCGGTGGCAACATGTGAGCCGCCTGGTCAGGGAATTCTTGACGCTGACCCTGATATAATGTATAAATTATGAACGCTCTATTGGGATCTTAAGACGTAAAGCTAAATAATAGCTACTTGAGCAATTTTATATTTCACAGCTTCTACAGAAAAAAATCTGATGTGGGCAACACATGACTTTCCTTATATAATGCAATGAATTTACTACTTTTACAGTTAAAAAAATGTTATTCTTATAGTAGATACTTGTATTCTTTCCAAGATATTGCATTTTCTTCAATCAGTCGTCATTTTCATTGATTTAGCGTCATTTTTATCCATTTGGCGAGATTTTTGTTAATTTGGTAACATTTAAAATTGTCGCCAAGTTGGCGACATTCCGCTAAATTCGTCGCTAAAATCTCGCCAAGCCCTATGGACGGAGAAATAAGTTATTCTTACAGCGGATAAATGACTATTGACGTTCAAATACAAAAGTATTACTCCAAGTATATTTTCTCGTGAATGGAACGAGTTAGATCCATGAGAATGATGTCACCCAATTTATCGCATGATATTGCATATGAAAAGTAAACATGCTTCTCAACAGTTAATATTTTTTTAATTTATGGGACTTTTTTGATAAATTTATTTGAAAAATGTGCAATAGCTCGAAAACGGTTCATGCTAGCGTTCTAAAATTTATGTCAACCGTTTTCTAAAGAAAAATTACATAAGAAATGTCTATTCGCGCAACTTTGTTAAAGGTTTAGATTTTTTGATGATTTTTTCAAAATTTCACTCGAAAATTTAGGGGGGTTCTGAATATTCGATTGTATTTTAAAACAATAGTCGTCCAGTATTCATAGATTGTGATTGTTGTACCAAATTTCATTTGAATCGCTCCATTTGTTCGTGCTATATCATCTCCACAGGCTCACTGACACACACACTCAGACATCACCTCAAAAATGTTCGATTCGTGATCACTGATGCTTGAAATGTGCTCTCCCGTTAAAAATTTGAATTCGAATTTTCAGCCCCGTTACAATACTTTCCGTATACATTATGTGTATAAGGAAAGTAATAAGAAACTGTATTTTCAAAGATTGTTGAAACTGTTACAGTTCTTTTAAAGTTAAAAATATTTTAAGACTTTATTCCATTCATTAAAATTTGAAAATGAGTGCAAAAATGTGTCAAATCCTTTTGATTTGTTAATATCTTTGTTACAGGTTCACCCCTGAAGAGCGAGCCAAAAGAAACCAGTACGCTTATCTGCCGTTCGGTGCCGGACCCAGGAACTGTGTGGGAATGAGATTTGCCCTGATGGAAGTTAAAGTGTGCTTGGCCCACGTGATCAGCAATTTCAGAATCAAGAAATGTTCCAAAACGAAGGTAATTATATTTTTATCGCATAACTATGCTGTCGATTCAAAAATAATATGCTCTTATATAATGGGTTTGTGTTGGATTGCCCACATAGCTAGTGAGGGCAGATAGATTTGCCTGGACACTTTATTCTTTCTAACAAGGGAAGGCCTTGCAATAGTTCTCTCAGATTGCAATCTTTCATGTGCTATCTTATAAAGGACTGTTCCATGGCAAATACGGAACATTGTGAATTGTGGAAGGAGTGCAACCTCTAAAGATGGTCCCTGTGCTACTCCCACAATACATATACATTTCCCTTGGTCAACACCTGCAAAAGGGTAAGCAAGCAACTTTTCTGCTAAATATGGACAGAGATGGCTCAGTTACAGAGGGACTCACAGCAGGGCGCTTTTGGGGAGAGCTGACCCTTGACCGTTTCCGGACGCACGTGCGCCCAGGTTCATGCGAACTTTGGCCCAGCTGTCAAATATCAATTCTGGGGTGCTAACCAACCCTCTGTCATCACAGCACCCAATTGCTGGATATAATCCTGTGATATCCAATCAAAATACCAGGAGCTTCAGTTGGGGGAGCCAATAATAGACCTGGAGCTTAATTGTGTAGGAAGTGACATTTTTCGGATGTTCGAGAGAGAGTGATATTTTGAGAAAAGGAGCGAGAATTGGTGTTGTGATTTTGGAGAGAAGGGTCTCCTAAAAATGACTGCAGAGATAAACGGTCAACCCATGATTCCTCACCCGTGGACCCCGCACCCGATGACGGTTCAACGAAATATTGAAGGTACGCAATGCATGTCCTTTACACTCAGTCTATTAGCGCTATGTTACTGCTCTCTCTCTCGACATCGTACTCGCTTTTACACTTAAGTAAAGTAATCAGTGTGGAAATTGTTTTTAATTGTATTTTGATAGATTCCTAAAATTATTACTAGTGTGATTTTAACAATAACCTTAAATGAAGGAATTTAATTGTATACCCTATATGTTCATAATTATAAGAAGTGTGCGTATGGCACGTACCAATTATTGTTACAATGGAAATACACGAGAATGTCAATTCGAATATTAATGGGGAATAATTATGGTTTAGTAAGAGTGTCAATTAAATATATTCTTATTACTTTTAATTTCTTTTTTTTTTGTCAATAAATATGTTATTGTTTTAAGTTTTGTTCGCTGTCCTCATTTCTAATTAATATCTTATTGATTGATTATATGTATTTTTACTCGACACGGCCAATGTCGGAGATTGCTTTAATGGGTAATAATAGTAATAATAATTTTTTTGCGTTCTGACCGGACGTGTGGTGAAAATCCACGCAACAAGGACCATGAATAATGATAAAACGCCACGGCTTTCATCTGCTAAGTGATAGGGGGCGCCACAATAACAATCTGAAGTTGTCGTGCAAACGGCTCTACTGAAGTGTATTATTTACATTTTAGTTTGAAAATATTATCCTTTGCAGGTATTATTATTATTAAATAATACCTGAAAAAGAACAAAATATGCACAGCCGTTAGACTGTAACTTCTTCAATCCTTATAAGGCATTTGTAAAACGTATCGAAGACTACATAAAAATTCGAGCTGTATGCATTGAAGGGGTCCATATTGAAGACATCGATGAACTTTGAACCAACATCGATGAAGAGGCCAACAGAAAGTTAAATAACAGATTATTTATTTTAAAAATGCATTCATTTGTGTACAATTAACTTGGCGCTCATATATTTCAAGATATGGGAATATATTCTTGGAAAAAAGCTTCAAATTCTGTTGTAAAACACATTACAAAATTTAACAAGGTAATGGCAACTATATTTAACATTGGTTCAGAAACTTATTTTATTGTAAACTAGCCGCCTTTGGCGACCAGCCTGTTCGCTACCCTTGAAAATTCTGACCGTGGCAAATTGTAACCGTGGCACACTCGCTGGCGCGACCTTACCAGAAGGTGTAAGGTAACTATTTGGACGGCCAGGAAGTGCCACCCAATTTAGACCGGAACTCAGTGGGGGAGACATCCACAGGGACCGTACCCTCCTTCCCCTACCACCAACCTTTCGGAAGGACTTACGATCCCACATGTTTAACGTGATCGTACTCCGCGTGAACGCGGCTGCAGTTTTGGCAGTGGCGGGAATCGAACCCGGGCCTACCCAGTGAAATTCCCGCGCGCTAACCACTGGTGTACTTCGCCCTCCGCGACATTTTCCATAACTTTCTTTTTATTCACCGAATTTAGACCGGACCCTCCTTCCCCTACCACAAACCTCTCGGAAGGACTTGCAGTCCCACACGTTTAACGTGATCGTACTCCGCGTGAACACGGCTGCAGTTTTGGCAATGGCGGGAATCGAACCCGGGCCTACCGAGTGAAATTCCCGCGCGCTAACCACTGGGCTACCGTGCCATCCGCGACAATCTCCATAACTTTATTTTTATTCGGCAATTTTCGGAATCGAACCCGGGCCTACCAAGTGCAAATCCCGCGCACTAACCACTGGGGTACTTCACCCTCCGCGATATTCTTCATAACTTTCTTTTTATTCACCCAATTTAGACCGGAACCAAGTGGGAGAAGCATCCACAGGGACCGTACCCTTCTTCCCCTACCACCAACCTCTCGGAAGGACTTACAGACCCACATGTTTAACGTGATCGTACTCCGCGTAAACACGGCGGCAATTTTGGGAATCGAACCCGGGCCTACCGAGTGCAATTTCCGCGCGCTAACCATTGGGCTACTTTGCCCTACGCGACAATCTCCATAACTTTCTTTTTATTCATCCAATTTAGACCGTACCCTCCTTCCCCTACCACCAACTTCTCGGAAGGACTCACGGACCCACATGTTTAACGTGCTCGTACTCCGCGTAAACACGGCGGCAATTTTGGGAATCGAACCCGGGCCTGGTAACTGGTTGGACGGCCAGGATGTGCCATCCAATTTAGACCGGAACCCAGTGGGGGAGGCATCCACAGGGAACGTACCCTCCTTCCCCTACCACCAACCTCTCGGAAAAACATACGGACCCATATGTTTAACGTGATCGTACTCCATGTCAGTGGCGGAAATCGAACCCGGGCCTACCGCGTGCAATTCCCGCGCGCTAACCACTGGGCTACTTCGCCCTCCGCGACAATCTCCATAACTTTCTTTTTATTCACCCAATTTAGACCGTACCTTCCTTCCCCTACCACCAACCTCTCGGAAGGACTCACGAACCCACATGTTTAACGTGATCGTACTCTGCGTGAACGTGGCGTAAGTTTTGGCAGTGGCGGGAATCGAACCCGGGCCTACTGAGTGCAATTCCCGCGCGCTAACCACTGGGCTGCCGCGCCCTCCGCGACAATCTCCATAACTTTCTACATATTCACCCAATTTAGACGGGAACCCAGTGGGGGAGGCATCCACAGGGGCCGTATCCTCCTTCCCCTACCACCAACCTCTCGGAAGGACTTACGGACCCACATATTTAACGTGATCGTATTCCACGTAAACACGGCGGCAGTTTTGGCAGTGGCGGGAATCGAACCCGGGCCTACCGCTAACTTCCCGCGCGCTAATTTGCAATTTAAAATGACCATATGCTTAATTCCATCATCCTCATTCCATTGTTTCATTGTTCCATCATTTAAAATATCCATAAAATTAAAATATCCATTTAAAATATCCAAAAGTTGGCGACCAGCCTGTTCGCTACCCTTGAAAATTATGACCGTGGCAACGTTGGCGCGACCTACCAGAAAGGTGTAAGGTAACTGCTTGGAAGGCCAGGAAGTGCCACACAATTTAGACAGGAACCCAATCGGGGAGGCATCCAAAGAGACCGTACCCTCCTTCCCCTACCACAAACCTCTCGGAAGGACTTGCAGTCCCACACGTTTAACGTGATCGTACTCCGCGTGAACACGGCTGCAGTTTTGGCAATGGCGGGAATCGAACCCGGGCCTACCGAGTGAAATTCCCGCGCGCTAACCACTGGGCTACCGTGCCATCCGCGACAATCTCCATAACTTTATTTTTATTCGGCAATTTTGGGAATCGAACCCGGGCCTACCAAGTGCAAATCCCGCGCACTAACCACTGGGGTACTTCACCCTCCGCGATATTCTTCATAACTTTCTTTTTATTCACCCAATTTAGACCGGAACCAAGTGGGAGAAGCATCCACAGGGACCGTACCCTTCTTCCCCTACCACCAACCTCTCGGAAGGACTTACAGACCCACATGTTTAACGTGATCGTACTCCGCGTAAACACGGCGGCAATTTTGGGAATCGAACCCGGGCCTACCGAGTGCAATTTCCGCGCGCTAACCATTGGGCTACTTTGCCCTATGCGACAATCTCCATAACTTTCTTTTTATTCATCCAATTTAGACCGTACCCTCCTTCCAATACCACCAACTTCTCGGAAGGACTCACGGACCCACATGTTTAACGTGCTCGTACTCCGCGTAAACACGGCGGCAATTTTGGGAATCGAACCCGGGCCTGGTAACTGGTTGGACGGCCAGGATGTGCCACCCAATTTAGACCGGAACCCAGTGGGGGAGGCATCCACAGGGAACGTACCCTCCTTCCCCTACCACCAACCTCTCGGAAAAACATACGGACCCATATGTTTAACGTGATCGTACTCCATGTCAGTGGCGGAAATCGAACCCGGGCCTACCGCGTGCAATTCCCGCGCGCTAACCACTGGGCTACTTCGCCCTCCGCGACAATCTCCATAACTTTCTTTTTATTCACCCAATTTAGACCGTACCCTCCTTCCCCTACCACCAACCTCTCGGAAGGACTCACGAACCCACATGTTTAACGTGATCGTACTCTGCGTGAACGTGGCGTAAGTTTTGGCAGTGGCGGGAATCGAACCCGGGCCTACTGAGTGCAATTCCCGCGCGCTAACCACTGGGCTGCCGCGCCCTCCGCGACAATCTCCATAACTTTCTACATATTCACCCAATTTAGACGGGAACCCAGTGGGGGAGGCATCCACAGGGGCCGTATCCTCCTTCCCCTACCACCAACCTCTCGGAAGGACTTACGGACCCACATATTTAACGTGATCGTATTCCACGTAAACACGGCGGCAGTTTTGGCAGTGGCGGGAATCGAACCCGGGCCTACCGCTAACTTCCCGCGCGCTAATTTGCAATTTAAAATGACCATATGCTTAATTCCATCATCCTCATTCCATTGTTTCATTGTTCTATCATTTAAAATATCCATAAAATTAAAATATCCATTTAAAATATCCAAAAGTTAAAATATACATTTAAAAAATCCAGATCGTCCCATCATTTAAAATATAAATATAATAATTTATATAGAGCAAAGTCCCTCTATTCAGAACCGTGACGTCACCTCCACCTTGACGTCCCCACCCACCACCTTCCCTGCTTCAGCGGAGGAGAAACGAACGGAACGCCGAGAAATTTAAAATCATGGCGTCTTTAAAATTGCCATCCTGAAGGCAATTTTCATTATTTCTGGACCACATTAGACTTGTAAGAATGCCAGATATTTCAGCTTTCTAAAAATGTAAATTATTAGTCGAAATTATGAGTACTTTTCACGATGCGAGAATTTAAAAACAAAAAATTGATTTTTTGAGCAAAAAGTGAGTTTTGTTTTAAAATCTTTAAAAAATATTAGAAATCGAAATTCAGATTTGAAATTCATATATTTTTACTCAAAATTCTCTGCTCTTTCCGATGGTGTGATTTATTTTTTTCTACGATGTCTGGATCGTGGAGAAAAAGGGCAAAAAACGGTCGAAATCGCATAAAACATTAAATAAATAAAAAAATAATTAAAATTTTAAAAATCGGTTTTCATGTGTCCCCTTCCCTCCCCCCCGGGTCTCCGATTGCCAAATTTCGTAGCTCTCCGACGCGCGGTCGCGAAACGTATAGTGTATAAGACAGACAGACAGACAGACAGACACACACACACACGCACAGACATTGCCTTTTATTATTTAAGATTGCAATGATCATGCATTTGTTAAATATGCAGATTGTAACGTTTTCATTTGCATTGATCATACATTTAATCATTCCCATTCATAATTTCAAACTTACAAAGAATTTAAATCATTCATTATTTTACAAATTTCATTTGCTTTGACTTTCATTGCATTACAGTCAATAGTTTTGTTGATTAGTTCAGTTTTGTTTTCCAAAAATTTCAGCCTTTGTCTTTGTTGTGTTTGATCAACCTTTACGACCATGTCTTGGCAGTTGTTTAGATAATTAATAAGATATAAATTATATTAGTAATAAATTTATCGTTTGCTACTTACCATTATTGTCCATTTTATTTCAAAATAATAATAATAATTGAAAAGGATAATATTTTCACACTAAAATGTTAATAATACACGTCAGTAGAGCACGTTTGCATGACAACTTCAGATTGTTATTATGGCGCCCCCTATCACTTAGCAGTTGAAAGCCGTGGCGTTTTATCATTATTCATGATCCTTTACAAGATAGGACATGAAAGATTGCAATCCGAGAGAACTATTGCAAAGCCTTCCCTTGTAAGAATAGTTTGCTTAATTATTGAGAATTATATTTTCTTGTGAATTATATAATTCTTGAGAATATTAGTATCTTAGGATGATAATTAAGTAAAAGTTACATTTTAATGAAAACGTTCTTATGATTCACATGTCCTTTATAATCCTTTATAATATATTCCACAAACCTTTCAGAACACTTGAACAAAGACCAGTGCAGGTTATCAGAGCAGTGGTTCAGAAACATGCCTCCCGATTCGCGAATCTAGTTACGGGGGTAAATGTTCGGCAGCCAATAGAGCATGGGTACGTGACGTCACACTGACAATTTTGTCCTTGCGTTTTGTGACATTTCCAAAACAAAATGCTCCTTTGCTTAGCAGTATGGAAATTTTCATTATTTCTGTATATTAAAAACGGTGACTTTAGAAACTTACAATCGTTTAACCACTAATTTTAGTAGAATTTATCTAAATTTATCTTCTTTGATGGATATTTTTAATTAACCGGAAAATAAAATATTCACTTTAATTAAAACATATACACGAGATTTTTTAAAGAAAAGTCGTTACATATCTTTCCCTTCTAGCTCGTATATGCATTTTAAATTTGCTAGTAAATGTATACATCTTTAGACTACTAGTTAGTGACTACGGTAAAAATGAGTAGGAGTGCACATTCACTTAAAACCACATAAAGTGCACTTTAGCAAATGAAATCTTTAAATATATGTTGATATGCTAGTATTCTAAATAACTTATTTTCATCAGTAAGATAAATTTCGAAGTTTAATGGGTTTAGTTTCAATTTTTATTGGCCATCATCGTCTGTTTACCTTTGCACGCTATGGTAAAAATAATGTCCCTTTGCCCTTACGTTTTTGTGCATTCTACTACGCAGGTTGTTTATTTACTCTTGTGCCCATTCTTTATGGAGAGCGGGGCCCTGGGGTTCTGCGAGCGTCAGTGATTAGGAGGCAAAGTCTCCCGACTCGTGAATAGAGTTACGGTATTAATGAACGGAAGCCAAAGGAATGCAGAGCCCCGGGGTTCTGCGAGCGTCCGCGATCATGGAACACGTAGGCGATCGTATGTGTAGTCCAGATTGGAAGAGCTAACGAAGCGAGTTCTAGGGCTGGTGAATGTCAGTTAACAAGGACGGTACTCATTTGAAAATTACGCCTGTGAAGCAGGTGGCACAAAAGTGCTCGTGAAGCGAGCTCAGCGAATAGACCTGTATATATACTCTATAACAAAAAAATCGAGGCATTAAGAAGGAGTTCTCCGATTGTGTGATAAAAATTGGTGGATGTGAAGAACATACATAGAAAAAGAAACGATTAAAATTTCAGAACAATTTAATGATTTAGAATTTGACCGTATGGGAGGAAGTCAGTAAGGAGCTGATCCACCTCTGGCCTGGATGCAAGATGTCACACGCCGTGCATTGACTGATAAAGTTCACGGATGGTGTCCTACGGAAGGTCTTGCCAAATTGTCTCCAACTGTCGGGCAAAATCGTCACCATTCCGGGATGATTGCAATCGCCTTCCCATAATAACCCAAATGTGTTCTATGCGAGAGAAATCAAGAGACTTGACTGGCCAAGGAAGTGTTGGGCAAACCTGAAGACAATTCATAGCAACACGTGCCGTATGCGGCCGGGCATTATCTTGTTGAAAAGTAAGTCCAGGGTGTCGCAAAAGGAACGGTAACACAATCGGTCGTAGAATGTTATCTATGTACCGCTATGCTGTCAGTATGCCAGAAATGACTACCAAAGGAGTCCGGCTATCAAAGGAGATGGCACCCCAGACCATACCCACTTGCAGATATACACCTGCTAAATGCGCAGTTCCGATGTGCTGGAGCTTCCATTATTTATTCATTGGAGACCACATTTTATTCATTTGCATGTTCGCTCAAAATGTCTTTGCATACAAAATTTCATTACAATCGCTCAACTCCTTCTTGGTGCGTCAAATTTTTTGTTATAGAGTGTATACATATTTATATATATACAGGTTGACGCAGCTGTCATTTTGACAACTAGCAGTTATCGTCTACTTTTGCTATATTTCAAAGGAGCGCAAATTTTACATGGCTGATATTTGATACGCAATTTAGTTGTGAAATGGGTGCTTCTGCTTTCAAAAAATTATACCAAACATTCAAGAAGATAGTCTAGAATATTTTGATGAAGGACGAAAATGTAACCTTCTTTTAGCTATCTACAGCCATCAATTCAATTGGGAGTTAAGATGGCCGCTGTTGCGCCAACCTGCATATTTAGGACTCTTGAGAGCAATGACGCAGAACGTATTTTAATTGCAATGCTTTCTATTTCAGGTACCATTAGATTTTTACATCGGTCAAGGTCTCTTGCAGCCCAAAGAAATTGCAGTTCTATTTGAAATTCGTAACGACACCGTGAAAGCCCTGTAGAAGCATTACAACAGGTTTAAGATCAACGGAATTTCATATCCTATACCGAATCCACACAATGTAAATCTTTTCATATTATCGTTATCCACATATAAATTAATGTTTGAACATGGACATTTACTGCTATTGTGCTCCTTGCGAAATATATCTTGATGTTTTGCGTGTCTATTTGTCTTCACATTCTCCAAATATGACTGTATTACATATTTTTAAATAAAATTCATAATTTTTATTGCCACGAGTAATTTATGTTCGAATGGATGTATGGGGTTGAAATCTCACTGGCCTAATATTAAATTCTTTACCCGGCCTGATCTGAAGAATTTTTCAAAATAATCCAAGCCCAACGAGGCTTGTAACGATTATTTTATAATACATTGAAACCTATCTAAAGCTAACATACTGTTGCCTCGTATTATCATCAAAATTTGTCATTTAAAGAATTGATCACAAATTCTATTACATACAGTGTAAAGGACCTTGTTGCTATTTGTTTCATATGCAATTTTAAAATTTTCTGTTCGTTTAAATTTTTTTATTTTAATTTTAATCTATTTTTGGCTTTTGCATTTGCTTTTATCCGACCTTACCAGAGTTTATTAAAAACGTGACCTGAACCCGGCCTGAAATAATATCTTTAAAACTCGGTTAGGCCCGAACCCGTGCAAACCTCGATTACAGGGTTCCTATGAAATTCCCTAAGCACCCCAATAACTTTGTAAGGCAAGGTCCATGAGTGAGTTCTATTTACAGTAAAGAAGCCATGCGCAATCGAATAAAAGTAATTGCAGCGCCTCTAGGGAAATTTTTAAAAAGCTAGAATCTTTTTTATATATTAATATATTTCATTCCTTAAATATTGATCTTAGACATATATAATAAATTACAAAGTTGCGTAAAAAAAGGTACAGAATTTTATGAAATCGATTAAAATTTTCAAGGGAATTAAATTTTAAGAAATACAAAATTTAAATTTTTATACGGACCCCGTACAAAAACATTTCCAATGAGTAAAATGTGCCCCATACATTAATAAGGTGATGTACAAAATTTCAGCATTTTATCATAAGAAGTCCCAGAGATATGAAAAGACAAAAATGCTGACTTGAACCACTTTTCGATGGATCGACTTGGGTTCTCAGAGGGGAAAAATCATGTCGGCTGATCGCGTTTAAGGTGTGATACACAAATTACGAAAGAAAACAATGATTACATAAATAAGTAATAATTTTGCTATTTATTGGTACAAAGTATCTACACTGTGTAGAAATAATAACTTTACACAAAGATTACAAAGTTTGTTCAAAATATTTTCAATCCATGCCAAAGATCCATCAAAGGTAAGAGGCAGATATTGTTTGCCTATGACGCATATCTGCGTTGCGTCATTTGCACTTTAGCTGTAAACATTCACATTTTAATTTGTGATTAATCCCTCACTCAACTTTGTTTAAACATATCTCTGGGACTTTTTATGATAAAATGCTGAAATTTTGTATATCACCTCATTAGTGTATGGGGCACATTTTACTCATTGGAAATGTTTTTGTACGGTGACCGTATAAAAATTTAAATTTTGTATTTCTTCAAATTTAATCCCCTGAAAATTTTTATCGATTTCATAAAATTCTGCAGCTTTTTTACGCAACTTTGTAATTTATTATATATATCAAAGATCAATATTTAAGGAATAAAAGCCGAGGTCAATGTTTCTGGAACATCCTGTATAATTAATAGTAATCTGTAATTGCCGTTTTTCAATTATCTCACTTGGTTGCCCAGTTCTGTATCTTAACTTTTTAAATTCTCCTAGAGATGCTGCAATCGCTTTTATTCAATCAGATATGTTCACGTTGCTATAGATAGACTTAACATGCTCATACATGGACCTTTTCTTAGAAAATGAGTGATATGCTTTAAAACTTTCCTAGGAAAACTTTTCCAGGCTTCAAAACTTTCCTATTAAACACCCAAACTCTTCAAGATGATTTCAATGAATCTAATTCTCCAATGTCCAATCACTTTCCAGTTCAGTTTGCTATTTCTTTGTAACTGGAAGCATAATTGGGGCACATACTAGTTTACTAACTTGACAGCACTCAAGGTAATGATAAATTTGTAATCCTCCGCTAAACTGTACAGTGTGTTTCAAAAAGATTGCTCGACTAAATATCTCTTAAACGATTGGTCGCAGACCGGCATCGTTCCAACTTAAGAAATTTATAATATAAACTCTTTGATTTATCTGTTTGTTTATGTATCTATTTCTGGGCAAATCTGTGATCTCTGGACGAAATTTTGGTGTTGAAATTGGCGGAATATCGCTAACTTGGCGAGATTTTTTTAATTTTGCCAAATTAACTAAAATGCCGCCAAATTGATAAAAATGAGGCCAAATTGGTAGAAATGACAACTAATTGATGAAAATTCAATATCTTGAAAAATAAATATGAGAATCTTCTAAATAATAACCTATTTCTCCCTTTGTAACGCTTGGTGAAATCCTAGCGACGAATTTTGGCGGTATATCACCAACTTGATGAGTATTTTTAAATGCTGTTAAATTGACGAAAATATCGCCAAATTGATGAAAATGACGCTAGATCAATGAAAATGACGACTAATTGATGAAAATTCAATACCTTGGAAATAGCATAATAAACGACTATAAATGACCAAATTCGACCGCCAGTCCGTAATGCTTGGCGAAAAATGTGGCGGGATGTCGCAAACTTGGCGACTTTTTTAAATATTGCCGAATTGATAACATATCACCAAATTGATAAAAATAACGCTGAACGTGAGGCAATGCTTTGCAAATTTTTAATTCGGTCATATGACGGGATATACCTTGTAGTGCTTTAATTATAGTAGATATCATCGCATGCAAATTTTGAACATGCGACACTTTTTAGTAAAACAGTAATTTTTAGTAAAATAGTAATTTTTAGTAAAATATTTAATTAATTGTAAAAATATTTTCCATAGACCCATTAAACCAACAGGAAAGTGTCACTGTCATAAGATCACAATGACTTAAGACATCATTAACTAAAATTTTCGACGGATCATCGAGGACTGTGTAAAAGTTTTAAGTATGCAAGTTTTCAAAAGCGAGTTTTATCTAAAGAAATTACATTTTAGTACGATCCTTGAAATCTACGTTTTCATCGGTTCTTTTGATTACGTGCAAAAAGAGATTTCAGTCCTATAACTAGCAATATTTCCACGGCCAATTTTGGGTCTTAGAAAACAGGTATTTTCCCCGAAAAATCTTTAAATGCATAATGATTAATTTTCTAATTAGAACTTTCTGTGTAGAGGACCCGTATAAAAAGTTACATTTTGTACACTTTTACTAAAACATATCCCGTCGTCATCAAGTCTACCTTATTTGAAACGGATACGTTTCAAATAAGGTAGAACGGATTTGCTGTAACGGATTAACTGGATTAATTATTTATTCACGGTGATATCATGTATATATGTACCGTGTGTATGTATATCGTGTTAAAATGTAGTTAATAACTACAGAGTGGGGAGTGCTGCTCCGGAAAATGTTTAGCCTTTGTTTTAAAATTATGTGAAAGGAAACAAACATGTATAAAAAGAAAATTTATTCAGAAACTTGATAAAATCTTATAAGAACAAAATCAAATATTTTTTACTTACTTTAACCTAAATTGTTACAGCTCAAGATTAGTCTATTAATTTAAAAAATTATATATATTCTTCTTGTTTTAATTTGCGCGAAAAGATCAATAATTTTCTCCTTGATAGTTGGATGAAATTTTGAGGAAATTTTTCTCCATTGGAAGCACTGCAAGCGCATTTAGGCTTTCCGAAAAAAAAAACTACTTTCCATCAGAACATCAGGGTCGGCACTGCGGGAGCGACAGTGCTCTCTCTCCCTCGCAGCCTCGCGTGCAGCTTCCTATGTGCGCATGCTCACAACAGTCAAACACCACACAGCTGGAACTGTGAAGAGCACAGTTCCATACAGAGATTTTTGTATCTTTTTGATAAACTGGGGGATGGCTACTGACATTAAGCTTAAGGATTGTATATTGTACAAGTATAAAGAAAGAATTAAAGGAAAAAGGACTCATTATATTAAATGTTTTCGATAATATCATGTGGAAATAGGGGGTGCTGCAGTTCCACAGTGCCTATACGCGAGCCGCCACTGGTAGTTATCATCATTCCTGCGTAGGTTGAAATTTTTCTTATCTAACATCGGCTATAGAACAAACAGAACAATTGGTTTTATTCGACTGATAATCCGCCTCCCCAATATTTTAATTCTTATGCGTTAAACACATTTCATTGCTAATATACATTAACAAAGTATAAAATTCAAGTAAACATAGGATCTCTAGGCTCAATCTGTTACGGGACGGTGAATATTTGTGAATGCATGACTTGGGGATAAATTAGAAATGTTAGCTGTGCTTATACATAAAACTTGACTTAAACGAGGAGTTACCAAAGGATAACGAAGGTCAGAATTTTTACTTTCCCTGCAATACATGGTAATATATCGAGAAAGTATTGGAATCATGCCGAAAATCGCAACTCGAGTTTTCGACGGATCTACACGTTTTCGTACCTTTAGAATACGAAAAAACTATGTTTAACGTGACGTCTGTGTGTGTGTGTCTGTCTGTGAAATGTATGTATCCACTCTAATTCAAAACTAATGGACCACATTTCATTAAATTTGGTAGGTAAGTCACTTGTGGGTGATAGTGGTGCTGATTAGTTTTCGGTACGATTCGGGATAAAAGAACCCGCCTTTTTCTGCGAAATGGGCCGCAAAAATTGTCTGTATCCACTCTAGCTGAAAATCTAATAAATCAAATTTTGCAAAATTTGGTAAATTAGTCACTTATGGGTTTCCCTGGTACTGATTAGATTTGGGTAGGTTTCGGAAAAAATAACCTGCCTTATTTTGCTAAATACCCGCAAAGATCGTCAAAATATAAAATAAAAACAACGTATGTTTAAATATACCAATTAAATGCTTGTTTTATACGTAATATTTAACAATGAAATGAATAAAGCCAATCCCATTGCATTAGGACTAGCCTTTCTCGAGATATTTTAGTTTTTTCGCATTTTCGCTACGCCACCTTTGAAAATAAGTCCAGTTACCAAATGAGTGATAGCCATATTTTGTGCAATTAAACTCAGTTTAATGAATTATTGGAGAAATAAAGAGAACGTGAATATGAGTCAGCAGGGAAAGCCATGTGTTGCCCGCGTCAGATTTTTACTTTCCCTGCAATACATGGTAATGTATAGGGAAAGTATTGGAATCATGCCGAAAGTCGTAACTCGAGTTTTCGACGGATATACACGTTTTGGGACCTCCAGAATGCGAAAAATCTATTTTTAGCGTGATGTCTGTGTGAGTGTTTGTGAGTGTGTGTGTCTGTCTATCTGCGCAAGGTATGTATCCACCATTACTCAACTAATGGACCGCATTTCAAAAAAATTAGTTGGCAAGTCACTTGGTAAGTCACCATGGTGTTGATTAGATTTTGGTAAGATTTGGTAAAGAAGAATCTGCCTTTGTTTACGAAATGGTCCATAAAAATTGCCAAATTCAAAAATAAAAGATTACGTGTGTTCAAATGTATTAAATGCTTGTTTTACACATAATGTATGACACTGAAAATAATAAGACCAATCCCATTATTCTGGGACTAGCCGTGCTCGAGATATTTTAGTTTTTTCGCATTGTTGCTACGCATTGTTATACATCACTCGTAACAGAATCTAAAAATATTTAACTGTATAAGACGAAAACATTTTGAAAAACGTATAAAATAAAAATTATACAATTTCCACTTTTCCAGAAATACAGTTGAATATATCTTACCATTCTTGAAAAACTGACCAAATTCTTCAAGACCTCAAAATTTTTCAAACTTGCTGTAGACAACTGGCTATTTTACTTCAAGCGCTCAAGCTCCTTATTAAATTCACTGTAGCTACCATACTAAAGATGTTAGTAAATCACACTATCACAATAGTGGAACTAAATAAATGTAATTCACGTAAGAACCTCAATTCAATCCGTATTATACGTTGGTAAAACAAGGTTTTGACAGAATGCTATTTTAATAACATATCTACTTTGAGTTCGCATGTCTGTACACAACCATTTCTTTCAATCAAGTTTCTTAAAATCCGTTCTACGTGGTGCTTCTTTGTATTATTTTCCCTATTTGCGTAGTATAATGCATAGGGAAAATATTATGACCAGGCCCAAAATAGGAATTGGAGTTTTTGACGGAAGAGCACGTTTCAAGCATCCTTGAACTCGAATCGAACGTTTTTTGAGATGATGTATGTGTGCATGTATATATGTTAATGTGTGTGTCCCTGAGTTTGTGTATTCGATATTTCGAGAACGAATAGAGCGTTACGAACGAAATTTGAAATAAATATTGCACTTGGTAAATACGGGAATCCTATTAACTTTAAACCGAACCGAATGTTCGAAAGGAGTTTGTGGTGCCACCGTTGTTGCGGGACTACGCAGTTTCTGCTTGACCAGTAAGTGCGGTAGTGTGCATGTCTGTGAACGGATATTTAAGAAGTTGTAATCGACACTTCAGTCTCGTTCGTTTTCATTAGAGTCTCGTTGCTTTTTACGAGTGCCACTTACTCGAATCTCTACATGCATGCATGTATGATGTTAGATTAGCTACGCTGCGGTAGTTTTGAGCCAAAGCATGTAATGTAAAAGCTGCATTTCGTTATGTTAAAGTTTATTGTTATCCATGATAAGTTTCTAGTTATTAAATTGTGAAGTTTTAAACTTGTAGTCTATTTTCCTGTACGACAAGTCAAATCATGCAAACACATGTGACCTAGTTAAAATATCTATAGTAGCTGGTGGTTGACGCTTTTGTTGCCACGTATTGAAAATGGTATGTCACCCTCCATAAAATAGACTCACTGGTACCCCATATGCCCCCCCCCCAACACGTTTCGAATGATATATTGAAAAAATACAATTTCCCAGCTTTCAAAATTTGAAACTAAAAGCTCTGCAATCAATTTCCTTCAATTCTTCATAGTCCGTTTACTATAGATAGGCATAACGTCTACACTCGTGGACCTTTCTTTACCCACTTAATCGGGTACTGGTGGATTTCCATAGGAACGCTCTATATACCTTGCATGTGTATCACTAATGTATAAGAATTGGATCAAAATGGGTTTGAAAAGCTTGACGGATTGACACATTGGGCCGTGTGAATAAATTTGAAGTAAATATTCAAAACTAAAAGAACTTCGTGTAAAAGCATTTCCTTCTAAACAAGCATATACGGTTCATCTTTTGAGCACAATGGCATCCTTTATTTAATCAGGTGTTTATGAGAGAATGCTTCCTTATACAATGTATTTCAAATGCATTTGTCTGGTGTACACCTCTCATTCAGCGGTAAACCGAGAATATTCATAATTGAATATGTTCACTTAACATCTTAAACTTCATATCTTTCCAGCTGCAACTCAGATCCTAGGGACTAAATACAATTTATCCAGCTACTTTTATTTTATCGTTTTGTCAAGCGATAGAATATATATATATGATACATATTTTTCGATTTAAATTTTTCTATATCAGAGAAGATTTTAGTTTTCTAAGACGTCGCCGACATTCTTGGCTCTTAACATTAATTGCAGTCCTTATCCAGAGCGAGGAGACATAAAAGTTAATGATAAACTGTGTTGAAGGAATGGAGAGCCTAAGCTATAAGCAATGGTAAGAGGTTAATACTCGAGAAACTCTTCATATCATGAAATTAGACCATATAGGGGCAGTAATCACGTAAATATAAGAGTGGGAACGGATATAAGTATCGGATAAGTATCTTGGTAATGAGAATGGCGACAGACTCACGAGTTCGGTATAGAGTCAAGTGCATATAATGATGTAAACCATTCCACTATCAAGTCTCGGGAAACTAGATAAGTGTCCTCAGAAGTATCTGTGAAGTGGATCACGAGTGTTGTAAGTGTTCTCATAATGAGACTATAAAGAGCTGTGCAGAGCGTTTTGGAGCAGAGAGAAGAGAGATCTCAGAGAAATGTGAGAGTTTGATTTTAATTCATGTAGAGAGAACTCTATCTAGCAGAACGATTCTATGTTCCGATATTTGTGGAACTTATCACAGAAATCTTATGCCTGTAATCATGTACTGTTAAAAGGCCTATGCATCTCCATTACGGAGAAGAATGTATGATGATGATGAAGTGACGGCGACTGTGAATAAAAAGCTTCTGAGGAGAGATGCCTCTTCATTTGACTTTTACACAGAGATCAGTTCATTTGTGGTGATCCAATATTATCACATATACATAAATATATTGAAAGATATAGAAATTTAAATTGAATCTTAATAAAGAAAGTATTTTAGTATTTATGCGCAAGGCAGCAATAGATACTAATTACAAAATATAATATATAAAATATTTAGGATGCAAAAGAATTAAGAGAAAGAAGGCGGTGTAAGGTGCTTACATGATGGCGGTAAGGGGTAGTGACCTTACACCCCAGTTAACAACGTGCACGTCCTTGATGCCGCGGCATTGCACTACTGGACGCCAGCACCGACTTTTGCCGACCTTCGGAGTGACAATCAAAATTATCACGAGACCATTATAAATGGAGTAGTAAAATAAACTGAAGTATCAATAGATGGAATGAAATCACTGAGTTGTCAACAGTTTAAATACTTCCTCAAGAACTAAATACATTGCTCAAGGCAATGTTGCCATTATTTTTAAAATTGCCATAATTTTATATATATATATATATATATACAGAGAGACACCAACATTTTTAAAAATAAAGAGTTTAAGTACAATATACTATACTAAGCATGTATATCTAGTTAATTTAACAATAAGTATAATAAAAGTTTACATTAAAATTACTTCATTTTATTGCGCTATTACTAGCATATAAATAAGATGAAATTAATATGTGAACTAAAAAAATTTATGTAGAAAATAGATGAAACATAATAAAGCACTGAATACAAAAAAAAATTCAATTGATTACTAGATAAAACTCAAAAGAATTATGTCATCAAAATAAAAACCTAAAAACAATCTGTATGAATTAAAACGAATTGTTAATAGAGAATGAATAACAATAGATTGAAGGCAATGAAATTGTACAATTATCAGAATATGAATACAACACATTTCCTTCAAATGGTATTTTTCATTTAATGGCCTTATTACTTTGAACGAAAAGGCCATTATTCCTCTCTAAGTACTACAAATTGGAGAATGTAAGTGAAGATGGTCATCTTCCAAATTTCAACCACACATGAAATGTAAGTACTATGTTGCTAGTCGTAAAAAGTGAAATATTTACTCCTTATGATTTGCAACACACTTATATTTTTTAAGTTAACACACACACACACACACACACACACACACACACATATATATATATATATATATATATATATATATATATACATATATATATATATATATATATATATATATATATATATATTTATATATGTACACACACATATATATATGTATACACATGCATATATATATGTGTGTGTGTGTGTTCGTCAAAAATTTAGAAGTCTTCTGAACATTCGATATCATTCAAAACCAATAGGGCTTTAGTATACATTGTGTTGAGGCTCTAGTATACATTGTGTTGAAGACCTAGACTGTCCGACTCACCCCAGGGCTTGAGCAGCTATTTGGACGGTCGGTAAGAGTATACATTGTGCGTGAGAATCTCACCAGATTAGTTTCGAAACGTTCATTTGTCCATGAGATATGCCTACAGATTCATAATCACATACTGACATACACACTAACATCCATGCATTCACACACACACATACACTCAGACACCATCTTAAAAAATGATTCGAGATCGTTTCTGCTTTAAACGTGCTCTTCCGTAGAAAACTTAAATTCGAAATCTAGACAATATTTGACAAATATTGATTTTGTAAAAAACCGCAAATTAATCTTCACTAGATCAATAAGGGTTTTTTTTTATTCTTTTTAAAGTGGTTTTCGCATTTTAACCAGACCAACTAAATTTAAGTTCGATTTACATTTTCAAAGAAAAAAATAATTGAAGTAATATTTTTTTCTTAGTCTGAAAAATGAAAAGTAAATTTCAGGATGGGAAAATTGCGAATAAGGTAGTTTGTACTCTTTCCCTATCACGCAATTCTCTATCAGTTTTTTAACATTAAGAGCTCCAGTTGCCGTGAACACGAAATTCCCTATTATTTTTTTAACATTAATAATGCAAAAAGCAATTCTGTAGGGATATTTTAGTGTAACGTAGGGACAATTAGGGATTTTGACTCCAACAGCTTCGCCACACTGCCGCTCGAAAGAGAGAAAGATTACGCAGTATCAGGATATTAAAGAACCTTGAACATCACGTCAGATAAGTATTAAATGAATGAAGTGGTGGATGGATGAAACGCTATTTACATTTTCAGTTTATGACTCTTCCTCTGTAGTCCAAGCATGAAGTTCCTTGAAGAAGCCAATATCATAAGCCCTGTGGGGCCTGTGTTCGCCACTTTCATAATCGGAATCACGACCCTTGTACTGCTCGTTTGGTAAGATATTTTGATTCTGAGTATCGTGAAAAGGGAAGTATGTGTTTATGTTCATCGTTTGGGATGTGATAGGCATATTTACCGATATGCGGTGTAAACGATTGCTTAGGGTTCAAAAATTAGAGAGAAGGGGGACCTACAGAATTTTGAATTGATTAACATCAATGGTCAGGGTGTCGGTTGAAATCGGAGCTTTAAGAAAAATGCAAAACGTTTAAACACTTAAACCTTTGAGACTGATAGATATAAACAATTTATATTAACAAATTATTGCATATGAACAATTTATATAAAACATATAGTTGTTGTAATTTAGATATTTTAATATCTTGAACTTTTTTGTAAAGGTGGTTTAAATTTCTATATTTTAGTATTTTGAACTTTATTAAAGTTCAAAATAAGTTGTAATTGTGTAAGAGTTTTAAAGACGTTATTTATGCGAAACCACTTTGGTTCCAACGAACAGGAGCCACCACTGATTTTTTCAATATTTATTCAGTTTCATGTGATTACAAATGTTAACTTGTTTATGAGAATCAACAATCTTCTTCTTCTTCTTCGACTCAGATCTTCTGACCTACCCAAGATGTAAGGTATCTGTTTGAACGGCCGAGAAGTGCCACCCAATTTGGACCGGAATCCAGTGGGGGCTTCCATAGGTACCGTACCCATCTTCTCCTACCCCCAACCTCTCGGTACGGACCCACATATTTAACGTGTCCGTACTCCGAATGAACACGGGGACAGTTTGAGCAGAGAATCAATAGTCTATAAATATTTTCATAAATGAAAAGAATACAGAAACGTTCAAAAAACAGTTTTTATTTATACACGGTGGAGATTTACACTAGCCTTAACATCAAGATTTTACCCTATCTGATTCGACAGTAACTGTGTCCGACCACATTTTGAAATCTTAAACCCAAGCACGACCGACCCTACCCGTTGAAGACCCAGGCCGTCCGACTCATCCTAAGGACTCGAGCAACCATTTGGACTGCCGCCGACCCTACCCGTATCAGTCGGAATCGTTGGTTTTCAGATAAAATTAAAATCTTATATCCGAGCCAAATACATGACTATAAATGTGCAAAAGGTATTTTTTTACAAATATCACCATTTTCTGCTATTGCTATTTCTGGATCTTCCAATACTAACACTTTCTTCTACCGCTATTTCTAGATTTTTAAATATTATCAATTTGTGATACGGCTATTTCTGTACTTTCAAATATTAATACTTTTTTTATCGCTATTTCTATAACAGTTTGTTCTGCCTCTATTTCTGTAGTACAAATATTAACCCTTAACGCTCGATATTTATTATTATAATATATACCAACAGATCGAGGGGGTGTGGTTATTAACTGCACAAACCTCCAACCCCCAAAAGAACAATTTTCGCCACCATTTAAGGCTTTTGCGCAGAAAACAATAGGAAGCAGCATAATGATCTATCTGCTCGATCGACGACACCCATATGTGTAGTGTAGTCTAAAACCACGCTGGGCTTATCAACATGTTGAGTTCTCACCACCGCGAATTATTCTGCTGACATTTTGCATCCCTGCTTTGTTTTTAGTACTGAGTAATGTTACAATTCGCTTGTCTTTCCAGTCAAATAGCAAACTGCTGTTTTTACGGCGAAAAATTATTTGTTTAGTAGCCGTAAATGTTGGGGTTTTTATTTGTACGGGCAAACCATTTCTGTTTGTCATTTGCGTTTTATCGCTGGGGCCGTAAACTTACGTACGTACCAATTTTACATTATAAAAGCGATTCATTCATCTATATGTATAAGAGATGTAAGAGATAACAGCAATGTCTCCATAGCGGAGCCTTCCGATTTCTATAACATTAATACATGTCTCCGCAGCGGAGCGTTTCGAGCGTTAAGGTTAACACTTTGTTCTATTGCTATTTCTGGATCTTCTAATACTAACACTTCCTTCTACCGTTATTTCTAGATTTTATATTTGTTTATTATAAATGGCTAGACACTTGATACATTCCTTCATTCCCTATATATCAAAAAGAATCGTGAACCATTTAGCAGCCACATGACGTTGCACCGGTGCACCAGTGGGGGACGAAACATACTTCTCCCAACAACAACAATATCCGAAGGTGGGACTCGAAATCACAACCCGGTAGCCGAGCGAGCACGAGGAAACACTTGCCTTGACTTCTCAGCCACCGCCTCGCATTTCTAGATATTTAAATATTAGTCATTTGTGCTACCGCTATTTCTGTATTTTCAATCATTAATACTTTTTTCTATCGCTTTTTTCATAGCAGTTTATTCTGTCTCTATTTCTGTATTGCAAATATTAACACTTTGTTCTATTGCTATTTCTGGACTTTCAAATATATACACTTTCTTCTACTGCTATTTCTACATTTTTAAATATTGCCAATTTGTGCTACCACTATTTCTATATTTTCAAATATCAGTACTTTTTTTTATCGCTATCTCTATAGCAGTTTCTTCTGCTACTGTTTTTGGATTTTCAAATATTAACACATTGTTTTACCGCTATTTCTGGATTTTGAAAATATTAATACTTTGTTTTATCTCTATTTCTATAGCAGTTTGTTCTGCTACTATTTCTGGATTTTCAAATATCAACGCAGTGTACTACCACTATTTCTATATTTTCAAATATTAATCCTTTGTTTCACCACTACTTCTAGATTTTTAGCTATTAACAATTTGCGCATTGAAAACCGAGAAAATTTGGTAAAATCAGAGCTTATAAAGTATTTTAATTAAATACAAATATTTTTCTCTGTCACATTAAACGTGAACATACAAATGGAAGCAATGAAAGGACCTTTAAAAATAATGTAACAATGCTATAACAACACTATAAAAATAAAATAACAACCTATAATAATAAAGGAAAATGGCTATTTGTCTGTCTGTGTCGCCTGTAGCGGAAAATCTAAACATCGTAGTGACATGAAATTTGGTACAAAGGTACTTCAGGACCCTAAAAAGTACACCTCGGCAAGTATTATTTTTTTTTTAATTTCTGATTAAATTTTTTGTTATTTTATGTTTTAACACGATTTTAACACAAATGTATTCCTTAGTGACGGAAGCTATGTTTTTTTAGAGTTTTCATCTTAACATCATCGTAAAGACCGAGAAATTCATTTTTAAACATACTTTAAACGGAATTCATATAATTAATAGTTTAATTTTTGTGAAATATTAAGTTGAAGACGGAATCTATCTTCTATAAAAATAAAGGACGATGTCTGAACAGAACATGTTATAACAGTTTATGCACGTTTATGCATGTTATAAATGTCATAAGTGCATGAAATTTGGCAAAAAGATCCTTCAGTATGAAGTAAATACTCGTTTCATACGTAATTTTGGATTACAAATTGAACAAACGCAACTCCATTAATTTAGAATAAGTTGATCTCTAAATATTTCAATTATTGGATTTTTGCGACTTAGCCCCAAGTTCCAGTACGAAGTTCCAGTTGTCAAATGAAGAAATAAATATTTTTCAATTTCAGATGTGATGAAATTTGATAGGAATATCCATTTCATTTGTTATTGTGTCCGCTAAAATTTAAAAAAAAGTAAAAGCACATTTGAGTCTGTAACGAAAGTCATGCTACCATCAGATTTATACTTTTCTAATGCTGACGGATTTTACGTATTTTGCCACTGTGACCAAAAAGTTATCTAAGATGAGAAAACGAAATCGACGTTTAATAATATTTCCTTATTTAATTTGCAGTTATTCCATACATAAGCAGCAGTACTGGAAGAAGTTAGGAGTAGCCTCTGTACCACCCATTCCCTTCTTTGGATCTATGATAGAGAGCATGACAAAGGTGAGATGCATTACTACTTTTTTCTCTTGCATTGAAAGTCACAGTAAATATAATGTTTGTGCCCAGTAGCGGATTAAGAGTTTTGTGGACCCTACACTAAACCTTAAACAAGGTTTCCTATGATGTTATAGTTTTATGTCAGGGTTTGCATACAGGGATGATGTACTGCAGTGAAACGACGTCATCAGCAGGTGATCATTAATTTATAGCAGAATCAGTCTTAGGCCGATCGGACTAGTTCGACCCAATGCTAAAAAGGGCCCCACACCGAAAGTAGTCTTAAGGAGACGATGGATGTTGAAATTTTTTTTATTTATTTATTGACTTAGAAACGTGAAAATTTCTATAAATATTCCTCTTAACATTACTATATACAATACCATTAATTTTTTTTTCAATTTTGTTATAATTTTGTATTTTTTTTAATTTAATTTTTTTTAACAAAAATTTGAAAATGCTCCTTGCTTGCCATTTGTTCACATTTTTGATTAATTTCACATTATGACCACTCAAAAACGCATTATGAACAAATTTGGGTATTCATTTTTAAATCCCTCAGAAAGTTAGTTTTTTAAAAATATTTTTCTGTATTAGAACTTAATTTTCATCATTTAATTAGGTTTTTATTCACTTTTAATGACCTTAATAAAATCCAATTATAAAATGCATACCCAGTTTCATTAAAAAGTATGAGAGGTGTCTTCTTGCCAAATTCCATGCATCTTAGACAAAAATTAAGACGCATGGAGCATTTTAAAAATGTAAAACCTTTGAAAATTCTGTTTCGAAAAAAATGCATTCAACCTTTTGCTTACGGGTGGGACAGCGTCCATCCCAAGCGCAGAACCTTCTAAAAAGACAGGTATTTGACATACCCTATCCCAAACAGTTAGATCCCCCTTTGCAGGCATTGACGTCCATGGAAATCGCTGGCAGAAACATTGCACCTGCTGCATAGGGTGAATCAAATACCTGTCTTTTTAGAAGGTTCTGCGCTTGGGATGGACGCTGTCCCACCCGTAAGCAAAAGGTTGAATGTGTAAAATCATGTTATATATTAAAACTTTTTTTAGTAGATTTTCGCTCATTTCAACGTCCACCGTCCCCTTAAAGATTTAAATATTTGCAATATCAAAAAAGTTGGTTTTATTTGATGATTTGAATGAAAGAATTGTACTCATTTTGAGAGGAAGCTCGATATAAATTACTAAATTAGGTATGATTAATTGGACATTAACAAAGATTCGTCTTCTTGATAACACGAAGCGGCCAGGTGCATTAAAAAGTCTGTTTGACTTTTATGTAAATTTTCTATTCAATAATTAGTAACTTTTTTTTCAAATAAATTATAAATACTGGTAATTATGTAATCTGGTATGTTTTCAATGTAAATCACGTCTCTAAAAGCGCAATGTCAATATGCGGAGCATAAAATGCAACCCCGAAGGCTGAAAAAACTCGTGTCTATTAATTCGCTCATGCGTAATCCAAATCTGAGATTCGTTTTTCAAATTAATCCCTGGTTCTGGAGAAATAGCCTCTCAAAGTTTGGCCTTTGTAACAATTTTTGTGTTTACACTCTTAGATCAGAGGTGTTGCTACAACCTAATGCAATTGCATGATCATGAGACATTAACGCCTAAAGAAATAAAAAGGAAACTGTATTCAGCTCATGGAGTTAGAGATGAGACCACCTCCGTGAATCAGCTGAATATTAAAGTTAACCTTTTGCTTACGGGTGGTACAGCGTCAATCCCAAATGAAGAAACTCTCAAATATACAGGTATTTGACATACCCTATCCCAAACAGTTCGATCCCCCTTTGCAGACATTAGCGTCCGGATGCCAATGCCTGCAATGAGGGAAGTTCTCCTTCTGAAGTAAAACCCAAAGTCTACAATTTTGGAAAAATTCCTGTTCCTAAAGCTGGTAGGAAAAGCTAAAACCAAAAGCCAGTTATTTAGTGACTAGAGGTCTACACGGGTCTAATTTAAAATTTTACCCGGACCGAAATGTTAAGATTTGACTCAGGCAAAGCCCCAAGAATTTTTAAAAATATTTCACCCGAGCCTAATCCGTCCCGAAATCACTCAAAGCCAGTTCCAACGCGGACTTCCCCAAATGTTTTCGTAATACATTGAAGCATGTAGCCTCTTTTGATAATCCAAATTTGCATTTAAGGAATTAAACACGAGTTATACTTGTATTACATATAGTAATAAATTAAAAACAACCCAAATTTGAAAAATCTGTACAAATCTAGAATGAGCATTTCTGCAAAGTGTGTTTTTATTTATCATTTTGGTTTGATAATATCAGAAATTAAATGAGAAAACGGCTCTTCAATTGAGATTATGTTTAAAATATTTTTATTCACCCATTTAAGTTATCAATGAACAATGCAATGCTCTTCTGTTAGCGCTCATCAGCACCAAATATTCTTGACTGCAGTGGTTACCAGATAAATATGCCATGTCATATGCCACACATTGTTAGTACTTTTTAAAATATTTCAATGCGATTAGACTTACTATGTAAGTGTACAGGTAATATTTTCTTTGACATAGTTATGAGTAGTTTTAAAATTTAATAATTTTAAATCAAAAGTGATAGATGTTTAGAATACCGACATAAATAAATTCACGGACAATAATGCATGTTATCCATATATTAATTTTAAAGTATAACAGTTTTCTGAAATAAATTTTCATTTAAAATTTATTATCGGAAAGAAATCAATGGAAGTGTTTTACTTTAAGAATAGAATTTATTTAATTTTGATAATTTAGAATCATTCGGAAGCTAATAACTGAAATTAAAATCACAGAAAAATTGAAAATAAAATATCACTGAAAAATTTTAAGTAAACAGCACCTATTGGCATTTTTGTTTATTTTGACCTTGCACAACACGACCCGAGTTTAATAAAACTTGGCCTGCTTCCGGCCCGTGGGCCAGGTCTGGTCCAAGCCCACTGCCGGGACCGAGCCCATGCAGACCTCTAATTTGAACCCCCTTGATATTGATATTTAAAACTGAAATCCCCAAAAATTGAATTTTAAAATGCGCCACTAAGTCAGGTTAGTAGGAACTCGGCGAGATTTGGAGTCCTGGTCAAAATACGAAAAAGCACTCTCTCCAGTTTTCTCAAATTTTCAATCTCAATATATGAAAAATAAAATAAATTGTTCATTTTATTAGATGGTTATTCATATTTTGAATTTATAAGAGACGGTATGGAAATTATCCATTTACAGGACTTGAAATAATTTATATAATAATATATTATAGTAAAATTTGAATAGAATGGATTAGTGTTTTAGATCTTATTGCATTGAAATGTGAACATATTATCCAATGGGCAGCCAATGGAATGTAAAAAGAATAAAGTTATTGTAAAGAAAAAAAGATAAAGGTATTTTAAGGAAAAAAAGAATAATGGTATTTAAAGGAAAAAAGAATAAATGTATTTATTCAGCTCATCATTCGCAAAAATTTCTTTGGGGAAAAAAATGTCCCTGTATTTTGTTATTTTCCCTAAATATGTAGTATAATATATAAAGTATTGTAATATATTATAATATACATTATATTATAATATACAAAAATTTGAGTTCGAGTTTTTGAAGGAAGAACACGTTTCAAACATCCCTGAACTCGAAAGAAACGTATTCGAAGTGATGTCTGTGTGTGTCTAAATGTGTATGTGTGTGTATGTATATAAGTGTGTATGTATATGTATGTTAGAGTGTGTGTCCGTGAGTTTATGGATGTGATATCACATGAATGATGGAGCGTTTCGGACGAGATTTACTACATATATTAAAATCGATGATTACTGAAACCCTCTGGATTTTAAACGTAGCCGAATGTTAGGAAGGACCCCCCACACACACACACACACACACACCACCACCACCACCACCACCACACTCCCCACACCACCCCACCACCAAATTTTTGAATGAAATATTGAGAAAATTTTTTAAATTTCAGTACCTTCAATAATGTTACATAAATAATCATTTTTATGTAATTTTTCATTAAAAAACGAATGATACAGACTTTAGAACGCGGGCATGAACCGTTCTCGAAATATTAATCGTTTTTCAGATAAATATATCAAAAGAAAATTACATAAAATTTAAAAGTTTGAATTATAATTCACTTTTCATATACAATATTATGCGGCACATTTGCTCACATCATTCTCGTTTTGGATCTAATTAGTTCCACTCGCGAGAGAAGTTACTTTGTGTATTAATTTTGCATTTTGATGCCCAACACTTCGCAAATAATCATTTATTTATATGTAAGAAAATCCCTTCTATCCGACTGGTCTATTGGCGATACATTTGGCAAAAAATCTGGTGAAATATCGCCAACTTGGCGTCTTTTTATAATAGCGATAAATTAATGAACATATTGTCAACTTTTAAAGAAATGACGCTAAATTAACAAAAATTACGCTAATTTGGCGAATTAATTATTCAAATATTTTTAAATATTTTTAAATATAATATATATATATATATATATATTATATATATATTTTAAAAATATATATATATTTTTAAATATATATTTAAATATATAATACTGTATTATTTATTGCAGATGCTATCGGTATTGATAATTATCAATATCGAGTTTGAAATATTAGTTAATTGGGTACTTCAAAATAGTTTTACATGTTGTCATCCGGAAAAATGTCAAATGTACAATTCAACATTAAATACATTGTGCCGTGGATCTCTTACATTACTTTTCGTTGGGAAAGAAGAAAATTCATTGCATTAAATAGGGAAAATAACCTGCTGTCCACATTAGATGTTTTCTGTGAAGGAATCGAAGCATAAGCTTCTTTAGTTTCATATTAAATTCGAAACTATTTTTACTTAAAGCAAAACTAAAAAAAAAAAAATTAACCCTATGTTGGTTGTTCATCAAAATTCTAAGGATTTCTATAACCAGAACTTGTTGGTAATAACCAAAATCGTTTTTTGAGAGATAAAAGATATTTTATGTGGGCAGCATGCGACTTTCTTACATAATGAAATGAGCTTTAGTCTTTCATTGTTTCTCGTCTCTCAAATAATATTGTGGGACAATGTTTTTTTATTTGAATTGTTCATTAAAATTTGGGCGTTTTAATTTAAACAAGAAAAATTAATCATGCATAAAGCATTGATTATGAAACACTTTCCAACTGAAATGCAATTTTATTTAAATATCTCTGAAATGCGAATCATTCAGCACTGTAATTTTTTAAATTATCACAGTACTACAATAATTTATTAAACTTTGAAACTTAAAACTTCATTAAAAAAGGCAATGCTATAAAATAGCCTGCTTTTCTATGTAAAATCAATGAATATTTCATTCATATCATAAACGCTCCTCTAAGATCACGATTTTCTTATTACAGCGAAAAAAAAATGGATGCCATATTTCATTTTGCAATGAATCACGTGATCTTTACATGTAACATGGGTGTAATTATTATTGCAATTTTTATTTAAAAAACTGCTTTACATATTTTGATGAAATTTTTTTACACATTTTACGTGATAATTTGAATATTTCCTACAATTTAAAAGTACCTACCAAATTTAAGTTTCAAAGTACCAAATTTAAATATATTTTACACAAATCTAATTAATAATTAATAACTGTAAGAAAAAAATTAAGCATCCACTAAGAAATATAGTTTAAGCGCTTTTAATAATTATGTAATAGTTTATTATATGAAATCGATTGCTTGGATTCCAGTCAACAGACTCCAAAAATTCAAAATCCAAATTCTAATTGTGTTCTTTTTTTGTCAATAATGTATTTAATTTTTCGTCATTTAATTTGGAATAGCTCATCTGTTACTTAGGCAACTACGTAATCATCATCGTGACGTCGTCAAATATGCGCATGAATAAATAAGGCCATACCACATTGTTATCAGTATTGATTTAACATCAAGCAAATTGGTATTGCCGCTTTTGGCGGCTGTATTGGTCAATACAATATTATTTATTCATACTCACGTGCAAAATCCTCATCAAAATACAACTGACATTTGAGGAATATCCTTTTTAAAAAAATCTGATGTGAGTAGCACAAGACTTTCCTTATATAATGCAATAGATTTTACTACTTTTACTGTTAAAAAAGTGGTATTTTTATAGTAGATACTTATATTCTTTCCAAAATATTGAATTTTCTTCAATTAATCGTTATCTTCATTGATGCAGCTTCATTTTTATCCATTTGGCGAGATTTTCATTCATTTGGCAACATTTAAAAAAGTCTCCAAGTTGGCAACATTCCGTCAAAATCTCGCCAAGCGTTATGGAAGGAGAAATAATTTATTCTTATAGCAGATAAATGATGCGTTCAAATACAAAAGTATTACTCAAAGTATCTTTTTTCATGAATGGAACGAGCTAGATCCACGAGAATGATGTCACCCAATTTATCGCATGATATTACATATGAAAAGTGAACATGTTTCTCAAAAGGAAATATTTTATTTTTATTTTATATAATTTTTTGATAATTTTTTTGAAAAATGCGCAATATCTCGAGAACGGTTCATGCTAACGGTCAAAAATTTGTGTTTATCGTTTTCTAATGAAGAATTACATACTAAATGTCTATTTGTGTAACTTTAGCAGAGGTTTTGATTTTTTGATGATTTTTTCAAAATTTCATTCGAAAATTTAGAGGACGCTGAACATTCGATTGCATATAAAAACAATGGGCTTCCCGTATCCACGGATTGTAATTTTTGTATCAAATTTCGTTCGAATCCGTCGATTCGTTCGTCAGTTATTGTCTCCACTGACTCACTGACACATACACACACACACACACACACTCACACACAGACATCACCTCAAAAATGTTCGATTCGTGATCATGGATGCTTGAAACGTGCTCTCCCGTCGAAAACTCGAATTCGAATTTTCGACCCTATCACAATACTTTCCTTATACATTATTGTACAGGAATTGTATATAAAAAAAAGTAATAAATTGCAATTTGCGAATTATTTGGCTTAAAATTTTCAAACTACTGTGAAAAAATGACTTCTTTCTTGAATGGAATAACGAGCTAGATTCATTAGAATGGTATTAATAGATTTTTCGCATAATATTACATGTGGAAAGTGAACATATTCGACAATATTCAATGATAGGAAATGAAAATATTTGACAATATTCAATAAAGGCTGTGATGCTGCTTCTGCCACATATTGCATGTATAGAAATATGAATCAAAATATTTAAATCTGTAACTTATTCTATGTATTTTACTTTAGCTTATGTTTGAAGTAGAAATGAAAAGATACATGAAATATGGAAGAATATATGGGTAAGATACATTTATCTTACTATTTTAAATCCCATTTTCATTTTCCCATTTCCATTCTGATTGATTTTTTCAGGATAAAATTAAATATATATATTTTAAGAGCTTCCGCTACAAGTTCATTCAAAAATATCCTTATCTCTCTATATTAAAAAATCTGATGTGGGCAACACATGACTTTCCTTATATAATGCAATGAATTTACTACTTTTACAGTTTAAAAAATGTTATTCTTATAGTAGATACTTTTAGTCGTCATTTTCATTGATTTAGGGTCAGTTTCATCAATCTGGCGAGATTTTTGTTAATTTGGCAACAATTAAAAATGTAGCCAAGTTGGCGACATTCCGCCACATTCGTCGCCAAAATCTCGCCAAGCGTTATGAACGGAGGAATAAGTTATTCTTACAACAGATAAATGGCTATTGGCGTTCAAATACAAAAGTATTACTCAAAGTATATTTTTTCATGAATGGAACGAGCTAGATCCACGAGAATGATGTCACAAAATTTATCGCATGCTATTACATATGAAAAGTGAACATGTTTCTCAATAGGAAATATTTTTTTTATTTTATATAACATTTTGATAATTATTTTGAAAAATGTGCAATATCTCGAGAACGGTTCATGTTAGCGTTCTAAAATTTATATCAATCGTTTTCTAATGAAAAATTACATAAAAAATGTCTATTTGCGTAACTTTATTAACGGTTTTGAGTTTTTGACGATTTTTTCAAAATTTCATTCGAAAATTTAGGAGGGGTTCTGAACATTCGATTGCGTATAAAACAACAGGCTTCCAGTGTTTACGGATTGTGATTTTTCTACCAAATTTCGTTCGAATCGGTCGATTCGTTCGTCAGTAATCATCTCCACAGACTCACTGACATACCCACACACACACACACACACATCACCTCAAAAATGAAAATTTTCGATTTGTAATCAGGGATGCTTGAAACGTGCTCTCCCGTCGAAAACTCGAATTCGAATTTTCGAACCTTCACAATACTTTCCTTATACATTATGTATACCCCGTCACAATACTTTCCTTATACATTATGTATATAAGGAAAGTAAAAAAGTAGCTGACGTCGCTGCTGTTTGACAGATTTTTCGTTTCCCAAGATTCTGTGTTACGTGCTGCAAAAACTATAGAAAACTACAAAAATATAGAATTTAGTACACTCATAGAGAAAGCTTTGAGGTACACAACTGAAATAACTTTCCTTATATACATAATGTATAAGGAAAGTATTGTGACGGGGTCGAAAATTCGAATTCGAGTTTCCGACGGGAGAGCACGTTTCAAGCATCCCTGATCAGGAATCAAACATTTTTGAAGTGATGCCTGTGTGTGTGTGTGTGTGTGTGTGTTTGTGTGTGTGTGTGTCAGTGAGACTGTGCAGACGATAACTGACGAACGAATGGACCGATTCGAACGAAATTTGGAACAAAAAACACAATCCGTAAACACTGGAAGCCTGTTGTTTTTATGCGCAATCGGATGTTCAGAACCCTCCTAAATTTTCAAGTGAAATTTTGAAAAAATCGTCAAAAAATCAAAGCCGCTAATACAGTTACGCAAATAGACATTTCTTATACAATTTTTCATTAGAAAACGATTGACATAAATTTAAAACGCTAACATGAACCGTTCTCGAGATATTGCACATTTTTGAAAAAAATTATCAAAATGTCATATAAAATAAAAAAAAAATAATTCCTATTGAGAAACATGTTCACTTTTCATATGTAATACCATGCGATAAATTGGGTGACATCATTCTCGTGGATCTAGCTCGTCTGAAAACAGGTACTTTGAGTAATACTTTTGCATTTGATCGCCAATATCCATTTATCTGCTGTAAGAATAACTTATTTCTTCGTCCATTACGCTTGGCGAGATTTTGGCGGAATGTCGCCAACATGGCGATTTTTGAAATGCTGCCAATTTAACGTAAATCTCGCCAAATGGATAAAAATGACTCTAAATCAATAAAAATGACGTCTAATTGAAGAAAATTCAATATCTTGGAAAGAGTATTAGTATCTACTATAAGAAAAACCTATTTTTTTACGGTAAAAGTAGTGAATTCATTACATTATATAAGGAAAGTCATGCGTTGCCCACATCAGATTTGTTTTTGTTATATATTGTAGTTTAAGAAACATTTAATGTCGAAATAAAAGACAAAACATTTTAGTTGCGAGTATAGACTAACAATAGCAAGTTCACGAATTTTTCAGGCAGGTACCTACGCGGTTGAATTTTTGCAGGACGGAGTACTTTTCCTAATTCAGTTTACGAGATATTTGACTTTTTATGCACTTCTGAAGTGAAAAATGTTCTTTTGCATCGGTACGTCCATCGACTTTCTCCGCCCGTACCACAAAAACTATAGCATACAAAAGTATGAAATTTAATACATTTATAGAGAAATAATATGGTAACACGATGAAATAAACCGTTTATCGATGCAAACTTTAGTTTGGCTTGAAATAGCTCGCAAAGCGAGTTATACAGGTTTGCGAAGCCCCCAGTTCTTTCAAACAAAGTTTTTTTTGGGGGGGGGGGGGTGTAAGGTTTTCTCTTGTCTCAATCTTGCTAAAAAAAGTGAATAGTCCTGTTGTAGTTTCTATTAAGAGGTAAAATCCCATATGCCAATAAAGCCTGTTATTTTGTGCTTAATTTGCACGTTGTAAGTAAAATCTCATTAAAACTAAATCTTACTAAAAGGGAACGAAGTTCTTCAGCTTTACAAATAGTGTCAGCCATAGAAATAATTGAGATGATGCCAGCTTTGCAAAAAGGGTCAGTCATAAAAATGATGGACATGAAGAAAAGATGGACATTTCCCAGTTTATCAAACTTTTGAGGAATTATAAGGATAGAGTTAAAGGATAGAGAAGAATTATGAGAATAGAGTTAAAGAATAAAGAAAAATTATGAGGATAGAGTTAAAGGATAGTGATTATTTGTATTTTGTTATGAACTTGGCAAATTTACCTCTTTAATCCGAAGCAGTTACTTGCTGCAATGAAAACACGCACACACGCACACACACATATATACATATATATATATATATATATATATATTTGTACATACAGTAGTTTATGCATAATTTTCGATTAAAATCTTTCAATTTTTATTTATATATATATATATATATATATATATATATATATATATATATATATATATATATATATATATATATATATATATATATATATATATATATATATATATATATATATACATATATATATATATATATATATATATATAAGATTCAAATAAAAGAGGGAAACGACCAATTGCATAGCATAAATGGCAGAGGTGGATTGCGACACCTCATTCCCGGTTAGAAGCGTGCTTTTAAGCCCGGGCAACACTCCCGGAACCAATGCCATGCAGTGGCCTATCTTCCGGATATGTGTGAAGTCAAAGACACAGAAAGAAAAGCGAAGCAAACCATCTAGAAGCGACCACAAGACCAGAAACGACCTCAAGACTAGAAGCGACCATTGCAAGACTTTAGAAGCGACCATTGCAAGAGAAAGGGATGGAATGTAATCCGTATGAAGTGCATGCTGACGCTTAAAGCAGAAATCTGTTATCAACGTGCACCAGGGTGCGCTGTCCACACCTTTTCCCTCTTTTATTTGAATCTTATATGATACTTTTTGTGCATGTGCTGCTTTGCGCCAACACTTGAAGTATAAGAATTTCCGTTGTATAAAAGTTTTCACTTCGTTTTATATGATATATATATATATATATATATATATATATATATATATATATATATGTATCTATATATATATATAACAAACTGGTAAACTAATGATATATGGTGATGCAATATATATATATATATATATATATATTTCATCTCCATATATCATTAGTTTACCACATTGTTACGAAATACATAAATACATCCAATAACTTTTCAGTCATAAGTTTGATAAACTGGGAGATAGTTTCCCATCCTAATCACTTTTATAACTGACACTTTTTGTGAAGCTGAAAAACTTTGTTTCTTCTTAAGATTTATTTTTGAGGGGATATCAGTTCTTATAGATTTTTTTTTCTTACTTCAACACACTTGGAGCAGTCAGAATACTCAACATATAGAATTGCAACTGTGTGTCGTTAACATGTGTTCTGCAGAATTTCGATAGTTAGTGGCCTCTTTTGATAAAATACAAAAAGTTGCATGATTTTGACCTATCATCAGGATACTTCAAAATTTAAAATCGTCAAATTTTGTAATTTTTCCTATGATAGCAACTACAGGATAACAAGCATACCAAATTTCAATTGTGCATCTTAAACAAATCCTCTGTGGGATTAATTTTGATGACTAGTGACATATTTTGAGAAAATTAGTCATCTTGGTTCTTTAAAATTCGAAACTTTCAAATTTGGCGCGATTTTTCCTTTGATGATTGCTATAGGACACTGAAACTACCGAATTTAAACTGCAAACTTTAAATAGATTTTCCGTAATATTTTTATTATAAGTCACCCTTTAATAGAGAAAAATTGATAAATACGGCATTTGCGAGATTTCGAGTAGTCACTACGGTTATTTAAAATTTCACGTAGAAATGCCTATCTTTTTTCTGAAAAACATAAATAAATAAAAATGATCTGAGGGTAATAAGCGTTTTCAATGAATGAATATGATACCAGAAAACAGATTTATGTTTGCAATACATAGTTTCAGTAATTTAATCTAAACCACCGTCACTTGCCAAATAAATGTAGTTTAAGCTCAATTATGAAACTTACAGTCGGAGAACCAACGAACAACAATTTTATTTAATCCATCGAGTACAAAGTTTTTAAACATTCCATGTGGTAGAACTTTATAAAAAACCTTGCTATCCCAACCAAGAATCGAACGGGTCCATTTCGCCAGCCCCGCCCATCTCGAGTTTAAAATTCAAATTAGGCTCAATCGTTAGTGCATCGTTAGTGCACGTTAGTGCACGTAAGCATTTCGTTAGTGCACAGCCCCCTCTTCAGGTATTGCAAATAATAAAAATAACATGGGCGGGGTTGGGGAAATGGCCTCCCCACCCACCCACCTCGAATTATAAGTTCAGATTAGGCTCAATCGTTAGTGCATCGTTAGTGCACGTTAGTGCACGTATGCATTTCGTTAGTGCACAGTCCCCCCTTCAGGTGCTGCGAAAATAAAGATAACATGGGCGGGGCTGGGGAAATGGCCTCCCCACCCACCCACCTCGAATTATAAGTTCAGATTAGGCTCAATCGTTAGTGCATCGTTAGTGCACGTTAGTGCACGTATGCATTTCGTTAGTGCACAGTCCCCCCTTCAGGTGCTGCGAAAATAAAAATAACATGGGCGGGGCTGGGGAAATGGCCTCCCCACCCACCAACCTCGAATTATAAGTTCAGTTTATAATAAGTTTCCTCCCCACCCACCCACCTCGAATTATAAGTTCAGATTAGGCTCAATCGTTAGTGTACGTATGCATTTCGATAGTACACCCACCCCCCCTCAAGTAATACAAAAATGAAAATATATGAAAATTGTAAGTAGGAAGCACAGTGCTGTACAGGAGATAGAGACAATCTCCATTATACCCCCACGTTAGCAAACACATTGTTAGATTTTTGCCGTCTTTTACCAATAGGGGTGCCGTGATGAATAATATTTTCAATTATGACCAAGCAACCGAATCAAGTTGTTCATCAGAAAGCATGTTCAACGACTTGAAAAATCGTGTCTTTCATCACGTGAATTTGCCAATACATGTTGATAAATTTATTCCTGAACTTATAGATTCCATTCTTGGAGCTATAAACTTGATTGGTGCTAAAGAAACATACAGAAACGACAAAACAGACGATGACAAAGATGAATTGTTGATTATTTTTATACTAAAGAAGGAACATAAAAACAGAAATAATTGTCTTTCATCAATAGAACAGGAATGCGATAGCAGCCATCATCTTTTTCCAGACCCTAAGAGGCATGAGCATAGCAGTCCCCCTTATCCATCGGAACAAGAAGAAATTAAGAAAAACTATTCTTTTGAGAATTGGCGCGGTTTAGCTACAGCAAAGAAACGGAAGCGAAGAAACTACTTAGACTCGGATCCATCTATATTGACATGTAACAGAAACAGTAAAGCTAAAAACAAAGTTCTTGGCATTCTCAAAAATGCCAATTCGTTAGGTTTGAAGTCGATTAATATTGATGGAAAGCATCACACGTTCAGCAATACCTGTGCATTTGATTCCATTATTCAAATATTATTCGCAGCCTATGCAGATAGTGAAAAATATTCGGAGTTTGTAGATAACTATACAAAAGAATTACTTGTTGAATTAATTCGTAGTGGGGTGCGTGATGGTATCACAGTTCAAACATATAGAAAACGGGCTGCTATCTTACTTAACCATTTTAAAGGAGAACCATTTTAAAAAAATGCGGATCTCATTTATGTAAACGCAGCCACAACTGCAAAATATTTATTAAGGAAATTATTTAAAGATTTTTAAAGTGCTACCGAAATAGTGGAATGTTTTAATTTGTTTGTTTGAGACCCAGACCGTCCGACCTACCAGAAAGCTGTAAGGTAACCGGCCGGGAAGTACCACCCAATTTAGACCGGAACCCAGTGGGGGAGGCATCCACAGGGACCGTACCCTCTTTCCCCTACCACCAACCTCTCGAAAGGACTTTTGGACCCACATGTTTAACGTGATTGTACTCCGCATGAACACGGCGGCAGTTGTGGCAGCGTGCAAATCCAGCGCACAAACCACCGGGGTACCCCGCCCGAAATGTGCCAACAGCACGCGGTGTTCCCAAGTGGTCACCCACCCAAGTACTAACCGCGCCCGATGCTACTTGATTTCGATGATCTAACGAGAACCGGTGTTTTCAGCACGGTACGGCCGTTGGCTTGGAAAGTTTTAGTTGTAATGCTACCAATAACTTTGCTAAAATTGTCATTAGTTTTTCTTTACGTAACAACAACATGGATTATTTTCAAGATGCGTTACACAGTGTGTTAAATCCAAACATAAAATGCAACATCTGTGGAGGAATTACTAAAATACATTATAATTTTAAGTCTCATATTTTTTTTAGAATTGTTACGTGAACAATGACCATCCATCCCATTTCAACTTGGATATCAACATACCAATATCATCAGTCCCACATATATTAAATCTAGGTAGTAAGAAATACCAATTGAGATTAGTTTCCTGGCTCCGTCAGCAAAAACGTCCAATGCGATCGGTCATTGCTTTCGTTTGCATAACAATGAGTGGGAGAAAGTGGATGATCTCTCCAATTCCATCTAACTCGTAAGGATAAATACTGAAGTTCAAAAATGCCAAATTTTGGTATACACAGAATAAAAACGATTCATGTTTTACATATCCGAAATGATAGCATTCGTAAGTAGGCATTTATATTCATTTCAAGAATTATATATTACATTAATTGTGTTATGATAGCCTCTCATGTTTTTGCTTTTATTTTGGAATGATATAAATTTTTTGATGATATAAATTGCAGTTTTATATAATCATTTATAATGCTACGAATGTTTATTGTAAATTCTGGACCATTTCGTAAAGTGTATTATTTTTACTAAATTATTTTAAATTATATTTCAGGTTCTACAATTTAGTACAAAATTTCTTTTAACACGTTCAAAGGCCAAATAGTCTACAAATAATTTTTTATAAAAATTGGGAAATGTAAAGTAAATCAGACTTGGGGATGTTGGTTAATTTTGATAACGTTACAGTTACATTGTAAAAAATGAGAAACCAGTTAAGCTAAATCTTCCCCATTCCCCCCCCCCTATTTCCTCAGCCACGCACATGTTATTTTTGTATTAATTGGGGGGTGCACATCAGGGACGTACGTAGAATTCGAAATTTGGATAGTTAGGAAATTTTAGGTGGGCTCAGCAACGCACACGTTATTTTTGTATTACTTAGGGGGTGGGGGGTGCACTAATGAAATGCATACGTGAACTAACGTGCACTAACGATGGAACCTAATCAGAACGTATAATTCGAGGTGGGTGGGGAGGCCATTTCCCCAGCCCCGCCCATGTTATTTTTATTTTCGCAGCACCTGAAGGGGGGACTGTGCACTAAAGAAATGCATACGTGCACTAACGTGCACTAACGATGCACTAACGATTGAGCCTAATCTGAACTTATAATTCGAGGTGGGTGGGTGGGGAGGCCATTTCCCCAGCCCCGCCCATGTTATTTTTATTTTTTGTAATACCTGATGTAATACGGGGCTGTGCACTAACGAAATGCTTACGTGCACTAACGTGCACTAACGATGCACTAACGATCGAGCCTAATTTGAACTTTAAACTCGAGATGGGCGGGGCTGGCGAAATGGACCTGAATCGAACCCTGGATCTCCGAACTGGCCAGCCGACGCTCTACCGTTGAGCTACTGGGACTAAATTGCAAGCTCTTATCATCGAGCTGAATTCTGCATTCTCCACCATCTGATGTCAGATTGGCGGGCAACTGGCAATCTGACTGACCACCTCCTGCTATTTTTTACTTCAGGTTAGCCTCTTGCTACTACTATTTTTATCCAGCTAAGTATCCTGCGTGGTCTTTATCCTCTTAATTTGAAATCGGCACTCAATCTTTCGGAGTCCACTGAATCCGTACTAGTCGTACTAGTCGTACTTACTAGTATCGCTTTCAAATCTCCAACATCTCGCAATAACCTACAGGGTTGATTTGTTCGAGCGCCATAGCAAAGAACCTTGTTGCCCCAACCGAGAATCGAACCCTGTATCTCCGAATTGGCCAGCCGACGCTTCACCGTTGAGCTACTGGGACGAAATTGCAAGCTCTTATCATCGAAGTGGGTTTAACAGCTTCGCAGTGTCAGTAAAGTTTCGTAAGTCTGTCGACTCCCCTTAGGTATCCTCACCCTAGGCGCATTTTTAAAATAGGCTAAAATTGACATACACTTAACCCCATTGAGTGCATGGAGGAAATCCTTATCAAATGATAGGGATATATATTTCATTGGCGAATTTGTACATCTGCCAGTCGTTCCAGGTGGCAGGGTCAGACGCCTCAAATGTCGAAATTATGAAATTTTAGGCATAAATACTCCAAAAGCTTACGTTCAGAACTCAACAAATTTTAATATTTAGAGGTTTTAAAATATGTAAATTAGTAAAACATAGCATCATATTAAAACATATTATATACATTAGTAAAACTTAACACTTCCACTATGACTAGAATCTTCGTTTTGGTGTCATTCGATCCGCTCTAGCCTCGGGGCCAAGAGAAAACATTTTAAATTTCAAAAATTCGAATAAAGGGTGATGGTGCAAATGGAAGCATTTTTATTTTTCACCAAAGAGAAAATGTATAAGGCCAAAGGGCAAAACCAGCGGATTAACATTTCAGAAGAACATGGTATATCAAAATAATAAATCACCATTCATTAAAACACCACTTAACAATAGCAATACATTTCAACAAATTCGAAATACAAAAAATATACACACAAAAACAATACAGCTTAAGAACCACAGGAAAAAGGCATAATAAGAGTCCAAGGCGAGCAAAGAAGAAAGAGATTTACACAAGCTTAGGTCCCCACGGCATCTGGTACAGACGACCGCTACTGCCAGGGTGTCTGCTTTTTATCTAATAAAAAAATCTGATGTGGGCAACACATGACTTTCCTTATATTATGCGAAGAATTTACTACTTTTACAGTAAAAGAAATCGGTTATGCTTATAGTAGATACTTACATTTTTTCCAAGATATTCAATTTTCGAATATTAGTCGTCATTTTTATTGATTTAGCATCATTATTATCCATTTGGCGAGATTTTCGTTAATTTGACAACATTTAAAAAAGGCGCCAAGTTGGCGACATTCCGCCAAATTTTTCGCCAAAATCTCACCAAGCGTTATGGACGAAGAAATAAGTTATTCTTATAGCAGGTAAATAACTATTGGCGTTCATATACAAAATTATTACTCAAAGTATATTTTCTCATGAGTGGAACGAGCTAGATCCAAGAGAATGATGTCAACACATTTATCGCATGGTATTACATATATGAAAAGTGAACATATTTCACAATAGTTAATATTTTTTATTTACTTTATATGATTTTTTGATAATTTTTTTTTAAATGTGCAATATCTCGAGAACGGCTCTTGCTAGCGTTATAAAGTTTATGTAAATCGTTTTGCAATGAAAAATTACATAAGAAATGTCTATTTGCGTAACTATATTAAAGGTTTTGATTTTTTGATGATTTTTTTCAAAATTTCACTCGAAAATTTAGAGGGGTTCGGAACATTCGATTACGTTTAAAAACAATAGGCTTCCAGTATTCACGGATTGTAATTTTTGTACAAAATTTCATTCAAAGCGCTCCAGTCGTTCGTGAGATATCGTCTCCACAGAATCACTGACACACATACTTTCACACATACACACACACACAGACAGACAGACAGACATCACCTCAAAAATGTTTGATTCGTGATCAGAAATGCATGAAACGTGCTCTCCCGTCGAAAACTCGAATTCGAATTTTCGACCCCGTCACAATACTTTCCTTATACATTATGCATATAAAGAAAGTAATATACTCAAAGCCACTCTGCTTAATTATTGAACACTTCATTCTAGGTAAAATCTTGGTTTTTGTCTCCTTTTTCGCTTTAGCTTTCAGACTAGCGAATAAATCTAATACTTCAAATTTTCGAATTAGGGGTGACAATGCAGGTAGAAATTGAAAAATTCAAAATCACTTTTCAAAACGATCAAGCACTTCTGCATGAGGCAGAATCTCGGTTTGGGTCACGTTCGGTCCGTCTCAGTTTTCAGATGAACGAAAAAACATCGAAAATTCAATATACGTGTAACGGCACAAAGGATTTTATAAATATATATCAATAAAACTTACACCACTTTGCCTTTCAAAAAGTGCGCCAATCTTTTGTTTATCCTTAAATTATGCTAAAATTTGAAAGAGTTTTTAACACTTTACAAAGTAGTTGAAAGTGTTTATGACTGTGTTCATTCTGCCTGCCTGTCTGTTCGTTAGCAAGATAACTGCCGTAAAAATGACTTTATGAAAATGAAATTTTAGTATGTTGTTGAGACGATCTGTGTGGATGAATAATATCACCCAATTAGTTTTAGATTGAACCCAGGTTGAAATAATGAAATACATTGAACCCTATAGGATTTAATTTTTCGAACATTTTTTAAACAAATTTAAAATTCATAAATTGCTTCGAAATTTTCAGGTAGATATTCAAATTATCCCATAAAATATATAAAAAAAATTTCAGCAAGATATGTTCAGTAGTTTTCTAAATAAAAATTAAAACAAGCATCCATATAATATGAAGAGTTCACGTGATCCACTTCAAAATTAAATATGGCATCCATCTTTTATCCCCAGAGTACATATCGTAATTTTTTAAATTATTTTAAATCTATATTTTGTGTTGCATCCGTCCTAAAACTATTTTATTTTTGCGTATTTTCTGTGCATCTATATTCTGTGCCAACGCAATTACAATATTTTTTAGTTTAAATGATCATCAAACTTTGAGTATTTCTGCAACAATGCCTAATTTTAATGAATGTAGAATGTGAACAAGTGATTGTAAAGATCAGTTGTATAAGAATTGCAGAATATTTTTCACGCAAAATTATTTAACTCTGGAGTCTGGAATAAAAGTGTATGAATGAAATAGTCACCGCTTTAGCGTAGAGAACCAAACGATTTATATTTAGATGACGTCATTTAAATAAAGTTCATTTCTTTTCAATGAAGTTTTAAGTTTTCAAATAAAATAAGCTATCGTAGTTCTGTGATAATTAAAACAATATCACCGCTGAATGTATCGCATTTTGCATTGCAGTTGAAAGGTGTTTCATAATCAATGCTTTATGCATGATTGATCTTTTTTGTTTATATTTAGAACTATCATTAAAATTATGGGAAATTTAATCATCACTGGCCAATGAAAACTCGCAAAGCGCAAATGAATTGTCTAGTATTGTCATAGCCATTTAATAAATGTATTTCTATTGTCTTACTCATGTCTTCACTGTCTTTTTATTTCCAGGCATTACGAGGCCCACCGTCCAGTTCTGTCAATTGGAGACCCTGATTTGCTCCGTGACATCATGGTCAAAGATTTTTTTTCTTTCACGGGAAGGAGGGTACGTTTAAAATCAGATCAGTTTTCCATTTTTGTTATATAACAATCAGCGTAACATAATTTTGTGTTCAATTTGTTTCATCCTAGAAACTTAGAATCTCACTCTAATTAATTTTTTCAACAACTTTTAAATTTTAAGTTAGAGGCTAAGGACATATACAGGACGACGCTATCACCGGTCTTTATAAGTTAAACCATTGTTAAGGTTTGAGATATACTTTTGGATGTAGCAGGATTTTATATTAGAAATTGTCTAAACCGTATTATTATTATTATTATTTATTTATTTATTTATTTTGTATTTCACAATTTTTACGAGTTTTCCCCCAAACACCATCACACTCATCCAGGTAAAAGTAAGGAGTTAAAACTTCATACTAAAAAACGCCAATATTGTTTGAGACAATAATTCAGGTAACGCTGGGATAAGATATGTAATCCTGCATTACATGTATTTCTATAGCGAAAGGCCTAACATATTTATTTAAACTATCAATTTTGTGAAAAAAAATTATTAGCTCAATGTAAAGTAGAACTGAAACAATAAAGAATATTCCTATGTATTCAAAATTATTTTTCCTTTCAATTTAATTTTATCCCCATGTATTCTGTACTCCTTCTTACAACGTTGAAAAAATAGTGGTAATTATACTCATAATTAGGGAACCCTAAATTTAAAGATTATCAAAAATAGATATACTAAATACAAAACCTTTCTGTTGTGTCAACTAACAACAGCAGTAACACTAACGACACGTAAGTATAATCCTCAAAGCATTATGGCAATATAAAGCATTTTATCCACGAGTTTTATCTCCTTCTTTCTTACTCTATGGTTGAGTACTTTACAGTGTTAATAATGAGCAGGGCTGAAATATTGCCTTGTGTTGTCGTTAAATTCGAAATACATACTTCTATTAAAAAAAAGTTCTAAATGTCTTGCTGTAAAACGGAGGCTCCCAAACTTTCTTCATCCGAGTCCCCCCCCCCCCCCAGATTGTAAATGTTTTTGCATTGTACCCCTTATTTTTCTAATTTTTTTTTCAATTGAACACCATGATCGACCTGTTCATATATTTTTAATCTGTGCCCGCTTGCTCTTCCCCTCCCATGGTTTTCAATATAATAAATATAACAATGCTTATAAATTTAATTTTCTGAAATATAAACTTGCTTTTCAAATTGCGATTACAAAAAATGAACACAATAATTTTATAAGTTTATGGGAATAAAATATATTCTGTATCTCTTCTTTTGAAATTTTGTAGAACAGATACAAGAAATGTTAAACTTTTAAAAATATTAATAAAATACTTATATGTATACAAAGCAGTGGTTTAGCGTCCATAGAGGCAAAAAAACTCAGCCTCCCCAGTAATTATTTAATAATTTTTATTTATTTTATTTTTTAAATTACTTTACGAATGTATATTTCAAAAGATGGTTACACTTTATTCGCTTAAAGTAACACGTCTCAAAGTATTTTTTCCCATTAAAACGTATCTTTTAAAGTATGGTAGGAACAAATATTCAAGTTGCGAATTGCAATATACCTGTACTACTTATATTCTCGTAGGTTAGAAGATATACCCGTGCATTCCTAGAAGATTACTCGTACAACGTACAATATGCGTGTGTCAGCAATTTTTGCCGCAATAAAACAATGGCGTAATAACTTAAAAATATCAATAATCCCAGAATCAATAATTCCGGAAAATATCAATAATAATAATGTTTAAACCTGAAGAGTATAATTGATATTATCCAGTCCAAAATGAAATGGCAATGAAATTTATTTTATATACATATCTTCATTATTCAAATCGGAAAGGATTTAATAAAAATCGTCAGCCGCATAAACACATTGGATTTAAATCCGTTGCTAAGCGACATGATATCATTTGCTTCAAATAAATTGGTAGAAAAAATATCGTCTAAATAGTTATATTTCTATGGAACATTTGGCGACAGTTTCGTCAAATTAGCGACATTTTAAAAAATCGCCAAATTTATCGCCAAGTGGGACTGTAGAACTGACAGTTCCACTTTGCGACAAATTGACGAAATATCATCACAATACTATCCTCTAACGAAAAACAATTAATATCATTTATGTACGCAATTTTATCAATTTCAAGATATTTTTATAGATTTGAAAATATTTTTATCAATTTGGTGACATTTTAAAAATTCGCTAAATGTATTACTAAGTAGGATGGTTGGTCTGACAGATAAATGCTAACCAAACATCATTTCAGTACTCTCTTCTAACAAAACAAAAAAAATTTCATTGATATGTAGAAGACCCAAGCCACACGACCAACCCGAAGGTTTATGGCAGCTGCTTGTGTGTCGTTTATATCAATTTGGCGACATTTCCGTCAATTTGGCAAAGTTTAAGAAAAGTTGTCAAATTAGCGATATCCCTCCAAATTCGTAGCTTTGAATTTGCAGATCTGAATGAAACATTCTTATCCCGTTTCAATATACTACATGAAAACACTACAATTGTATTAGAAGATATACCGGCTCTACTCTTTTTCTGTTTCAACAATCGGCTATATGAATTTATTGGCTAAACACAATATATGAGTTTAGTAGCTAAATACGATATAAGCTTGAAAACTCTTTGCCAAAATAAATGAAATTGATGTACGCAGTCAGCAACTAATATAATTAAAAGAAAAATCAAACCGTACATTCATAAGATATACTTTTATATCCATTTATCCATTTATTTATTATTTAAATCGAAAAAAAATAATAAAAACATTAACAAACACATTTAATTTAATTGCGATGCCGAGCAACATGATATATCCACCTAAAATGTTAAAATTTATTAACCACTAACAGCACACCCGTTATTCGTACGGAGTGTATAATTTAAAGAAACTTAAAGTTTCCAATCATGTGCAAATTCTGTTAAAATATTAAATTTATTGCTCCTAAAGAGAAGTTTAAGAATATATGTTCTCACTATGCAAAATTATCTTCACGATCAGATCTGAAGAATAAAACATCCTGCCCCCTTTTGTAAGCAAATTTACAGAAGAAAAAATAGGAATTGAATGAATATATGCAACCCCGTACTAATTATATTGTCGCAGATCAGAAAATATGCCAATGTGTTAGTAGAAGATTACCCGTATTACAATATGCGTCTCAAAATTATTTGCCAAAATAAAAGAGATGACGTAATAAATTGAAAACATCAATAATATGCGTACTCTTTATACCAGAAGGTCGTAATTGATTCCAATATATGCCAATATATATCAAAACATATGTCAATATACCTGTACTACTTATATTCTCGTATATTAAAAGATATACACGTGTATTTGTAGAAGATTCGTACAACATACAATATATGAGTTTAAACAATTTTTGTCATAATAAAATAATTGCATAATAACTTGAAAATATCAATAATCCTTGAATCAATAATCCCCGAAAATATAAATAATAATAATTTTTAAACCTGAAGACCGTAATTGATATTATCCAGTCAAAAATGCTATAAGAAAAATCAAATCGTTCTTTTCTAAAATATATTTTTATATCCATTTATTTATTACTCAAATCGAAAAAATAATTATTAAAATTAACAGACAGATTTAATTTAATTGCGTTTCTGAGTAACATGATATAAGATAGAATCTTATAACATGTTAAATATGTAATGTCTTACAACATAAACTGCGAAATTAAATAACGATTTTGATTTCTCTATACTTCTCATTGTTCCGTAAAAGCTTGTTTTAAATAAACCATGAACCATGGAGATAGATTTCCCCTTTAAATCATGTTTCAAACAATTCATGTTTTCAGAAAGTGACTAATTAACGCAAAAAATCTCCCATCAAACTCAGAGATTAAATTTTAATTCACTTTCAAACGATTTTCAAGCTTTTCGTTTGGATAAACCACGGAGTTAGGGAGTAGAACTCCTAGGAAAAAGTTCCGTTTTTCATAAATATCTCGACAACCCCAGGTCTTAGAAACTCGAAACTTGGACAAAATTTATGGGGGGATATTTCAAGGCTATTCACCAAATTTCATTAAATTCGGTTCAGCCGTTTTTCCGTGATGATGGGACAAACGAAAATTTCGTTTTTTACTAATATCTCGAGAACCACTGGTCGTAGAAACTCAAAACACGGATATAATTTTAAGTGGGGCTATTTCTGGGCTACCCACAAAATTTCATCAAATTCGGTTCAGCCGTTCTCCCGTGATGGTGTGACAAACAGACAGACAGACAGACAGACAGACAGACAGATTTTCATTTTTATTTATATAGACTAGCAGCATACCCGTTCTTCGTACGGAGTATATAATATAAAGAAACTTGAAATTCACAATCATGCGCAAATCCTTATAGTATACTAAATGACATTTTTAATCAAAATATTCTGTTAAAATATTTAATACATTGCTCCTAAAAAGAAGTTTAAGAATCTCTGTACTCGCTATATAAAATTATCTTTATGGACATATCTGAAGAATAAAACATCCTGGATCCTTATGTAAGCAAATATAAAAAAAAATATTTAATTGAAACAATATATGCAAAATAAAAGCGTTAAAATTGTATGGGACCCGTACTAATTATATACGCGTATATTAGAAAATATAACCTCTATTAGTAGATTACATGTATAAATTGAAAATACCAATAAACCCGTAATCTTTAAATCTGAAGACAGTCATTTATTCCAATATATGTCAAAATTAAAGTGCTAAAATTATATGTGAAGATATACACGTACTACTTATAATGTCCGATTATTAGTAGAAGATTACCCGTTTTGCAATATGAGTCACAAATGTTTTTTGGTAAAATACAGCAGACGACGTAATAAATTGAATATATAATTAATCCCCTTAATCTTCATACCAGAAGACTGTACTTGATTCCAATATATATGCCAATATATGTCAAAATATATGCCAATATACCTGTACTACTTATATTCTCGTAGGTTAGAAGATATACCCGTGCATTCCTAGAAGATTACTCGTACAACGTACAATATGCGTGTGTCAGCAATTTTTGCCGCAATAAAACAATGGCGTAATAACTTAAAAATATCAATAATCCCTGAATCAATAATTCGGGAAAATATCAATAATAATAATGTTTAAACCTGAAGAGTATAATTGATATTATCCAGTCCAAAATGAAATGGCAATGAAATTTATTTTATATACATATCTTCATTATTCAAATCGGAAAGGATTTAATAAAAATCGTCTGCCGCATAAACACATTGGATTTAAATCCGTTGCTAAGCGACATGATATCATTTGCTTCAAATAAATTGGTAGAAAAAATATCGTCTAAATAGTTATATTTCTATGGAACATTTGGCGACAGTTTCGTCAAATTAGCGACATTTTAAAAAATCGCCAAATTTATCGCCAAGTGGGAATGTAGAACTGACAGTTCCACTTTGCGACAAATTGACGAAATATCATCACAATACTATCCCCTAACAAAAAACAATTAATATCATTTATGTAGCGCAATTTTATCAATTTCAAGATATTTTTATAGATTTGAAAACATTTTTATCAATTTGGTGACATTTTAAAAATTCGCTGAATGTATTACTAAGTAGGATGGTTGGTCTGATAGAGAAATGCTAACCAAACATCATTTCAGTACTCTCTTCTAACAAAACAAAAAAAAATTTCATTGATATGTAGAAGACCCAAGCCACACGACCAACCCGAAGTTTTATGGCAGCTGTTTGTGTGTCGTTTATATCAATTTGGCGACATTTCCGTCAATTTGGCAAAGTTTAAGAAAAGTTGTCAAATTAGCGATATCCCTCCAAATTCGTAGCTTTGCATTTGCAGATCTGAATGAAACATTCTTATCCCGTTTCAATATACTAAATGAAAACACTACAATTGTATTAGAAGATATACCCGCTCTACTCTTTTTCTGTTTCAACAATCGGCTATATGAATTTATTGGCTACACACAATATATGAGTTTAGTAGCTAAATACGATATAAGCTTGAAAACTCTTTGCCAAAATAAATGAAATTGATGTACGCAGTCAGCAATTAATATAATTAAAAGAAAAATCAAACCGTCCATTCATAAGATATACTTTTATATCCATTTATCCATTAATTTAATTTAAATCGAAAAAAAATAATAAAAACATTAACAAACACATTTAATTTAATTGCGATGCCGAGCAACATGATATATCCTCCTAAAATGTTAAAATTTATTAACCACTAACAGCACACCCGTTATTCGTACGGAGTGTATAATTTAAAGAAACTTAAAGTTCGCAATCATGTGCAAATTCTGTTAAAATATAAAATTTATTGCTCCTAAAGAGAAGTTTAAGAATATATGTTCTCACTAAGCAAAATTATCTTCACGGTCAGATCTGAAGAATAAAACATCCTGCCCCCTTTTGTAAGCAAATTTACAGAAGAAAAAATAGGAATTGAATGAATATATGCAACCCCGTACTAATTATATTGTCGCAGATCAGAAAATATGCCAATGTGTTAGTAGAAGATTACCCGTATTACAATATGCGTCTCAAAAATATTTGCCAAAATAAAAGAGATGACGTAATAAATTGAAAACATCAATAATATCCGTACTCGTTATACCAGAAGGTCGTAATTGATTCCAATATATGCCAATATATATCAAAACATATGTCAATATACCTGTACTACTTATATTCTCGTAGATTAAAAGATATACACGTGTATTTGTAGAAGATTCGTACAACATACAATATATGAGTTTAAACAATTTTTGTCATAATAAAATAATTGCATAATAACTTGAAAATATCAATAATCGTTGAATCAATAATCCCCGAATATATAAATAATAATAATTTTTAAACCTGAAGACCGTAATTGATATTATCCAGTCAAAAATGCTATAAGAAAAATCAAATCGTTCTTTTCTAAAATATATTTTTATATCCATTTATTTATTATTCAAATCGAAAAAATAATTATTAAAATTAACAGACAGATTTAATTTAATTGCGTTTCTGAGTAACATGACAAAAGATAGAATCTTATAACATGTTAAATATGTCATGTCTTATAACATAAACTGCGAAATTAAATAACGATTTTGATTTCTCTATACTTCTCATTGTTCCGTAAAAGCTTGTTTTAAATAAAACATGAACCATGGAGATAGATTTCCCCTTTAAATCATGTTTCAAACAATTCATGTTTTCAGAAAGTGACTAATTAACGCAAAAAATCTCCCATCAAACTCAGAGATTAAATTTTAATTCACTTTCAAAAGATTTTCAAGCTTTTCGTTTGGATAAACCACGGAGTTAGGGAGTAGAACTTCTAGGAAAAAGTTCCGTTTTTCATTAATATCTCGACAACCCCAGGTCTTAGAATCTCGAAACTTGGACAAAATTTATGGGGGGATATTTCAAGGCTATTCACCAAATTGCATTAAATTCGGTTCAGCCGTTTTTCCGTGACGATGGGACAAACGAAAATTTCGTTTTTTACTAATATCTCGAGAACCACTGGTCGTAGAAACTCAAAACACGGATATAATTTTAAATGGGGCTATTTCTGGGCTACCCACAAATATTCATCAAATTCGGTTCAGCCGTTCTCCCGTGATGGTGTGACAAACAGACAGACAGACAGACAGACAGACAGATTTTCATTTTTATTTATATAGATGAGTCTAAAAAATCTTTGCCGAAATAAAACAGATGACATTATAAATTGAAAATTTCAATTATCCCCGTAATCTTTATACCAGAAGGTCGTAATTGATTCCAATATTTGCCAATATATATCAAAATATATGTCTATAAACCTGTACTACTTATATTCTCGTAGATTAGAAGATAACACGTGCATTTATAGAAGACTAGCAGCATACCCGTTCTTCGTACGGAGTATATAATATAAAGAAACTTGAAATTCATAATCATGCCCAAATTCTTATAGTATACTAAATGACATGTTTAATCAAAATATTCTGTTAAAATATTTAATATAATGCTCCTAAAAAGAAGTTTAAGAATATCTGTTCTCGCTATATAAAATTATCTTCATGGACATATCTGAAGAATAAAACATCTTGGACCCCTTATGTAAGCAAATATAAAAAAAAATATGGAATTGAATCAATATATGCAAAATAAAAGCGTTAAAATTGTATGGGACCCGTACTAATTATATACGCGAATATTAGAAAATATAACCTGTATTAGTAGATTACATGTATAAATTGAAAATAACAATAAACCCGTAATCTTTAAATCTGAAAACAGTCATTTATTCCAATATATGTCAAAATTAAAGTGCTAAAATTATATGGGAAGATATACACGTACTACTTATAATGTCCGATTATTAGTAGAAGATTACCCGTTTTGCAATATGAGTCACAAATGTTTTTTGGTAAAATACAACAGACGACGTAATAAATTGAATATATAATTAATCACCTTAATCTTCATACCAGAAGACTGTACTTGATTCCAATATATATGCCAATATATGTCAAAATATATGCCAATATACCTGTACTACTTATATTCTCGTAGGTTAGAAGATATACCCGTGCATTCCTAGAAGATTACTCGTACAACGTACAATATGCGTGTGTCAGCAATTTTTGCCGCAATAAAACAATGGCGTAATAACTTAAAAATATCAATAATCCCTGAATCAATAATTCCGGAAAATATCAATAATAATAATGTTTAAACCTGAAGAGTATAATTGATATTATCCAGTCCAAAATGAAATGGCAATGAAATTTATTTTATATACATATCTTCATTATTCAAATCGGAAAGGATTTAATAAAAATCGTCTGCCGCATAAACACATTGGATTTAAATCCGTTGCTAAGCGACATGATATCATTTGCTTCAAATAAATTGGTAGAAAAAATATCGTCTAAATAGTTATATTTCTATGAAACATTTGGCGACAGTTTCGTCAAATTAGCGACATTTTAAAAAATCGCCAAATTTATCGCCAAGTGGGACTGTAGAACTGACAGTTCCACTTTGCGACAAATTGACGAAATATCATCACAATACTATCCCCTAACAAAAAACAATTAATATCATTTATGTAGCGCAATTTTATCAATTTCAAGATATTTTTATAGATTTGAAAACATTTTTATCAATTTGGTGACATTTTAAAAATTCGCTAAATGTATTACTAAGTAGGATGGTTGGTCTGACAGAGAAATGCTAACCAAACATCATTTCAGTACTCTCTTCTAACAAAACAAAAAAAAAATTCATTGATATGTAGAAGACCCAAGCCACACGACCAACCCGAAGGTTTATGGCAGCTGTTTGTGTGTCGTTTATATCAATTTGGCGACATTTCCGTCAATTTGGCAAAGTTTAAGAAAAGTTGTCAAATTAGCGATATCCCTCCAAATTCGTAGCTTTGAATTTGCAGATCTGAATGAAACATTCTTATCCCGTTTCAATATACTAAATGAAAACACTACAATTGTATTAGAAGATATACCCGCTCTACTCTTTTTCTGTTTCAACAATCGGCTATATGAATTTATTGGCTAAACACAATATATGAGTTTAGTAGCTAAATACGATATAAGCTTGAAAACTCTTTGCCAAAATAAATGAAATTGATGTACGCAGTGAGCAATTAATATAATTAAAAGAAAGATCAAACCGTCCATTCATAAGATATACTTTTATATCCATTTATCCATTTATTTATTATTTAAATCGAAAAAAAAAATAAGAATTGAATGAATATATGCAACCCCGTACTAATTATATTGTCGCAGATCAGAAAATATGCCAATGTGTTAGTAGAAGATTACCCGTATTACAATATGCGTCTCAAAAATATTTGCCAAAATAAAAGAGATGACGTAATAAATTGAAAACATCAATAATATCCGTACTCTTTATACCAGAAGGTCGTAATTGATTCCAATATATGCCAATATATATCAAAACATATGTCAATATACCTGTACTACCTATATTCTCGTAGATTAAAAGATATACACGTGTATTTGTAGAAGATTCGTACAACATACAATACATGAGTTTAAACAATTTTTGTCATAATAAAATAATTGCATAATAACTTGAAAATATCAATAATCCTTGAATCAATAATCCCCGAAAATATAAATAATAATAATTTTTAAACCTGAAGACCGTAATTGATATTATCCAGTCAAAAATGCTATAAGAAAAATCAAATCGTTCTTTTCTAAAATATATTTTTATATCCATTTATTTATTATCCAAATCGAAAAAATAATTATTAAAATTAACAGACAGATTTAATTTAATTGCGTTTCTGAGTAACATGATATAAGATAGAATCTTATAACATGTTAAATATGTCATGTCTTATAACATAAACTGCGAAATTAAATAACGATTTTGATTTCTCTATACTTCTCATTGTTCCGTAAAAGCTTGTTTTAAATAAACCATGAACCATGGAGATAGATTTCCCCTTTAAATTATGTTTCAAACAATTCATGTTTTCAGAAAGTGACTAATTAACGCAAAAAATCTCCCATCAAACTCAGAGATTAAATTTTAATTCACTTTCAAACGATTTTCAAGCTTTTCGTTTGGATAAACCACGGAGTTAGGGAGTAGAACTCCTAGGAAAAAGTTCCGTTTTTCATTAATATCTCGACAACCCCAGGTCTTAGAAACTCGAAACTTAGGCAAAATTTATGGGGGGATATTTCAAGGCTATTCACCAAATTTCATTAAATTCGGTTCAGCCGTTTTTCCGTGATGATGAGACAAACGAAAATTTCGTTTTTTACTAATATCTCGAGAACCACGGGTCGTAGAAACTCAAAACACGGATATAATTTTAAGTGGGGCTATTTCTGGGCTACCTACAAAATTTCATCAAATTCGGTTCAGCCGTTCTCCCGTGATGGTGTGACAAACAGACAGACAGACAGACAGACAGACAGACAGACAGACAGACAGACAGATTTTCATTTTTATTTATATAGATTATACTATTTTCCTCATAAAAAATAAGAGCGAATTCAAATATAAATATCACTTGTAATAACAACAAAACCCCTTCAAATTTGAAACGTCAAGCGTTCAGCCTCCCCAGTCAAAAATCTTACACTACGCTACTGATACAAAGGACTGACAAAATGTCAAAATAGAACAAAAAAGATCAATCATGCTTAAAGCATTGATTATGAAACACTTTCCAACTTCAATGCAATTTTATTTAAACATGTCTAAAATGCAATACATTCTTCGGTAATATTTTAAAACTTATCACAATACTACATTAATTTATTATATTTGAAACCTTAAACCTTCATCGAAAAAAATTAACTTCATTCAAATGACGGCATTAAAATATAAATTGCCTGGTTTAAACATCTCTAAAATGTGATACATTCCTCGGTAATAATTTTAGAATTATCATAATACTACGATAATTTATTATATTTGAAAACTTCATCGAAAACAACTGAAATCCATTCAAATGACGTCATAGAAAAAATAACACGCCTGGCTCTCTCTATAAAAGCAACATTTCATTCATAAATAATTCCCCCATTCATCACAATACTATAATAATTTATATTATTTAAAAATTAAGACCATGGAGCTACAAGTAAGTAAAACTCTATGCGTAAAACTTCATCGAAAATTATCGTCCTTCTCTTTCTAAAATCAATGAATATTTCATTCATATCAGCCATGCAGACTCCATGGACTAAATGATTTTGTGTTAAAGAATTACAGCGATTCTAATACAACTCATTCTACATATTTTGCTGTTTACATTTTACATAGGTGAAAAATAGGCTTAATAGTAGAAATAATCAAATTTGTATGAGCATTTAAACTGAAATATATTGTCATTGCGTTGTTAAAGTATGTAGATGCACAGAATTTAGGCCAAAATAAAGTAGTTTTAGGATGCATACAACACTCAATATGAATTAGAAAGAACTTTAAAAATCACGATTTTGAGACAAGATGGATGCCATATATCATTTTGAAGTGGGTCATGTGATCGTTTCATATCATGGACACGTGATCGCTTCATATAAGAAGTGTTATTATTATTTTAATTTTTATTTAAAAAACTACTGAATATATTTCGCTGAATTTTTTTTTATATATTTTATGGAACAATTTGAATATTGCCTAAAATTTTCGAAGCAATTTGTGAATTTTAAATCCGCTTAAAAAATGCTTGAAAAATTAGGTCCCATAGGGCTCAATGTATTCCATTTTTTCAACCCGGGTTCAATCCAAAACTAATTGGGAGATATTATTCATTTATATTCCCATAGGTCCTATAGACCGTCTGAACAACATACTAAAATTTCATTTTGATTAAGTCATTTTTACGGCAGTTATCGTGCTAACGGACAGACAGACAGAATGAACAAAGTCATAAACACTTTTCAACTTTGTTGTAAAGTGTTAAAAATGTATAATTACAAATAGCCAGAGAAAATGTTAAATATAATACTTTATACATTTCTGATGAGTAATAAGAGTTGACAAGAAACTGAATCATTTGTACTTGCTTATTGTTTATAGCTAGCACTCTGAGTTTTGAGATATAAGCATTTCAACTTTGAAAAAAGTGAAAATTTTCGCTCTTCTTCAATCTTAAAAGACAATTACTCAAAACCTATAAGAACTTTTTTTAAAATAAATATAGAATTAGAAACTAGATTTTCTAATACGTATATTTCTAATATATATATTTTCTAATATATTTTCTAATACATATATTTTCTAATACATATATTTTCTATACATATATTTTCTAATACATATATTTTCTAATACAAATGTTAAATATAATACTTTATACATTTCTGATGAGTAATAAGAGTTGACAAGAAACTGAATCATTTGTACTTGCTTATTGTTTATAGCTAGCACTCTCAGTTTTGAGATATAAGCATTTCAACTTTGAAAAAAGTGAACATTTTCGCTCTTCTTCAATCTTACAAGACAATTACTCAAAACCTATAAGAACTTTTTAAAAAATAAATATAGAATTAGAAACTAGATTTTCTAATACATTTATATATGTCTTTCATAGTTTCAAATATATTTCGGCTGAAAGTAAGAAGAATGAAAAAAAAAATTCACTCGGACAGATATTTTTCGAAAAAAAACAATAATTATCTTAAAAGATTGAAATTATTTTTATATATTCATAATCTGCACTATATTTCCGACAAAATTAGAAACATTATTTACATTTTTGTGTGTTAGTTTCGAACGTATAAGCAAGCGTCCAAAGCGTTTACTTTTTTTCATAACGTTGCGCTTAAATATCGGTTAGAAGAGAATTGGGTGGAATCTGAACATACATTGCACCTTCTTGAGAATTTTCTTTAGGAAACTGTCATGTATATTTTATTAATTTCTTTTTTGTGTTTCAGGCGTTCATAACGGACGGCGATAAAACATTAGAAAGCGTGGTTAGCCTTATGAAGGGGGAAGACTGGAAGAGAGTTCGAAGCATAATCACACCCACTTTCACTACAGGAAAAATAAAAAGAGTAAGTCAGTTTTCTATTCATTAGGAGACCCTATATCCCTATGAATTTGTGTTTCTGTGTTCCCATGTTAAACTACGGAAAATGTGTAAAGGCCATATTTGAGTTTATTTTATTCTTCCGATCTACCTGTGAATATAATTTTATATAGCAAGATACTTCTTTTCAGAGGAATTTAACATAAATATTTTAATAGAATTGTGAGGGACACATGAAAGGATTTTGCTAACTCAAATTTTCCTAGATCTCCATTAAGCAACCCGTAGATTTCCAAACAAAGTAGTTTGTCCGGCAACCAGAGGTAGGAGAGGTGAAATACAGTCTGTTGCCAAAAAATATATGTACTAAAAAATTTAGCTATATCTGCGAAACTCGACGTGCAAATATCGTTTTAAGAATTATGCAAATTGTCAAACTGTCAGCGTCAATGATGTTACAAGACTCATGCAACACGCAAGAGAACGACGCATCGTGAACCATTTAAAACGATCGTTCTCATATACGGGCAATTGGAACTGGGTCTTTTACTTTTGTACTTTAAGTTGTGTACAAAGATGTCTTTGACACGTACTCGACGGCGCTACGAACTATTGTCGAATTTAGAGAGATTTCGTATCATAGGCCTAAGGGAAGCTGGTTGGCCCAACAGACATATCAGTCGCCATTGTGGTCGGAGCGATACGGTAATGGCTCTATGATGAGTGCCAGCGAACAAGGGGCGTACTCCAAAGCTCATATTGCACTTGAGTAGTAAGCGACACGAAAGCGCTCTCGAAACGAGTTACGAGGGTTTGCTTGTGTGGTGTCAGGTTTTATTTCACCAAACTTGTAAACGATATTGCGCTGTGTTGACCAGGTTCATTCTCCACGGCCCATTCTAGGAATCGGTTGGTTAGCCATGGTTCAATTGCTAATGGAAAGAGCAATACATAAATCTAACAAGTAGTGGAAAGCAGAGCAAATAAATTCTAAATGAAAAATATTTATTCAAATGGAAATTAACTATATTTTGAGCATTTATAGAAGGGCATATCTGTGACCGCCAGTAATAACTCTTGTCCAATAATAAGAAATCTCGAAGCAGATCATATCAATACTAAAAATCTGATGTGAGCAGCACATGACTTTCCCTGCAGACTTATATTAACGTTCTCTTTATTTTAATTAAATTTATTTCACTTTTAATTCAATTTCCGTTCTCATTCGGTAACCGGGCTTATTTTCAAAGGTGGCGTAGGAAAAGTAAGAAAAACTAAAGTATCTCGAGAACGGCTAGTCCTAGTGTAATGGGGGTGGTCTTATTCTTTTTGTCGTTAAAAATTACGTATTAAATCAGCATTTAATGGATATATTTGAGTATACCCAGTTCTTTAGTTTAGATTTGGACAATTTTTGCGGGCCATTTTGCAAAAAAAGGCAGGTCATTTTTTTCCGAATCATACCAAAATCTAATCAGCACCAGGGTAACCCACAAGTGACTCATCTACCGGATTTTGTGAAATTCGGTCCATCAGTCTTTCAGCTAGAGTGGATACAAGCTTTTGCGGGCCATTTCGCAAAAAAAGGCGGGTTCTTTTATTCCGAATCGTACCCGAAACTAATCAGCACCAGCCCCGCCCACAAGTGACTTACAAAATTTAGTGAAATTCGGTCCATTAGTTTTTTAGTTAGAGTGGATACAAAATCTGCACAGACAGACACACAGACACACACACAGACGTCACGTTAAAAATAGTTTTTTCATATTCTAGAGGTCTCGAAACGTGTAGATCCGTCGAAAACTCCAGTTGCGATTTTCGGCATGATTCCAATACTTTCCCTATACATTACCATGTATTGCAGGGAAAGTAAAAATCTGATGTGGGCAGCACATGACTTTCCCTGCAGACTTATATTAACGTTCTCTTTATTTTAACTAAATTTATTTCACTTTTAATTCAATTCTCGTTCTCATTCGGTAACCGGGCTTATTTTCAAAGGTGGCGTAGTGAAAGTACGAAAAACTAAAATATCTCGAGAACGACTAGTCCTAGTGTAATGGGGTTGGTCTTATTCTTTTCGTCGTTAAAAAATACGTTTTAAACGAGCATTTATTGGATATATTTGAGTATACCCAGTTTTTTATTTTAGATTTTGGCAATTTTTGCGGGCCATTTGCAAAAAAAAGGCAGGTTATTTTTTTCCGAATCGTACCAAAATCTGATCAGCACCAGGGTGACCTATACGTGACTCATCTACCGAATTTTGTGAAATTCGGTCCATTAGTTCTTCAGCTACAGTGGATACAAGCTTTTGCGGGTCATTTCACAAAAAAGGCGGATTCTGTTATTCCGAATCGTACCCAAAACAAATCAGCACCAGCCTCGCCCACAAGTGACTTACCTACAAAATTTTGTGAAATTCGGTCCATTAGTTTTTTAGTTACAGTGGATACAAAATCTGCACAGACAGACAGACACACAGACAGACAGACAGACACACAGACACACACACAGACGTCACGCTAAAAATGGTTTTTTCGTATTCTAGAGGTCTTGAAACGTGTAGATCCGTCGAAAACTCGAGTTGTGATTTTCGGCATGATTCCAATACTTTCCCTATACATTACCATGTATTGCAGGGAAAGTAAAAATCTGATGTGAGCAGCACATGACTTTCCCTGCAGACGTCACGCTAAAAATGGTTTTTTCGTATTCTAGAGGTCTTGAAACGTGTAGATCTGTCGAAAACTCGAGTTGTGATTTTCGGCATGATTCCAATACTTTCCCTATACATTACCATGTATTGCAGGGAAAGTAAAAATGCACTCGCGGATTTTCTTGCACTCAGCTATACAGTAGGGTTATCCGGGAAGAGGAGAGGCAGGAACACTCAACTCCAGCTGCCATTTTTGCTCACACAGAGGGCCGTGGATGTCCAAAGGTTCAAAGTCTGGACATTCTGGAACACCATTGTTTCCTCGGCACATCTTGTCACTCTACCAGGCACGCCGGAGATTTCATTCCCTGGTAGCACTTCATGTTCTCGAAATACGGCTCCACTGCGCCATTCCACCTTTGTAGTCCGAATCGAAAGACGTCTAAATCTCGCTCGATTTTTGTCCTACATAAATTTTCAAGAGAGCACAACTGTTCGTCCAATACACTAATTCCCACGTTCCAAATTTTAATATATACATCTCATATACACATATTTTCCTATCCATGCGAACTAAACATTTTTTCGGAAAACACGTCGCGACTTCACGCGCGTCCACCTCTGCTGTAATTCAGGGTCAAAAAGCCACGAGCGTCATCAACAGCTCCAACGTCACTCATCAATCAAGCTCTCATTGGCTAACCGACACCTGCACCAGTGGCATATCGTAATTCAAACCGCAGCCGAAGTCACTTCCAGACAAACGCTGGCGTAAGCCGTCCACCTGAAGAACCAAGACTCCGAACGAAATCTTACTTTCTCATGTTAGCCTACCAGAACAGAAATTATTTTTGCAAAATGGCTCAGAAATGCAGGAAATTGAGATGGTGTTCCAAAAGTCGATACGGCACTTGCGTCAACTAGTAGGGAAGTGAGGGAGCGAAGCCCCTCTTCTTTTTTGTGTTTCAGGCGTTCATAACGGACGGCGATAAAACATTAGAAAGCGTGGTTAGCCTTATGAAGGGGGAAGACTGGAAGAGAGTTCGAAGCATAATCACACCCACTTTCACTACAGGAAAAATAAAAAGAGTAAGTCAGTTTTCTATTCATTAGGAGACCCTATATCCCTATGAATTTGTGTTTCTGTGTTCCCATGTTAAACTACGGAAAATGTGTAAAGGCCATATTTGAGTTTATTTTATTCTTCCGATCTACCTGTGAATATAATTTTATATAGCAAGATACTTCTTTTCAGAGGAATTTAACATAAATATTTTAATAGAATTGTGAGGGACACATGAAAGGATTTTGCTAACTCAAATTTTCCTAGATCTCCATTAAGCAACCCGTAGATTTCCAAACAAAGTAGTTTGTCCGGCAACCAGAGGTAGGAGAGGTGAAATACAGTCTGTTGCCAAAAAATATATGTACTAAAAAATTTAGCTATATCTGCGAAACTCGACGTGCAAATATCGTTTTAAGAATTATGCAAATTGTCAAACTGTCAGCGTCAATGATGTTACAAGACTCATGCAACACGCATGAGAACGACGCATCGTGAACCATTTAAAACGATCGTTCTCATATACGGGCAATTGGAACTGGGTCTTTTACTTTTGTACTTTAAGTTGTGTACAAAGATGTCTTTGACACGTACTCGACGGCGCTACGAACTATTGTCGAATTTAGAGAGATTTCGTATCATAGGCCTAAGGGAAGCTGGTTGGCCCAACAGACATATCAGTCGCCATTGTGGTCGGAGCGATACGGTAATGGCTCTATGATGAGTGCCAGCGAACAAGGGGCGTACTCCAAAGCTCATATTGCACTTGAGTAGTAAGCGACACGAAAGCGCTCTCGAAACGAGTTACGAGGGTTTGCTTGTGTGGTGTCAGGTTTTATTTCACCAAACTTGTAAACGATATTGCGCTGTGTTGACCAGGTTCATTCTCCACGGCCCATTCTAGGAATCGGTTGGTTAGCCATGGTTCAATTGCTAATGGAAAGAGCAATACATAAATCTAACAAGTAGTGGAAAGCAGAGCAAATAAATTCTAAATGAAAAATATTTATTCAAATGGAAATTAACTATATTTTGAGCATTTATAGAAGGGCATATCTGTGACCGCCAGTAATAACTCTTGTCCAATAATAAGAAATCTCGAAGCAGATCATATCAATACTAAAAATCTGATGTGAGCAGCACATGACTTTCCCTGCAGACTTATATTAACGTTCTCTTTATTTTAATTAAATTTATTTCACTTTTAATTCAATTTCCGTTCTCATTCGGTAACCGGGCTTATTTTCAAAGGTGGCGTAGGAAAAGTAAGAAAAACTAAAGTATCTCGAGAACGGCTAGTCCTAGTGTAATGGGGGTGGTCTTATTCTTTTTGTCGTTAAAAATTACGTATTAAATCAGCATTTAATGGATATATTTGAGTATACCCAGTTCTTTAGTTTAGATTTGGACAATTTTTGCGGGCCATTTTGCAAAAAAAGGCAGGTCATTTTTTTCCGAATCATACCAAAATCTAATCAGCACCAGGGTAACCCACAAGTGACTCATCTACCGGATTTTGTGAAATTCGGTCCATCAGTCTTTCAGCTAGAGTGGATACAAGCTTTTGCGGGCCATTTCGCAAAAAAAGGCGGGTTCTTTTATTCCGAATCGTACCCGAAACTAATCAGCACCAGCCCCGCCCACAAGTGACTTACAAAATTTAGTGAAATTCGGTCCATTAGTTTTTTAGTTAGAGTGGATACAAAATCTGCACAGACAGACACACAGACACACACACAGACGTCACGTTAAAAATAGTTTTTTCATATTCTAGAGGTCTCGAAACGTGTAGATCCGTCGAAAACTCCAGTTGCGATTTTCGGCATGATTCCAATACTTTCCCTATACATTACCATGTATTGCAGGGAAAGTAAAAATCTGATGTGGGCAGCACATGACTTTCCCTGCAGACTTATATTAACGTTCTCTTTATTTTAACTAAATTTATTTCACTTTTAATTCAATTCTCGTTCTCATTCGGTAACCGGGCTTATTTTCAAAGGTGGCGTAGTGAAAGTACGAAAAACTAAAATATCTCGAGAACGACTAGTCCTAGTGTAATGGGGTTGGTCTTATTCTTTTCGTCGTTAAAAAATACGTTTTAAACGAGCATTTATTGGATATATTTGAGTATACCCAGTTTTTTATTTTAGATTTTGGCAATTTTTGCGGGCCATTTGCAAAAAAAAGGCAGGTTATTTTTTTCCGAATCGTACCAAAATCTGATCAGCACCAGGGTGACCTATACGTGACTCATCTACCGAATTTTGTGAAATTCGGTCCATTAGTTCTTCAGCTACAGTGGATACAAGCTTTTGCGGGTCATTTCACAAAAAAGGCGGATTCTGTTATTCCGAATCGTACCCAAAACAAATCAGCACCAGCCTCGCCCACAAGTGACTTACCTACAAAATTTTGTGAAATTCGGTCCATTAGTTTTTTAGTTACAGTGGATACAAAATCTGCACAGACAGACAGACACACAGACAGACAGACAGACACACAGACACACACACAGACGTCACGCTAAAAATGGTTTTTTCGTATTCTAGAGGTCTTGAAACGTGTAGATCCGTCGAAAACTCGAGTTGTGATTTTCGGCATGATTCCAATACTTTCCCTATACATTACCATGTATTGCAGGGAAAGTAAAAATCTGATGTGAGCAGCACATGACTTTCCCTGCAGACGTCACGCTAAAAATGGTTTTTTCGTATTCTAGAGGTCTTGAAACGTGTAGATCTGTCGAAAACTCGAGTTGTGATTTTCGGCATGATTCCAATACTTTCCCTATACATTACCATGTATTGCAGGGAAAGTAAAAATGCACTCGCGGATTTTCTTGCACTCAGCTATACAGTAGGGTTATCCGGGAAGAGGAGAGGCAGGAACACTCAACTCCAGCTGCCATTTTTGCTCACACAGAGGGCCGTGGATGTCCAAAGGTTCAAAGTCTGGACATTCTGGAACACCATTGTTTCCTCGGCACATCTTGTCACTCTACCAGGCACGCCGGAGATTTCATTCCCTGGTAGCACTTCATGTTCTCGAAATACGGCTCCACTGCGCCATTCCACCTTTGTAGTCCGAATCGAAAGACGTCTAAATCTCGCTCGATTTTTGTCCTACATAAATTTTCAAGAGAGCACAACTGTTCGTCCAATACACTAATTCCCACGTTCCAAATTTTAATATATACATCTCATATACACATATTTTCCTATCCATGCGAACTAAACATTTTTTCGGAAAACACGTCGCGACTTCACGCGCGTCCACCTCTGCTGTAATTCAGGGTCAAAAAGCCACGAGCGTCATCAACAGCTCCAACGTCACTCATCAATCAAGCTCTCATTGGCTAACCGACACCTGCACCAGTGGCATATCGTAATTCAAACCGCAGCCGAAGTCACTTCCAGACAAACGCTGGCGTAAGCCGTCCACCTGAAGAACCAAGACTCCGAACGAAATCTTACTTTCTCATGTTAGCCTACCAGAACAGAAATTATTTTTGCAAAATGGCTCAGAAATGCAGGAAATTGAGATGGTGTTCCAAAAGTCGATACGGCACTTGCGTCAACTAGTAGGGAAGTGAGGGAGCGAAGCCCCTCTTCTTTTTTGTGTTTCAGGCGTTCATAACGGACGGCGATAAAACATTAGAAAGCGTGGTTAGCCTTATGAAGGGGGAAGACTGGAAGAGAGTTCGAAGCATAATCACACCCACTTTCACTACAGGAAAAATAAAAAGAGTAAGTCAGTTTTCTATTCATTAGGAGACCCTATATCCCTATGAATTTGTGTTTCTGTGTTCCCATGTTAAACTACGGAAAATGTGTAAAGGCCATATTTGAGTTTATTTTATTCTTCCGATCTACCTGTGAATATAATTTTATATAGCAAGATACTTCTTTTCAGAGGAATTTAACATAAATATTTTAATAGAATTGTGAGGGACACATGAAAGGATTTTGCTAACTCAAATTTTCCTAGATCTCCATTAAGCAACCCGTAGATTTCCAAACAAAGTAGTTTGTCCGGCAACCAGAGGTAGGAGAGGTGAAATACAGTCTGTTGCCAAAAAATATATGTACTAAAAAATTTAGCTATATCTGCGAAACTCGACGTGCAAATATCGTTTTAAGAATTATGCAAATTGTCAAACTGTCAGCGTCAATGATGTTACAAGACTCATGCAACACGCATGAGAACGACGCATCGTGAACCATTTAAAACGATCGTTCTCATATACGGGCAATTGGAACTGGGTCTTTTACTTTTGTACTTTAAGTTGTGTACAAAGATGTCTTTGACACGTACTCGACGGCGCTACGAACTATTGTCGAATTTAGAGAGATTTCGTATCATAGGCCTAAGGGAAGCTGGTTGGCCCAACAGACATATCAGTCGCCATTGTGGTCGGAGCGATACGGTAATGGCTCTATGATGAGTGCCAGCGAACAAGGGGCGTACTCCAAAGCTCATATTGCACTTGAGTAGTAAGCGACACGAAAGCGCTCTCGAAACGAGTTACGAGGGTTTGCTTGTGTGGTGTCAGGTTTTATTTCACCAAACTTGTAAACGATATTGCGCTGTGTTGACCAGGTTCATTCTCCACGGCCCATTCTAGGAATCGGTTGGTTAGCCATGGTTCAATTGCTAATGGAAAGAGCAATACATAAATCTAACAAGTAGTGGAAAGCAGAGCAAGTAAATTCTAAATGAAAAATATTTATTCAAATGGAAATTAACTATATTTTGAGCATTTATAGAAGGGCATATCTGTGACCGCCAGTAATAACTCTTGTCCAATAATAAGAAATCTCGAAGCAGATCATATCAATACTAAAAATCTGATGTGAGCAGCACATGACTTTCCCTGCAGACTTATATTAACGTTCTCTTTATTTTAATTAAATTTATTTCACTTTTAATTCAATTTTCGTTCTCTTTCGGTAACCGGGCTTATTTTCAAAGGTGGCGTAGGAAAAGTAAGAAAAACTAAAGTATCTCGAGAACGGCTAGTCCTAGTGTAATGGGGGTGGTCTTATTCTTTTTGTCGTTAAAAATTACGTATTAAATCAGCATTTAATGGATATATTTGAGTATACCCAGTTCTTTAGTTTAGATTTGGGCGATTTTTAGGGCCATTTTGCAAAAAAAGGCAGGTCATTTTTTTTTCCGAATCGTACCAAAATCTAATCAGCACCAGGGTAACCCACAAGTGACTCATCTACCGGATTTTGTGAAATTCGGTCCATCAGTCTTTCAGCTAGAGTGGATACAAGCTTTCGCGGGCCATTTCGCAAAAAAAGGCGGGTTCTTTTATTCCGAATCGTACCCGAAACTAATCAGCACCAGCCCCGCCCACAAGTGACTTACTTACAAAATTTAGTGAAATTCGGTCCATTAGTTTTTTAGTTAGAGTGGATACAAAATCTGCACAGACACACACACAGACGTCACGTTAAAAATGGTTTTTTCATATTCTAGAGGTCTCGAAACGTGTAGATCCGTCGAAAACTCCAGTTGCGATTTTCGGCATGATTCCAATACTTTCCCTATACATTACCATGTATTGCAGGGAAAGTAAAAATCTGATGTGGGCAGCACATGACTTTCCCTGCAGACTTATATTAACGTTCTCTTTATTTTAACTAAATTTATTTCACTTTTAATTCAATTCTCGTTCTCATTCGGTAACCGGGCTTATTTTCAAAGGTGGCGTAGTGAAAGTACGAAAAACTAAAATATCTCGAGAACGACTAGTCCTAGTGTAATGGGGTTGGTCTTATTCTTTTCGTCGTTAAAAAATACGTTTTAAACGAGCATTTATTGGATATATTTGAGTATACCCAGTTTTTTATTTTAGATTTTGGCAATTTTTGCGGGCCATTTGCAAAAAAAAGGCAGGTTATTTTTTTCCGAATCGTACCAAAATCTGATCAGCACCAGGGTGACCTATACGTGACTCATCTACCGAATTTTGTGAAATTCGGTCCATTAGTTCTTCAGCTACAGTGGATACAAGCTTTTGCGGGTCATTTCACAAAAAAGGCGGATTCTGTTATTCCGAATCGTACCCAAAACAAATCAGCACCAGCCTCGCCCACAAGTGACTTACCTACAAAATTTTGTGAAATTCGGTCCATTAGTTTTTTAGTTACAGTGGATACAAAATCTGCACAGACAGACAGACACACAGACAGACAGACAGACACACAGACACACACACAGACGTCACGCTAAAAATGGTTTTTTCGTATTCTAGAGGTCTTGAAACGTGTAGATCCGTCGAAAACTCGAGTTGTGATTTTCGGCATGATTCCAATACTTTCCCTATACATTACCATGTATTGCAGGGAAAGTAAAAATCTGATGTGAGCAGCACATGACTTTCCCTGCAGACGTCACGCTAAAAATGGTTTTTTCGTATTCTAGAGGTCTTGAAACGTGTAGATCTGTCGAAAACTCGAGTTGTGATTTTCGGCATGATTCCAATACTTTCCCTATACATTACCATGTATTGCAGGGAAAGTAAAAATGCACTCGCGGATTTTCTTGCACTCAGCTATACAGTAGGGTTATCCGGGAAGAGGAGAGGCAGGAACACTCAACTCCAGCTGCCATTTTTGCTCACACAGAGGGCCGTGGATGTCCAAAGGTTCAAAGTCTGGACATTCTGGAACACCATTGTTTCCTCGGCACATCTTGTCACTCTACCAGGCACGCCGGAGATTTCATTCCCTGGTAGCACTTCATGTTCTCGAAATACGGCTCCACTGCGCCATTCCACCTTTGTAGTCCGAATCGAAAGACGTCTAAATCTCGCTCGATTTTTGTCCTACATAAATTTTCAAGAGAGCACAACTGTTCGTCCAATACACTAATTCCCACGTTCCAAATTTTAATATATACATCTCATATACACATATTTTCCTATCCATGCGAACTAAACATTTTTTCGGAAAACACGTCGCGACTTCACGCGCGTCCACCTCTGCTGTAATTCAGGGTCAAAAAGCCACGAGCGTCATCAACAGCTCCAACGTCACTCATCAATCAAGCTCTCATTGGCTAACCGACACCTGCACCAGTGGCATATCGTAATTCAAACCGCAGCCGAAGTCACTTCCAGACAAACGCTGGCGTAAGCCGTCCACCTGAAGAACCAAGACTCCGAACGAAATCTTACTTTCTCATGTTAGCCTACCAGAACAGAAATTATTTTTGCAAAATGGCTCAGAAATGCAGGAAATTGAGATGGTGTTCCAAAAGTCGATACGGCACTTGCGTCAACTAGTAGGGAAGTGAGGGAGCGAAGCCCCTCTTCTTTTTTGTGTTTCAGGCGTTCATAACGGACGGCGATAAAACATTAGAAAGCGTGGTTAGCCTTATGAAGGGGGAAGACTGGAAGAGAGTTCGAAGCATAATCACACCCACTTTCACTACAGGAAAAATAAAAAGAGTAAGTCAGTTTTCTATTCATTAGGAGACCCTATATCCCTATGAATTTGTGTTTCTGTGTTCCCATGTTAAACTACGGAAAATGTGTAAAGGCCATATTTGAGTTTATTTTATTCTTCCGATCTACCTGTGAATATAATTTTATATAGCAAGATACTTCTTTTCAGAGGAATTTAACATAAATATTTTAATAGAATTGTGAGGGACACATGAAAGGATTTTGCTAACTCAAATTTTCCTAGATCTCCATTAAGCAACCCGTAGATTTCCAAACAAAGTAGTTTGTCCGGCAACCAGAGGTAGGAGAGGTGAAATACAGTCTGTTGCCAAAAAATATATGTACTAAAAAATTTAGCTATATCTGCGAAACTCGACGTGCAAATATCGTTTTAAGAATTATGCAAATTGTCAAACTGTCAGCGTCAATGATGTTACAAGACTCATGCAACACGCATGAGAACGACGCATCGTGAACCATTTAAAACGATCGTTCTCATATACGGGCAATTGGAACTGGGTCTTTTACTTTTGTACTTTAAGTTGTGTACAAAGATGTCTTTGACACGTACTCGACGGCGCTACGAACTATTGTCGAATTTAGAGAGATTTCGTATCATAGGCCTAAGGGAAGCTGGTTGGCCCAACAGACATATCAGTCGCCATTGTGGTCGGAGCGATACGGTAATGGCTCTATGATGAGTGCCAGCGAACAAGGGGCGTACTCCAAAGCTCATATTGCACTTGAGTAGTAAGCGACACGAAAGCGCTCTCGAAACGAGTTACGAGGGTTTGCTTGTGTGGTGTCAGGTTTTATTTCACCAAACTTGTAAACGATATTGCGCTGTGTTGACCAGGTTCATTCTCCACGGCCCATTCTAGGAATCGGTTGGTTAGCCATGGTTCAATTGCTAATGGAAAGAGCAATACATAAATCTAACAAGTAGTGGAAAGCAGAGCAAGTAAATTCTAAATGAAAAATATTTATTCAAATGGAAATTAACTATATTTTGAGCATTTATAGAAGGGCATATCTGTGACCGCCAGTAATAACTCTTGTCCAATAATAAGAAATCTCGAAGCAGATCATATCAATACTAAAAATCTGATGTGAGCAGCACATGACTTTCCCTGCAGACTTATATTAACGTTCTCTTTATTTTAATTAAATTTATTTCACTTTTAATTCAATTTTCGTTCTCTTTCGGTAACCGGGCTTATTTTCAAAGGTGGCGTAGGAAAAGTAAGAAAAACTAAAGTATCTCGAGAACGGCTAGTCCTAGTGTAATGGGGGTGGTCTTATTCTTTTTGTCGTTAAAAATTACGTATTAAATCAGCATTTAATGGATATATTTGAGTATACCCAGTTCTTTAGTTTAGATTTGGGCGATTTTTAGGGCCATTTTGCAAAAAAAGGCAGGTCATTTTTTTTTCCGAATCGTACCAAAATCTAATCAGCACCAGGGTAACCCACAAGTGACTCATCTACCGGATTTTGTGAAATTCGGTCCATCAGTCTTTCAGCTAGAGTGGATACAAGCTTTCGCGGGCCATTTCGCAAAAAAAGGCGGGTTCTTTTATTCCGAATCGTACCCGAAACTAATCAGCACCAGCCCCGCCCACAAGTGACTTACTTACAAAATTTAGTGAAATTCGGTCCATTAGTTTTTTAGTTAGAGTGGATACAAAATCTGCACAGACACACACACAGACGTCACGTTAAAAATGGTTTTTTCATATTCTAGAGGTCTCGAAACGTGTAGATCCGTCGAAAACTCCAGTTGCGATTTTCGGCATGATTCCAATACTTTCCCTATACATTACCATGTATTGCAGGGAAAGTAAAAATCTGATGTGGGCAGCACATGACTTTCCCTGCAGACTTATATTAACGTTCTCTTTATTTTAACTAAATTTATTTCACTTTTAATTCAATTCTCGTTCTCATTCGGTAACTGGGCTTATTTTCAAAGGTGGCGTAGTGAAAGTACGAAAAACTAAAATATCTCGAGAACGACTAGTCCTAGTGTAATGGGGTTGGTCTTATTCTTTTCGTCGTTAAAAAATACGTTTTAAACGAGCATTCATTGGATATATTTGAGTATACCCAGTTTTTTATTTTAGATTTTGGCAATTTTTGCGGGCCATTTGCAAAAAAAAGGCAGGTTATTTTTTTCCGAATCGTACCAAAATCTGATCAGCACCAGGGTGACCTATACGTGACTCATCTACCGAATTTTGTGAAATTCGGTCCATTAGTTCTTCAGCTACAGTGGATACAAGCTTTTGCGGGTCATTTCACAAAAAAGGCGGATTCTGTTATTCCGAATCGTACCCAAAACAAATCAGCACCAGCCTCGCCCACAAGTGACTTACCTACAAAATTTTGTGAAATTCGGTCCATTAGTTTTTTAGTTACAGTGGATACAAAATCTGCACAGACAGACAGACAGACACACAGACAGACACACAGACACACACACAGACGTCACGCTAAAAATGGTTTTTTCGTATTCTAGAGGTCTTGAAACGTGTAGATCCGTCGAAAACTGGAGTTGTGATTTTCGGCATGATTCCAATACTTTCCCTATACATTACCATGTATTGCAGGGAAAGTAAAAATCTGATGTGGGCAGAACATGACTTTCCCTGCAGACTTATATTAACGTTCTCTTTATTTTAACTAAATTTATTTCACTTTTAATTCAATTTTCGTTCTCTTTCGGTAACCGGGCTTATTTTCAAAGGTGGCGTAGGGAAAGTACGAAAAACTAAAATATCTCGAGAACGGCTAGTCCTAGTGTAATGGGGTTGGTCTTATTCTTTTCGTCGTTAAAAATTACGTCTTAAATCAGCATTTAATGGATATATTTGAGTATACCCAGTACTTTAGTTTAGATTTGGGCGATTTTTTAGGGCCATTTTGCAAAAAAAGGCAGGTCATTTTTTTTTCCGAATCGTACCAAAATCTAATCAGCACCAAGGTAACCCACAAGTGACTCATCTACCGAATTTTGTGAAATTCGGTCCATCAGTTCTTCAGTTAGAGTGGATACAAGCTTTTGCGGGCCATTTCGCAAAAAAAGGCGGGTTCTTTTATTCCGAATCGTACCCAAAACTAATCAGCACCAGCCCCGCCCACAAGTGACTTACCTACAAAATTTTGTGAAATTCGGTCCATTAGTTTTTTAGTTAGAGTGGATACAAAATCTGCACAGACAGACACACAGACACACACACAGACGTCACGCTAAAAATGGTTTTTTCGTATTCTAGAGGTCTTGAAACGTGTAGATCTGTCGAAAACTCGAGTTGTGATTTTCGGCATGATTCCAATACTTTCCCTATACATTACCATGTATTGCAGGGAAAGTAAAAATGCACTCGCGGATTTTCTTGCACTCAGCTATACAGTAGGGTTATCCGGGAAGAGGAGAGGCAGGAACACTCAACTCCAGCTGCCATTTTTGCTCACACAGAGGGCCGTGGATGTCCAAAGGTTCAAAGTCTGGACATTCTGGAACACCATTGTTTCCTCGGCACATCTTGTCACTCTACCAGGCACGCCGGAGATTTCATTCCCGGGTAGCACTTCATGTTCTCGAAATACGGCTCCACTGCGCCATTCCACCTTTGTAGTCCGAATCGAAAGACGTCTAAATCTCGCTCGATTTTTGTCCTACATAAATTTTCAAGAGAGCACAACTGTTCGTCCAATACACTAATTCCCACGTTCCAAATTTTAATATATACATCTCATATACACATATTTTCCTATCCATGCGAACTAAACATTTTTTCGGAAAACACGTCGCGACTTCACGCGCGTCCACCTCTGCTGTAATTCAGGGTCAAAAAGCCACGAGCGTCATCAACAGCTCCAACGTCACTCATCAATCAAGCTCTCATTGGCTAACCGACACCTGCACCAGTGGCATATCGTAATTCAAACCGCAGCCGAAGTCACTTCCAGACAAACGCTGGCGTAAGCCGTCCACCTGAAGAACCAAGACTCCGAACGAAATCTTACTTTCTCATGTTAGCCTACCAGAACAGAAATTATTTTTGCAAAATGGCTCAGAAATGCAGGAAATTGAGATGGTGTTCCAAAAGTCGATACGGCACTTGCGTCAACTAGTAGGGAAGTGAGGGAGCGAAGCCTCCCCCCCCCCCTACTAGTTTAAAAAAAATCAAAAAATTATGATAATGAAATTCAGTTCACAGGTTAATCAGGTTTTATTCATTAACATTTTAATTCATTCATTGATTAAAATTATTCTTAAAACCCTTCATAACCCTTGAATAAATGCCTATTTATGTTCATGTTTTGAATGCTTGTAATACTTATTATATGACATATTTCGAGGATTTTTAGTGCTTAAAATTCCGGACCTTAATAATAACTGTTGTAAATGTATAATGTATCAAAACATATAATTTTCATTATTGTTTAGTACACATAATGACGGTACTTTTCCACAACTTTACCTCTTAGCATACATATGTTAAAATTTAATAAAATTTATTATATGGCAAAATCTCTTTCTATTATATCATTTTATTTATTTATTTTTTTTACTTTCCTTATATACATAATGTATAAGGAAAGTATTGTGACGGGGTCGAAAATTCGAATTCGAGTTTTCGACGGGAGAGCACGTTTCAAGCATCCCTGATCACGAATCAAACATTTTTGAAGTGATGTCTGTCTGTGTGTGTGAAAGTATGTGTGTGTGTCAGTGGGTCTGTGGAGACAATAACTGACGAACGAATGGACCGATTCGAACCAAATTTGGTACAAAAATCACAATCCGTAAACACAGGAAGCCTATTGTTTTTATACGCAATCGAATGTTCAGAACCCCCCTAAATTTTCGAATGAAATTTTGAAAAATTCGTCAAAAAATCAAAACCACTAATAAAGTTACGCAAATAGATATTTCTTATGTAATTTTTCATTAGAAAATGATTGACATAAATTTTAGAACGCTAACACGAACCGTTCTCAAGATATTGTACATTTTTCAAAAAAAATATCAAAAAGGCACATAAAATAAAAAAAATATTTCCTATTGATAAACATGTTCACTTTTCATATATAATACCATGCGATAAATTGGGTGACATCATTCTCGTGGATCTAACTCGTTCCATTCATGAAAAAAGATACTCTGAGTAATACTTTTGTATTTGAACGCCAATAGTCTTTTATCTGCTGTAAGAATATCTTATTTCTTAGTGCATAACACTTGGCGAGATTTTGGCAACTAATTTGGCGGAATGTCGGCAACTTGGCGGCTTTTTGAAATGTTGCCAAATTAACGAAAATCTCGCCAAATGGATAAAAATGACGATTAATTGTCGAAAATTCAATGTCTTGGAAAGAATATTAGTATCTACTATAAGAAAAACCTATTTTTTTACTGTAAAAGTAGTAAATTCATTACATTATATAAGGAAAGTCATGTGTTGCCCACATCAGATTTTTTTTTGGTAAAGGTAAAAGTTAAACAAAATAATCAACACTAAAACAGTTGTTATTCTGAAATTTTCACACCTGGATTTCGATCTGACCCACTGTATGTTGTTTATATGCTACACACCAGGATTGAACAGTAACCAAGTAAAAGTAACAGCATAACTTAATGTGCTTTAATATTAATTAGATCTACAACTATTTTGCTGCTTAAACTGCACGATTCTAGTGTTGTAGCTTATAAAATATAGCAAGTTATTGCATAAATATTACTTAATTCTTTAAATAAATATTCTTAGAGCAAAGTACAACGTGTATACCAATAAACTATCTATCGATTGTATGTCTACCAGCAAACGTTGCTAAGGCTCGTTACTAAGGGAAAGTCACGTGGTTGAAACAGCTCTATTGATGGTGCGGCTGGCCATCTAGCGGAGTGATATCGAAATAAGTCATCGTGTTAGCAGAAAAATTACTACCAAACATTTCTTAAAGATCAAGGTCACGTATAAAACAAAGGCATTGTACTACGTAGAGTAGGAAGAAAATATAGTTGGTTCTTTGCTTTGACTACCTAGATAAACACCCTGTAGTTGTAGAGGAGAGACAAAAAGGCCTTTTAATTCTGTAATAAAAAGAGCTGGCTCTGTAAAAGTGGAGATGTGTAGATATCACGAAATAACTTAAAACTCTATGTTACATTCCTTTCTTATTTTACTGCAATACCTATTTTTATTTCAACCGATAATTCATTTTTAAGAATTACCATTTTGTCAGTAAAATGTAACAATTTCGCTTAATGATACGTTTTAATATTCAGATATTTTGTACAAAGTTAATAAAGCATCATAATATAACTATATTGGATAATGATACTTTTAATCAAACTGCATTTGCACTTCCTCAAATAATATGCTAAGTATCAATATGTAAATTTTTAAAATCTACTAGAAACACACTATTCATAGAACACAGTTTTTCTAAAGATTTCTTACTTGAAAATACTGATTTCCAATAATTTTTCAGATGCTCGGCATCTTCAAAGACTGTTCGAGTACGCTTGCAAAGAATTTCAAAGAAGCAGCCGTGAAAGGAGAACCAGTTGAAGTGAAAACGTAAATATTATAATTTTTTAAACATAGAATTTGAAATTAACTCTTCAAGTGACAACAAGACTATCGATGCAAAACGAACCGACATGATATAATGTATGTAATCGAGTTCAGGTTGATCTCACACATAAATCGCTCTTCCCCACTTAACAAATGGCAAAAATAAAAAGTGCACAAAGAAAATTACTGGACACTAGACAAACCTGACATTAACTACGTATCAATACTTGATCGTAGCATGCTTGATTGCTTTACTCGTATCAATGATTGATTGCATATCAGTCCTACTGGAGTCCATTATGCTAACAAGGGACACAAAGTTTCGAAGGACGCATAACAACAAAATGTATTTTTTATATACAGGGTGACCATAATTAAAGTAGAGGTGTTTAGAGCCCGATAGTGAGAAAACTGTTGGGCCAAACTCAGCCAAATTTGCAGTAAATACTATTTAAACTATGGGATTTTGATGTTTAAAAGAAAAACTAATAATTCAGATTTTTGCCACCGCGGGCCAAAGTAGCGCTGTAAGGTCCATTTTTGGAGTAAAATGGGTATAGGAGGCACAGAAAGTTGATCCTCTATGGTTGTTGGATCCACTATGGCTGTTGGATCCTCTATGGCCGTTGAATCCTCTATAGCAGTTGCAACTGTATGAAATTCTTCATTCTTTATAGGTTTACGCCCTCGTTCGTCCTGGTAGCACTTATAAAGTTCCAGAATTTTCAAAACGCAAAACCATTTTTCGCAAACCTGTGATAGTTATTGGACATTTCTTTAGGCACTTAAACCTCCGATATTCTGGAAGGACAGCAGAAGCATTTTCCCTTGTTTGGTAGTAAAGTTTTACTAGCAAAGAACGACCACGTAATCGTAGCATAGCGAACATTTAACAGCAAAGCACGATCGTAAAAATGTAGCGCATCATTGATTCCTACACATTCTTTCCGCTTCCCTTCTATCCTCAAAACTAGTAGTACGAACTAATGCCGTCAGCGTCAGTTGACTAACATTTGTATAACTTTTTGCATTACCACCTCTTTTCTCAGTGAAAATCTGCATATTTACTACAACGCACGACTGAGTATGGGAGACATGATTGCTAAAATGCTTGATAAAATGTAAGTGCAAATGTAAATGTAAAATGTGATGCCAATATCAAAATACATGTAAAATGTTAACTTTCTGTACTTCCTATGCCTATTTTACTCCAAAAATGGACCTTACAGCGCCACTTTGGCCCGCGGTGGCAAAAATCCAAGCTATTTTTTTTTCTTTTAAAAATCAAAACCCCATGGTCTAAATAGTATTTACTGCAAATTTGGTTGTGTTTGGCCCACCATTTTTCTCACTATCGGGATCTAAACACCTCTACCTTAATTATGGCCACCCTGTATATAAAAATATTTTCGTAATTGAAGTTTATTAAAGTTAAATTTAAAATGTAATTAAATTTCAAATTTAATTTTTAATAACTTTAATTATGCAAATATTTTTATTTTGAAGTATAATTTCTTGAATGGATACTTTTGCATCGTAATCAGTAAAATTTTTGTTTCTAGAAGCAATTGTTTTGTTGCAATCATGCGCGCAAACAACATGTATCAAAATAAAATATCAATAAATTCACGAAAATTACACAATTTTTAAAAACATTATTATCTGATTCCGCTTATTGAGAAAATTATCACATATGCTACAGGTGTTTGTCTTTTAGCCATAAAAAATTGTAAGTACTTTCGATATATAGGGTAAGAGGTATAAAATAAAATGTAAAACATGGGAATTTACTCTATATATGGCACTTTTAAGACTTCTGAGAGGCCTTAGCAAACTAGAAATTGAGAAACTTCCTGTGGTTCCATATGATACCAGTAGAGTCTCCTTGCTGAACCTTGTTTTCCCGCTGTTTTCTTTAGAATTTTTTTTGTTGTTTATGTTCCCCCGTTTTTTCTTTCAATAAGTACTGAACACAACACTTTGAAATTTTCATGATATATTCAAACTATAGATGTTCATATTTTAACACGAGATTATGAAGGGACATAACAGCCCGTGGTCCATAGAACCACGTGAACCGTCGTCGTGTGTGGGACTCTTTATAGCTCTCTATGGCTCCATAAATTACTATGGGACATTTTATGGCCCCATAAATTACTATGGGGCATTTTATGGCTTTATAATAAACTACATAGTATTTAACTTCAAGTCTGAGCGTCAGCTAGTGCACTTTATTGTCAGTATGAGCTAAAGTTGTATTGCACATGCCTCCAATTGACGTAAAGTTTCTGTTACTATAGCATTCTAGTGTACACTAGTTCACCTGTCACCGTCTGTCATCACACTGATTTTTATGTCATTTGTGATTATTTAAGTTGATCAAGTTTTCCTTATCCTTCCCACAAAATGTATTTTACATATGGAAATGTACTTGTTTAAAAGTGTCATCCTAGTGGCGTTAACTTTTGTGTGTGTGTTTTTACCCATGTATTTTTCAGTGTGCAGGAAAATTGATGTTTGATATTTTAAAAAGCTTTTAAAATTATGTTGGGTAGTCAGAAAATCTTTATTTCTTCTTAAACATTTATTTTGAAAAACATCTATTTTTCGTCTCTGTTCACTATAAAAAGATTGCAAGGAATATTTAAGAAAAAACTCCCTTGGGTGTATATTTGATGCACGCTAGAATCTGTCGCTCATCAAATTTTATCAATTTTTGCTTCTTTCGAAGAGACAAAATTCATTTGTATTTGTATTAAACTCAAAAATAGGTTATAAACCCTCTTTTTCCTGTTAGGATTTATGGCGCTTTCACAATGGACATCATCGCAAGTGCTGCCTTTTCTACTAAAATCGATTCTCACAACAGTCCTAACAATATGTTCGTACAATCAGCTGGATCTTTATTAAAGAGTTTTAATTGGAGAATGATTCTATTCAGTAAGTACATTAACGACACTTCAGTAAATTGTTTGGTGTTTATGGAAATGCCGAGCTTCTATTATCAATTGCGGCATCATTAAATTTGTCATGTGTAATTTTATAATTTTCTTTTTATTTAAAATTCAAAATTTTAAATTTATAGAAAATATACCCAACGTTGAATTTGATTTGGAAAGTGTTTCATAATCAATGCTTTATGCATGATTGATCTTTCTTGTTTTATTGTTTTTTTAATTAATATTTCTGTTAATTTTTTATATTAATAAATTCAATTTATCCCTACTTTGATTCCTGACCAACGTCGGGTACATTTTCTAGTTTATATGTTTTAAGAAATGCTTTTAACTGCAATATGTTTATCTGTAATGTTTGGAGACAAATTTGGCGACTAATATAGAGAAATCACGCCAACTTAGCGATATTTCGCCACTAGAATGACGAAAATATCGTTAAAATTGCAAAATTGCTGAGTTAACGAAAATTATATCCAAATTGATTAATTAGTTATTAAAATGTTTTAATTTTGGGACTATATCGCTTATTGCGGTTGCTATCTATTTTGATAATTGTCATTTTAAAGTTACGTTAAATATAAGTTAATTGGATGCTTCGAAATGTTTTTTCATGTTGTCATCCGTAAATCGTCGAAAGTACAATTCAACGTTAAATGCATTGTGCCATGGATCTTATAGATTATTTTTTCACTGTGAGAGAACTAAACCCATTGCATTATAAAGTCATGCATGACACCCATCAGATTTTTTAACGACAGTTATTTGTATTAAAATAAATCCTAATTTCAATCTTCCATATCCCTCATAAAATCAAAATTAAAAATTATATTTATGTTTTTCATATTTGAATAAAAGACTATGCTTAATTCATATCCAAAAGCGATTTTGTACCTAATCAATAATGGGAGTGGGAAGAAAAATTAGAAACCGGCTGAAAAAGGCTCTTATAGCTTCTATTACGCATTCAAGTTTGTTTTACGCGAAATATAGAATAGTTTGTTCACGCTCATAGAATCCGAAATAATATTTCGGATTCTATGAGCTACTAAACATTTAAAAATTTTAAATTTCCAACATTCGACAATTTTCAGTTGTCTCTACCGATGCCGCATATTAAGTGCACAGATTCAAAACTAGTTTTCTATTTTAAAGTTCAACATTAGTAATTAAAAAAAAACTTTGTTTTCAAATGTTTTCTTTTTCTCCTTACAGTTTTAACTCCGTGGTTAACAAAGTTTTTAAAAATGAAAATGTTATCACAAACAGGTCTTAAATTCTTCAAAGATGTGACGATACAAATCATCGAAGAACGGAAAAGGACGGGTCAGGTAATGCAGTTTTGATCACTTATGATAATTTCGATAATTTTTTTTTTATAATTTCGATTTTTTTTTTGCCAGAAATAGGATCCAGATTATAATTATATTAAAGTCAATATTTTAATATTAAAAAAAAATTCTAAAAAACTTAAAGTATCTATCTGAGCGAGTGATTTTTCCTTTTTCTTACTTTCACTCAAAATAAACAGTCTAGTCATATTATTGTGACTACCACCTAATAACCGCCGTGTGCAGCGCGGACAGCAACTAGACGAGCTAGGAGTAACTCAATAAGATGCTGGAAGGTGTTCACAGGTATGCGAAGCCATGCTAACTGCAGTGCATCTGACAGCTGCTGGAGGGTACGTGGTGGAGAATCCGTAGAGCGAGCAGCCCGGACGAGGTGGTCCCACAGATGCTCAATTGGATTTAAGTTTAGGGAATTAGGGGGGCAGGGAATTACTTTGAAGTATTCATCGTGCTCCTCCAACCACTCTCAGACAGTTCTCGCTGTGTAACACGTCTCATTGTCGTGCTGTTAGATCCCATCCGCCCCAAGGAAGGCAATCAGCATGTATGAGTGTACTTGATGTCAGGGGCGGCATTTCAGCATTTCATTTGGGGGTGCGAGATTTACATGAAAATCCACAATATGAAATAAATAAAATGTTTGTTAACAGAGGGGGAAGGGGGAGAGGGATCATAAAATTGAATTGATGTTGAGAAAAATAATTGTTGTTAACATAATTTTTGTACATAATTCTGTTAACATAATTGTTGTTAACATAATTTTTCTAAATACAAATATCTATATTTATTTACCTTCTATTGAAGATTAAACTCTTTCTTGTACCATTGTACTGCGAAAATAATTTTTCAACCTCCTGAGACACAAAAAAGACCTTTCACAACTGGCTGAGCTGATTGGCACAGTCAAAAACAATTTAACTAATAATGTTATGACAGTAAACACATTTTTTAAATTCCGCTCTTTAAAATAATCCAGGCGACTTTGAGATTTGGGATGGCCTATATTTACCTTTTCACCATTGAATAAAACAGTCGCAATTCACATAGCAATTCCTCTTTCTGGAAGTTATATACTTCGCATAAGGTTGAAACATTTTCTTTTCCGACATCTGATCTGGATAATACTGAACTAAAGGCAAACAAAACGGATATATTGTTCTCATTAAATCTTGTATCAATTTCATTAGATACTGAATCTATAATTTCATATTAAATATTGATTCTGTGATATGATTTAACATCATTATCGAAATTTTTTTCACCAAATTCGCTTGGAATTTTTTTACGCCTTTTCAGTTTTTGTCCAGAATAAGAAAAATTTGGAGGGGCGACCGCGCCCCCTCGCACCCCCTATTTGCCGCCCCTGCTTGATGTGCAAGGATGGATTCATAATGAATTGGGTTCATAGTGTCTTCCACGGGTATGAGTGGAACCTTGAGAACGCCAGGGAAATATTCCCCATACTATAACGCTGGCCACACCGTCTTGTGTTCTTCCAGCAATCGTTGATGAGTGTTTGTTATCCGATCTTTCATGCCTTACACGCCAACATTCATCCATTCGATGAACGTGAACTCAGGAAACGTGACTCATTGGAGAAGGCAATTTTTTGCCAATCAGCGGAAGTCCAATTCCGATACTCCCGTGCAAATGTAGGCCTCTTCTGCCAATGCACCTTCGTTAGCATAGGTGCAGTGACGCTCTATCTGCTTCGGAGGCCCATACGCAGCAGGTTTCGCTACATTGTCGTTTGAGATATTTTTTCGGTAACCCTCTGGTTTATTCGACTAGTGAGTTGCTCCACTGTATCACGGCGATCGGCCCACACTCACCTTTGAAGCCGACATTCTACTCTCACACCAATGGCGAGTATTGCTCCGCAATTTCCATGTCGCTTATTCGAAATGCTGCTATTTCTCCATTGACGATATACTTTAACTACAGCAGTACGCGAATGTTCGTTCACAAACTGCGCTGTTTCGGTAATACTGCCACCCTTGGTCCGAAACCCGATAATCATCCCTTTCTCCAAATCTGAGAAATCGCTCTTTTAGCCATGACATAAACGAGTTATACGTTTTCAGAATGCCTACACCACACCTTATATACCCACCTAACCAGCTCAGAATACTTGCCTCCTTTCATTGGCTACGCGGTATTGACATCAAACGTAGAAGTTAGTCACAATGATGTGACTTGACCCTGTATCTTTTAAACAATAAAACATAAATATAAATAGTAAACGACAAAAAATATGTAGTAGGAAATTTAGTATCAAAATCCATATTTATTTTTAAAAGAAGCTCTTATAGTTCTCGAGTAATCGTCTTATCAAGTTAAAGAAGATTGAAAATTTTCCGTTTTTCAAGTTTGTAATGCTGCCTCGAAAACTAAAAGTGCTATTTGTGAACACAATAAGCAAGAATTTGTAGCTCTTCGAAAACCCTACAAGTATATATAATTTGATTTTAGATAGAGCGCTATTTAAAAAAGACTTAAAAGAGTATCTGTCCAGAATAAAATAGTAAAATATATATATATATATATATATATATATATATATACTAGCAGCATACCCGTTCTTCGTACGGAGTATATGATGTAAAGAAATTTATAATTCGCAATCATGTGCAAATTCTGTTAAAATATTAAATTTATTGCTCATAAAGAGAAGTTTAAGAATATCTCTTCTCCCTATGCAAAATTATCTCCATGGGCAGATCTGAAGAATAAAACATTCTGGCCCCTTTTGTAAGCAAATTTACAAAAAAAAAGGAATTGAATCAATATATACAACCCCGTACTACTTATATTGTCGCAGATTAGAAAATATGCCAGTGTGTTAGTAGAAGCTTACTCGTATTGCAATATGAGTCTCAAAAATATTTTCCAAAATAAAAGAGATGACGTAATAAATTGAAAGTATCAAAAATACCCGTAATCTTAATACCAGAAGGTCGTAATTGATTCCAATATATGCCAATATATATCAAAATATATGCCAATCTACCTGTACTACTTATATTCTCGTTGATTAGAAGATATACCCATGTATTTGTAGAAGATTACTCGTACAACATACTATATATGAGTTTCAACAATTTTCGTCATAATAAAACAATTCCATAATAATTTGCAAATATCAATAATCCCTGAATAAACAGTCTCCGAAAATATCAATAATAATGATATTTAAACCTGAAGACCGTAATTGATATTATCCAGTCAAAAATTCAATGTCAATGAAATTTATTTTATATAAATATTTTTATTATTCAAATCGGAAAAGATTTAATAAAAATCGAATGCCGCATAACATATTGGATCCGTTGCTAAGCGACATGATAGCATTTGCTTCAAATAAATTGATGGATATCATATCATCTGAATAATGCTATCTCCATGGAAGGTTTGGCGACATTTTCGTCAATTTAGCGATAACTTAAAAAATCGACAAATTTATCGCCATGTGGGACTGTAGAACTGATAGTCCCATTTTACGACAAATTGACGAAACATCATCACAATACTATCCCCTAACAAAACACAATTAATTTCATTTATTAAGCGCGATTTTATCAATTTCATGATATTTTTATAGATTTAGAAATATTTTTATCAATTTGGTGATATTAAAAAAATTCCTTAAATGTGTTACTAAGTAGGATGGATGGACTGACCGACAAATGCTACAGAAACATCATTTCAGTACTTTATTCTAAAAAAACAAATTTAATTTCATGGATTTGGGTCATTTTTATCAATTTGGAGACATTTCCACTAATTTGGTAAAGTTCAAGAAAAGTTACCAAGTTATTTAGAGATATTCCGCTAAATTCATAGCTCTGAATTTGCAGATCTGAAGAATAAAATATCCTGATCCCGTTTGTATATACAAAATGAAAACACTAAAATTGTATTAGAAGATACATACACCCGTTCTACTCTTTTTCTGTTTCAACAATCGGCTAAATGAATTTATTGGGTAAACACAATATATGAGTTAATTAGCTAAACACAATATATGAGCTTGAAACCTCTTTGCTAAAATAAATGAAAGTGAAGTACGAAGTCCGCAATTTATATAATTAAAAGAACAATCAAACCGTTCATTTATAAAATATATTTTTACATCCATTTATTTATTATACAAATAGAAAAAATAATAATAAATATTAACAACACATTTAATTTCATTCCGTTGCCGAGCAACATGATATAAGATAGAATCTTCCTCATAAAATGCGAAATTAAATAGCCATTTTGATTTCTTTATATTTTCATCGTTGAGTAAAAGCTTGTGAAAGATGAACCATGGAGGTAGATTTTTCCATTTAAATTCATGTTTCAAACAATTCATGTCTTCCTATAGTGACTAATTAATGCAAAAATCCTGCACCAAACTCGGAAATAAAGTTTTATTTCATTTTGGCGTTTTAAACAAACGATTTTCATCCTTTCCGTTTGGATAAACCACGGAGTTGGAAAGTAGATCTCCTAAGAAAAAGTTCCATTTTTCATTAATATCTCGACAACCCCTGGTCTTAGAAACTCGAAACTTGGATTAAATTTATGGGGAGCTATTTCAAGGCTATCCACAAAATTTCATTAAATTTGGTTCATTCGTTTTCTCGTGATGATGAGACAAACGAAAATTTCGTTTTTTACTAATATCTCGAGAACCACTGGTCATAGAAACTCAAAACACAAACTAAATTTTAAGTGGGGCTATTTCTAGGCTACCCACAAAATTTCATCAAATTCGGTGCAGCCGTTCTCCCGTGATGATGGGACAAACAGACAGACAGATTTTCAATTTTTTTTTATATAGATATATAAATAGTAAGCAAAAAAAACATATGTATGAAGAAATTTGCTTCGAAATCTATATTTACTTTTAAAAAACGTTTTTCAAGTTTTTGAGTAATGGTCTTACAAATTGAAGAAGTATAAAAATTTTACATTTTTCAAGTTTGTAATGCTTAATTAAAGTAAGAGCTATAAATAATAAACAAGGATTTGTAGCTCTATGAAAATCCTACAAATGTATAAAATTTTATTTTGGATCACGCTCTGGATTTTATAGTGATTATAATTTCGATTTTAGAATTTTAGCCTATGTTTTTCAACAGGTGGGAAAGCTGTCATATTTAAAATATCACAATTGTTGTAGTTCTATCTGTTTATTTTCTCCTCTGTGAAATATTGATGCAGAAGCACGAGATATTCTGTTTTGTTTTAAAAAATTAGGAAGTTAAACGAATTTGGAGATTTTAGGATTGTGAATCATTGGTGAGGTCTGAACAGAATAGGTGGAAATATACGTACTCAAGTACGTATTTATGTGCCGTCAGGCAAGTTTATAGATTAATATAAATGTAAAATATCGTGAGATGTATTGTGTAAATTTAATTTATATACCGAATAGCAAGTTAATAAAATAATTGGATATATAGAGTATATAGAAGTGAAGTCTATGGTCGTAGTTTCCAGATGAAATCGGCGTGAAAACTAATAGTGATAACTAACTATAAACTGTTAGTGATTAACTTGTACTTCTTTGAAAGGCAGTAAATGGAACAAATTAGTCAGAAAAACATCGAATAAACTTATTGAAGTTTACTGGAGTTTTATTTTACAAAATGTTATTCATGTAAAACCATTTCGGCTCCATCAGGCAGAAGCCATCGCCGATTTTTTTTCTCCCTTTAGATAACCGTCATTTATTCAAAAATTCAAAATTAGTAATAGATTATTTGAATATAATGGTAAAAAGTTATTGCATTGTATTGAAAAATTTACACTTATCAATCAATCTTATTAATGTCGTTATTTCATTGTTCAGTGGAATAACAATAACATAACGACATTAATAAGCTACCTATTATAATAAATAAGATACCGATTATAGCAGCAATTTTTCTAATTCTATTGATGGTATATTATTTAATTCATTGAATTTACTTCTCTGTATGCAACTTAATTGTATATCGAATTATAACGGTAAAATTCTAGATGTTGTGATCACAAAAATTTGTAGTGAAGACATAGGTGTTAAGCGATCTCTGGATTCTTCTGTATCTGAGAATAAGTGCCATTCTTTGTATTATTGTCTCTTATCAGTTGAATTCAGATAACAAAAGCAAACATCCGTTCTTTAGCAAAAGTTACAACTTTGCTTAGGCTGATTATTCTAGTCTTTATAATTTGTTTGAAAAGGCGGATTAGAATCCTTTGAATCAGTTTAATGACATTGATTCTGTTGTTTCATATTTTATGATGATGTTTTTGTAACCTGCGTACTGATGTCTATTCCTTCTAGAAGAACTTTTCTTAGGAAGCAATTACTTGCATAAAATTGAAGAAAATATGTTATAAAGGATTCCTTAAGACTAATTGTGATATTTAGCGTGGTTTATATATCGAATATAAAACGAAATGTAAAAACAGTGTTCAAAATGGTTGTTGAAGGTACATTACAGACCAATTTTCATGCAAATCCAAGGGGCTTTGGGAAATGCTGTGAACATGACAGTAATAATGTGAATGATTTGAGATTCGTTGAGATAAGGAATAAGAAACTTGCCAGTACTACATCTGTTGCTGATGATTTTATATAGAACGGTTACGTATTTCCTATTCCTAGTTGTTTTTCAATGTTTCGCGCCATCTTTTAATAATTTAACATTTTTCATGTTCTGTTGGTTCCAAACAAAAAAAAGCAATGCGCTTTCAACTATAAATTGTTGTTGTATGTATTTATCACACTTATTTGTTTTCTATTATTTTGTAATAAATAAATTTGCATAAATATTTTTCATGTTCTGTTCGTTCCAAACAAAAGAAAAACAAAGCGCTTGCAACGACAAATTGTTGTTGTATGTATTTATAAAACTTATTTGCTTTCTATTATTTTTGTAATAAATAAATTTACATAAATATTTTTCATGTTCTGTTGGTTCCAAACAAAAAAAAACAAAGCGCTTGCAACTATAAATTGTTATTGTGTGTATTTATCAAACTTATTTGTTTGCTATTATTTTTGTAATACATAAATTTGCATAAATATTTTTCATGTTCTGTTCCTTCCAAGCAAAAGAAAAACAATGCGCTTTCAACTATAAATTGTTGTTGTATATATTTATCAAACTTATTTGTTTTCCATTATTTTTGTAATAAATAAATTTGCATAAATATTTTTCATGTTCTGTTCGTTCCAAACAAAAGAAAACAAAGCGCTTGCAACTATAAATTGTTGTTGTATGTATTTATCAAACTTATTTGTTTTCTATTCTTCTTCTTTAAGGGCGTAATAACCTGTTACAGGTCTTAGCTGCCTCGACAGCACGCCTCTTCCAACACCGTCGGTTCAAAGCGACTCTTTGCCAGTTTTTAATTTTCAAAATGTTGATGTCATTCACAATGTCGTCTAACCATCTAGTCGAAGGTCTGCCCCGGGCGCGGGTACCCCCAGGGTTCTTAAAAGTGTACAATCTAGTCGGGTTATTTTCAGGGGTTCTCCAGACATGTCCGAGCCATCTCAATCTGTTACTTCGGATGATTTGTGTAACTTGAGGTTCTTTGTATAGTCTATAAAGTTCAACATTATATCTGGTTCTCCAGCATCCTTGTTCTTGTACAGGCCCGAATATAGTTCTTAACACTTTTCTTTCAAAAGTCTCCAGGGCACACACACACACACACACGCTGGACGTCTAAATTTAAAGTCCAAGTTTCGCTAGCATACAGCAGCACAGGCAGTATAACTGCCTTGTATAGTCTTGTATAGTCTCATATCTGTCTTGTATAGTTTCATTTTGGTTCTTCGGCTAACAAGCCTGGATCTTAATTGTTTTTTTAGTCCGAAGAAACATTTACTGGCCGATTTTATTCTGTAGTTAATTTCGGCTTTCAACAAGTTTTGGGTCATTGATAGTAGCTCCAAGGTATTTGAATTCACTAACCCTTTCAAATATATGACCATTTATGCAAAAAGGGTTGTAGTTCCCAGACGCGGACGGGACTTCCATAAACTTTGTCTTGTCCTCATCGATAGTGAGGCCCATGTCTGTAGCAGAGATTTCAAGCGCACGAAAGGCCTCTTTCATTGCCCTTTCAGATCTTCCAATAATGTCAATGTCGTCTGCGTAGGCCAATAAATACTGCGACCAATTCCAGAGAGTGCCTCTTCGGTGTAATCCGCTATCTCGGATGCGAGATTGAAGAGCAGGCAGGCAAGCGTTGTTTTCTATTGGTTTTGTAATAAATAAATTTGCATAAATATTTTTCATGTTCTGTTGGTTCCAAACAAAAAAAAAGCGCTTGCAACTATAAATTGTTGTTGTGTCGATGTCGAAGGCCCAGACCACACAGCCAACCCTAGGGCTTACGGCAGTTTAATGTATGGCCGGGAGAGGAGGTTAGCCGAAACCGTACTCCAGTCAGTCACCAAGTTTCAGTCTGCAATTATTTAAAATTCAATAAAGTGGTTACGTGGTAAATATATATACAGACAGTTTTAGAGTTTTACATAAAATACAGTGGGAAGGGAGGCAAAGAAACGTAGATTTTAACAAATTTTGAATTTTGAGGTAAAAATTAAATTATTTTCTTAAAATGAAATTAAATTTATGTAAAACGTATGGCCAAAAGAATCCGAGCAACCGCGGAAAAAGGGACAATACAGTAAAAACCAACAAAAGAAAGCAAAAAGAACATAGCTGAATAAAGGTTACAATCAGTTGAGGTAACCGGAAAAAGTTAAGTGCAATATAGCACTACATGTACATGGTAAGACTTTCAAATATATGAACAGCCGAGGAACACAGGGAAAACAGATATATACAACAGAGAAATATAGACAGGAAACAAAATATACAAAAGACGGACACCAAAAAGTGTAAGTACAGAAACAATAAGAGACAAACGCCTGGAACAGGGAGGACAACATTGACCGAAGAAAATTGAAAGCAGTTGGCACCAAGCTTGCTAAGGAACCTGATTGGAGATTTCTCTCGCAATTAAAACACAGTTTTTCAACCTATTTAAAAGAATTTTATTGGTTCTGACACCAGAGAACCAAGTCGCACGAAGATTATCTGGAGGACGGGTTAAGTGAAATTTTGAGGTATGGGGGCAATTAAAGACGTAATGATCTACGCCACCATATGAATTACAAAGACAATTTGAAGAACGTTTATGTTTGAAAAAATGAAGATAGTCAAGAAAAGGACCATGACCCGCTAAAAAATAGATTAAGAATTTGTTATAAATTTGAAAATTGGGGTTGACTTTGGGTAAATAGCTTAGAATTCTGGCAGGGTCATGAGTCCGGGGGGAAATATAATCATTAAGAAGAGATTGCCAATTTTTAAGAAAGAAAGATTTACAATTATTAATCAAAAAGGAGTAGGGAAAAGGTATAAGGAGTGGGGTGCCGGAGATCGTAGCTTGTTTGGCCAGTTCATCGGCGACTTCGTTGCCCTGAATATTAGAATGGACCTTGACCCAGGATAAGTTAATTAATGATTTGTAGGGGTGAGCATTAGTTTTAATTTTAGATAGAAATTTCGTTTTATTCTTGATAGATTTAAAAGCCGAAATAGATGACTGACTGTCCGTAAAGATGTTGATTTTTAAATTGTTTTTGCCGGCCCAGAGGATGGCCTGGTTGATGGCCTCAAGTTCGGCTTGAAAAACTGTGTTTCCAGTTCTAAGTTTAAAGGATAATGATTCGATCAGTCGATCGTTTTCGAAAATGCATATTGATAAACCTACATTATTATCCAGTTTTGACCCTTCTGTGAATACATTAAACCTAGGAAACGAGGAAGGGTTCGAGGAAGAAAAATTTAAAACACGAAGGGGAGGAGGAAGGCTAGAAAGAGAACAAAGGGAATCAAATTGATCAGGGGGGGGGGGGGAATGGAGGGGTCCGAAAATAAGTTAAGTTTATGTTTCCAAAATTTATATTTAATAAAAAGAGTTTTAATGACTAAATGGACAGGGGGAATTCCAGTAATTGAAAAAAGAGAAATGTTCGAAATTGTCCGAAAGCCAGGGCAGATTTTTAATAAAAAGATTCTTTGTAATGAAGTAAGTTTTGAAATTTGATCCCGTGTGAGATTACCCCCCCCCCCAAACCCCAGATCCGTAAATAATAACCTTTTCAATTACAGTCAAGTACCATATTTTTAAAAGAGCTTTATTAACCCCCCAGTTATTCCCAGAAATTTTTCCAAATGTTGAGGACAACTCGAAACATTTTTCCTTTAAGTAGAATATGTGAGCGCTCCATTTTAAGTTATTGTCAATTATAATACCTAGGTAGTTAAGAGTTTTGGAAATTTTGATGGGTTTATTCTGAAGTCTAATACATCGATTATATTTTCTTTTGGATCTGTATTTGTTGATAATAATGCATTTTGATTTTTCATGGGAAATTGAAAGTTTCAAGGAAGTGAGGGAATCCGAGATGAGACCAAGAATTTGATTTGTATTTTGGGTGGTAAATTTAATATCGGAACCAGACGTGACCACGGCCAGATCATCCGCAAAGGCCTGCAGGTAGAAGAGCTCGTTGTTAAGGGTTAAGATACTATTGAAATATATATTCCACAGGATCGGAGAAATTACCGAACCCTGTGGAGCAGCCATAGAAAGTAATTTAGAGAGGGACAAATTGTTACCGGTAAAAGTGATAGAACGGGAGGACAAATATGAATAAATAAAATCACGAAAAGGGAGAGGGAGGTTAATTTTTTCAAAAGTAGAGGGAAGAACATTCCAATTTAAGCTGTCAAAGGCCCCGCAGATGTCTACCGTGGTAAGGGAGACATGATGGACTGATCGCGAAGGGATTCAATATGTTTAACAAGCTTGAGTGCAGCATCTTCACAGCTGTGAAGCTCCCGAAACCCAAATTGGAGGGGATGGAGAGCACCTTCTGAATTCAACCAGAATTTTAATTTATTGATAAAAAAAATTTCAATGACTTTGCCAAATGTAGGGAGTAAACAAATGGGGCGGTATGAAGTACAGAGAGCGGGGTCTTTACCAGGTTTATTCAGGAAAATAATTTTTGAGATTTTTAAGGAGCTAGGAAAATGACCAAGATAAAAAATTTTGTTGATAATTTTGGAGACAAGTGAGGGAAAGGATTTGAAAACATTTTTCCAGATGTTGAAATCTAAGTTATCAACGCCAGGGGCTTTACCATTGGGGAGATGGTTGAAGACGAGAAGGAGCTCAACATCCGAAACCGAGCCCAACCCGCCGGGAGGAAGTGAAAACGAGGGAAATGAAGAGAATTCAGGATCGTTTTTGAAGCAGTGGTCCATCAAGCGCTCAACTTTTTCACCGTAACTGAGGTTAATATTATCTGAAAATTGAAGGTTTATATCGTTAAAGTGTTTATTTTTCTTAAACGTATACTTGAAAATGGATCCAAATTTGGAAGAGCAGCTTGAGCAATGGTTTTTCCAGGCAGCGGATTTGGCTCTGTAAATCATAATTTTATATTTTGCTCTGTTAAGTTTATATTTCACCAAAGCTTCTGAGATTATTTCAGAAGAAGCGGAGGCCCTCTCAAGAGACTTTACTCTTTTATAAAGAGCATTGACGAAGTTTCTGAATTTAGAGAGTTCTGGACTCCACCAACGGAAATTAAAATTTTTGGTCGATTTTTTCTTTCTAATAAATTTGAAAGCACATTCCTGTGTTTTTTTGATAAAAGATCCAATGAAGGTGTCCAGAGAGGGAGTATCATTTATAGAGTCAATCTGAGAGGTAAAAGTTTTAACGTGAGATTTAAAATTATAAAGGAATTTGCCTAAACTGTAATTTGTTTTCAAGAAAAAGGAATCATTAAAAGAAAGGTCGACATTAATTGCAAATGTAATATACTTATGATCACTAAGAGAGTCATCTTAGAGGACCTCCCAATTTTGAATACTGTCAAATATGCCAAAAGTTGCCAGAGTCAAATCCGGGAAGCCCTTGCCTGAGTGTGAGACAAATGTAGGACCCCGCTTCGGATCATTTACGACAGTTAAGTTATTTTTTAAACAAAAATCGATCAAGCTGTAACCCCGTCGGTCAATGAAGTCATAGCCCCACATCTGGACCCTGGAATTAAAGTCACCAAGAATTATATACTCAGATGATAAAATTTGAAGATCTGAAAATTCCGAGAGGAGCTCATTAATATTGTCGCGCGGGGGGAAATAGGTGGAGACTGAATTAAGAGATGTGTTATTGGGAAGTGTGATTTCTAGTAAAACAAATGAAAGGGATTGTAATTTTAAGTGAACAGTTAAATTTGGGTTGAAAATGACAATCGCTGCTTTTTTGGAAGAAGAGTGGTATTGTTGAAGGCCAGAAGGAGGTTTGAGAACAATCTATTTGTTTAGGTATGGTTCTTGTAAGCAGGCAATATCGATTTTATTTTCTAAGGCAAATTGAAAAAGGTTGTTATGCGCTGCTAAGGAGTGGTTTAGATTGATTTGAGTAATATTAAGAACCATTCAGGGAAGAACAGTTCCAGGACACAGAGTGAGGCAAACATATGATCAGAACAAAAACAAAACAAACATAAGAGCTCAAACAATAACAAGAGATAAAAGACACAAAAGAAATAAAACAAACACAGTGGTGAGATACCAACCAAAAGACAAAGGGAAAGAGTTTCATCTCTGTTCTTTTTGAAGTTTTTTGATATGCTCAATTGCTCTTTTGTAAGCGCTGCGCGAGGCGTTGTTGTGTGTATTTATCACACTTATTTGTTTTCTATTAATTTTGTAATAAATAGTGGTGTTGTTGTGTGTATTTATCACACTTATTTGTTTTCTATTATTTTTGTAATAAATAAATTTACATATTATCATGTTTAATTATGGTTGTCACAAAGTACTTCCAATATCCTAACGTGGCAATTCGTTCAATAATTTTGGAAACTTCTGGTCATCTGGAAATGCTAAATTTTTAACCCTTGCAGAGGAGAAACGATTTCCTACAACTGCTAATAGATACTGCGAAGGAAGTGGATGAAGAAGAGAAATCGGACCTGGCAGACAATGAGAACGATATCGCAGAAAACTATGGAAAAGATGAGAGTGATCAAGTATTGAAGAACGTATATAAAAAATGTAAGAAAAATTTAACTGTCACTGAACCTCAATATGTATTATGAAATGGATTAGTGGCTTTTAATCTTTATTTTCCAAAGTATCCCTGACTTTCCATTTCTGTTAATTGCACCCCCTTGTGAAGATTTAACCTGTTCAGACGCCATTATAAAGTTCTAAGCGTGTTGCTGATTCGTAATTGAAAAATTGTCACAATTCGGAACTCTTAGAATAACTCACAGTAGCCTCTAACGGCCAAGGAAAACCACACAGACACTAGGATTTAAAATCCAAGTTATTTATTTACAGAAATCATTTGATACAGTGACTTGCTGTTCAAACCAAGAGATCTGCACAAGTTTAAGAGACAAACTACTGCACAAGACGGCTCCATTTCGCCAGCCCCCCCACCTCGGAATTTCAAAATTTCAATTATGCCATTCGTTTGTACTACGTTTGTACCGGATTGTACCGTCAAAATTTTCGTTTGTACCACTTCCAGAACGGGGTTATTCCCATTTCAAAGTGGGGGGGCTGGCGAAACGGCAGCCCCCCCACCTCGGAATTTCAAAATTTCAATGATGCCATTCGTTTGTACTACGTTTGTACCGGATTGTACCGTCAAAATTTTCGTTTGTACCATTTCCGGAACGGGGTTATTCTCATTTCAAAGTGGGGGGGCTGGCGAAACGGCAGCCCCCCCACCTCGGAATTTCAAAATTTCGTCGATGCCATTCGTTTGTACTACGTTTGTACCGGTTTGTACCGTAAAAATTTTCGTTTGTACCACTTCCGGTATGGCGTAATTTCTATTTAAAAGTTGGTGACCTTGAGCTCCGGAAACCCCCCACCTCGAAATTTCAAAATTTCGTCGATGCCATTCGTTTGTATTACGTTTGTACCGGTTTGTACCGTAAAAATTTTCGTTTGTACCACTTCCGGTACGGCGTAATTTTAATTTAAAAGTGGATGACCTTGAGCTCCGGCAACCCCCCCACGTCGGAATTTCAAAATCTCGTCGATGCCATTCGTTTGTACTACGTTTGTACCGGTTTGTATCGTAAAAATTTTCGTTTGTACCACTTCCGGTATGGCGTAATTTCTATTTAAAAGTTGGTGACCTTGAGTTCCGGCAACCCCCCACCTCCAAATTTCAAAATTTCTTCGATGCCATTCGTTTGTACTACATTTGTACTGGTTTGTACCGTAAAAATTTTCGTTTGTACCACTTCCGGTATGGCGTAATTTCTATTTAAAAGTTGGTGACCTTGAGCTCCGGTAACCCCCCACCTCCAAATTTCAAAATTTCGTCGATGCCATTCGTTTGTATAACGTTTGTACTGGTTTGTACCGTAAAAATTTTCGTTTGTACCACTTACGGTATGGCGTAATTTCTATTTAAAAGTTGATGACCTTGAGTTCCGGCAACCCCCTACCTCCAAATTTCAAAATTTCGTCGATGCCATTCGTTTGTACTACATTTGTACTGGTTTGTACCACTTCCGGTATGGCGTAATTTCTATTTAAAAGTTGGTGACCTTGAGCTCCGGTAACCCCCCACCTCGAAATTTCAAAATTTCGTCGATGCCATTCGTTTGTATAACGTTTGTACCGGTTTGTACCGTAAAAATTTTCGTTTGTACCACTTCCGGTACGGCGTAATTTTTATTTAAAAGTCGGTCACCTTGAGTTTCGGCAAGCCCCCACCTCGAAATTTCAGAATTTAGTTGATGATTCCATTCATTTGTGGGACGTTTGTACCGGATTGTACCAAAAAATGTTCGTTTGTACCACTTCCGGTACTGCGTTATTCTCATTTCAAAGTGAGGGGGGAGAAACATCAGCCCCTACCTAAGAATTTGAAAATTTCGTCAATGCCATTCGTTTGTACTACGTTTGTACCGGATTGTACTACCGTAAAAATATTCGTTTGTACCACTTCCGGTACGGTGTTGTTCTCATTTCAAAGTGGGCTTGCTTTAGAAACGGCAGCCCCGTTCACCTAGGAATTTCAAAATTTCGTCGATGCCATTGGTTTGTACTACGTTTGTACCAAATGGTACCGTAAAAATTTTCATTTGTACCACTTCCGGTACAGCGTAATTTTTATATAAATGTGGGTGTCCTTGAGCATCGGCAACCCCCCACCTCGTAATTTCAAAATTTCGTCGATGCCATTGGTTTGTACTACGTTTGTACCGGATTGTACCGCAAAAATTTTCGTGTGTACTACTTCCGGTACGGCGTAATATTCATTTCAAAGTGGGGGCTGGAAAAATGGCAGCTTTGACCTCGGAATTTTCATATTTCAATGACGTCGTTCGCATGTACTTCATTTGCATGGAATGTACCGCTAAAATTTTCATTTGTACCGTTTCCTATATATAGTTATTCCCATTTCAAAGTGGGAGACTCCATTTCGCCCCTTCTCAGTTCCGAATTTCCAATATGCATCAAATAATTAAAGAACATGCTTTTATGACAATAAAATTTATATATGTATTAAAACATACAAATACAAATAAATATATTTTTACAAATCAGCACATTTATTCAGTACATTATTCAAATATTTTGCTTAAGCCGACGCAGTGGTCGAGTGGTCAAGGCGAGTGTTTCCACAGCAATCGCTCGACCGCCGCGTTGTGGGTTCGAGTCCCACGTAAAGCATGGATGTTTGTGTTGCGGGCGTAGTGTGTTCCGCCCCCCCTCTGGTGCGCCTGGGGCAACGTCTTAGGACGGCTAAATGGTTCACGTTCTGGCCGCTGACGAAAGGCGAATGACGAAAGTCAAGTGCCTGGTCATTAATATATATATATATATATATATTAATATATATATATATATATATATATATATATATATATATATTGCTTAACATATATTTATACAAATATTCAACTCAATTTACATTTATATAAATATTTAGTTTAATTTACATTTTCACAAATATTTAACTCAATTGACATTTATATAAATATTTAGCTCAATTTGCACTTATACAAAGTAGCACTTATACATACTAATACGAAGATGTAGCACATGTACATTGAAAAATTTGAAGATATATTTCGGTATTTGTGAGTATTTAAAATAGGTTTCAGGAAATAAAGTATTTAAAATATTGATTAATTAAAAAATGTTATGTACCCAACACAATTGAGTATAATATAGTTTTAAAAGTAAAGTAGGAATTAGCTATCATGGATGTGAGAATTTGGTTGCAAATCATTTTAATTGCATTCATTTAATTTTATTTATATAAAAATTAGCGAAATTATTTTGCAGAAGTACTGTTTTTACTGTCCTGCATATTAGTTTCCCTATAGAGTATAGGGAACTTATTTAACTGGGGCAAGTTTTCAACGGAAGAACACGTTTCAAGCATCCTAGAACAAGAACCGAACGTTTATGAAGTCATTTCTGTATGTGTTAGCACGTGTGAATACACGCTAATATACTGTTACGGCGTATTCTCTGGAATCGTGGGTGTGCGTCCAGGATACAAGAAAGAATCCAAATTTCTGGATAACTAACACGTTTATAAGCACAACATAAACAGGAATAAGATACAGCAAATGGTTCGATAACTATCTCACAAGATTACTAAACAACTGCTAGGTACAGTAAAATAGCAATTAAATACTCAGTTAATTTCACAAAACAGCGGATGCTATCCTGAAAACAATGACTTATCTCATAATTTCAATGTAGCTCGTATCACGTCAACTGCTCTCCAATTGAGCGATGACTCTTTTTATATATTCTCAGTAGAAACTGCCAGAAGGGGCTCATATCTCGTAGAATACTCGTCATTTTAAGAAGGTTCTCGAACATTCGAAATGTCGCCAATAAAACACCAAATCTGGCAACCATAGCTCGACAGTCCTGAAATGGCATCCCTAGACCCACATCATAGGAATGGCTGCCTGTACGGTGTTTCACTTCTGGTTCTCAAAAGTGCTTCCACTGAAGGCTTCATGATCGGGACAGTACATAGTGTATGTGTGTGCCTGTGAGTCCGCGGAGGTGTTATCTCACACGCGAATGAAGAGTTTCGAATATAATTTGGTACGATTATTGACCTCAGTGTATACTGGATTCCAATTGATTTTAAATGTAATCGAAAGTTTGGAAGACCCCCCCCCCCCCTCCCCCATATTTTGAACGAAAGCTTGAAAAAATCATTAACCAGAACTTTCAATAATGATAAAAAAAAAATCATTTCAGACGTAATTGATAGACAAATGATAGAAACTTTAGAATGTTAGAATGAACCATTCTCGAGATTCTACACAAGTTTCGAATAAATTTTTGAAAAAATTATTAAAGCAAATTAAGAATCTGAATGCTGTTAAATGTTTAATTATTTTATACATAATATCCACTTAGAAAACGATTGACATACGACATTTCGAGATATTGCACATTTTTCATATAAATTTATTCAAAACATAATGTTAAATTAAACAAGAAAGATCAATCATGCATAAGCATTGATTATGAAACACTTTCCAACTGAAATGTAATTTCATTTAAAAATTTCTGAAATGTGATACATTTAGTGGTGATATCTTTTACATTATCACAGTACTACAGTAATTTATTATACTTAAATATTTAAAACTGTATCGAAATATAAATCATCTGATTCTTTATGCAAAATCAATGAATATTTCATTCATATAACTTGTATTCCAGACTCCAGAGCTAAATAATTTTGTGTGAAAAAAATTCAGCAATTCTTATGTAATTCATCTTACAATCGCTTGAGATATTTGCATTCTGCATATGTTAAAATTAGGCTTCGTTGAAGAAATAATAAAAGTTTAGGGATCATTTTAAATCACAACTATTGTAATTGCATAGGCACGGAATTTAGGTACACAGATAATACACAGATAATATATGTGTGTATGTGTATGTACTCAAAGTATTGGAATCGTGCCGAAGATCGGAACTCGAATTTTCAAAGGATCTACACGTTTTGGGACTTCTAGAACACGAAAAAACTATTTTTAGGAAGACGTGTGTGTGCGTAAGGGTGTATCTGTGTATGTTTCTGTGTGTCTGTGTGGATATTACATCCACTCTAATTGAAAAACTAATGGACCGAATTTCATACAATTTGGTAGGTATGTTTTTTGTGGGAAATCCTGATGTTCATTAGATTATAGTACGATTCGTAATAAAAGAATCTGCCTTCTTTGCGAAATGGCCGCAGAAATGGCCTTTATCCACTCTAGCTAAAAACTAATGGAAAAAATTTAACAAAATTTGGTGCATAATATTTCAATAACCTACAAGTGATTTATATACCAAATTTAACAAAATTTTGTATATAAATCATTTGTAGGTTATTCTAGTACGATTCGGGAAAAAGGAAAGGGTTATTTTTGCGAAATGGCCCGCAAAATTCGTTATATATAAAAATATAAGACTACGTGTGTTCAATTATATCAATTAAATTCCTATTTTATACGTGATTTTTGACAACAAAAAGAATAAGACTAACCCCATTACTCTAGGACTAGCCGTTCCTGAGATATTCTAGTTTTTTCGCGTTTTCGCTACTCCACCTTTGACAATAAGTCCAGCTATCAAATGAGAACCAAATTTAAGTTTAACGTGTAAATTCAATGTCATTTAAAATACTTATGGTTGTTATTTTATGCAGATAAACTCAAATTATTATTGAATAAATAAAGAGAACGAATATGAGTCTGCAGGGAAAGACATGTGCTGTTCACATCAGAATTTTTAACAATATTACAACAATGATTTATAGAAGTGAACGGTGATTATTTTCAGGCCCTTTCGAAAAAAATGTATGATCTATATTTAAAGATCCATTAAATTTTTGTCGAATAAAATGTTCAACAAATTTAAGCTGTGTACCAAATTTTAACTCTCTAGGACATAGGAAAGTGCATTAAAAATGCCATCAAATAAGTATATCATGAAGAGTTATATAAAATTAAAAAAAAAATTAAAAATTGTTATCTACAAAATTTATTTTAAAATGTGAAGCCTCTCCCATATGCACTACGTTTAAACAAATGGAAAGATATTTATTATATAATATATATCTCTTTTCTTTCTGGAAGATATCCCAAAGTCAGAATTTAATTGAATTTGTTTTTTTCCCTATATTAAATAATTTTTAATTAAAAAACTACTTAACATATTTTACTGAATTTTTTTTATATATTCTATGGGATAATGTGAATATTTCCTAAAAATTTCGAAGCAATTCGTGAATTTTAAATTTACTTAAAAAATGTTTGAAAAATGAGGTCCCATAAGGTTCAATGTATTTCATTTTTTCAACCCGGGTTCAATAAAAAACTAATTGGGTGATATTATTTATTTATATTCCCATAGGGCCTACAGACCGTTTGAACAACATACTAAAATTTCATTTTGATAAAGTCATTTTTACGGCAGTTATCGTGCTAACGGACAAACAGACAGACAGACAGACAGACAGAATGAACAAAGTCATAAACACTTTTCAACTTTGTTGTAAAGTGTTAAAAAAAGGAAAGAAAGTATCGCCACATATAACACTTAGTAACAGTGTAGTAACACCTTCCACATACAATATTATGCAACATTATTCATATAAATCTAGATCATTCCATTCACTGGAAAAAATACATTTTGACAGTGATAGTAATTTGACGCCTATGAATTCGCCAATAGTAATTTATTTCATGTAATTGATATTAAACAAATGTTGATGTCATTTCATGATATTGTAATTAAGTAAACGTGAATATGAGAAGGTCATTCGTTTGGACTAGTAATTTGCCCAAAGCACCTAATTTCAATGGACGTCGTACTATTTTAATACCAAAAACATTGTTCTGTGGACCTTGTACACCATTGTTTCGCCGTGAAAGAAGTAGAATCATTGCATTATATAGGAAAAGTCATGTTCTGCCCACATCAGATTTTTTAATCCATTCTGAGCCAGCTGATAATTAATTTGCACAAGCAGCTTGCTAGACAATTCTATGAAACAAAACATTGCAAATTTCCTTTTTATTAGGCCAATTAGCAATTGCACACCAGGGTATCACCGAAAAAAGTTTAAATATGAATTACAATTACTGCTTACAGAAAATCCGCCAAGAAAGAAGGAAGGCCGCCGCAACCTTTCAGTGGACTAATCCCATCTCCTCGAATGAGTATCAATTTAGTACTTGTGAAATTTCAGAAAATGTAACATTGAGTAATTAGATTGCATGCTATTGAAGAATTATCTCATTGTATACAAAAAATATAAAATAATAATATTATAACTTCTATCAGCATAAAGTTGTACAGTAGCATTAGTAATATACTAACGTAATATTTTGAACTTTTTTTTTTTAAAATTAAAGTACCTGTACAAGCAAGTATTTCTTTAATTCTCTATACTTTCACTCGAAATGTCTTCGAAACTAAAGATCGATATAAATAGTAGGCGACAAAAGTATGTATTAGAAAATTTAGTTTCTAACAGATTCCTTTTGAAATTTGCCGCAAAAGGCAACACTCCTCTAGCAGGATGACCATACTTATCTCATACCTAATAGAAATATATTTCCTTGAATTCCTTTAAATTAAAAACACTTGTCAGAAACGTAAGGATTTCCCTCAAAATCTAAACTGCTGATTAATTTTAAATGCAGAAATAATGAAAAAATAGACCAAATTACTAATTAATACTCATAACAAACTAAGATTAATAATTAAAAGCAATTAAAAGAGTTCAAAACATAAAACAATAAGAAGTTATCTTGTTGAACACCAATGTTTGTCACAGAAATGTCAGTTTTATACTGGAACGTGGTGGTGTCCATGTACACAACTAGTTTCAAAAATTATAATATTCCATTAGTAAATAGTCCCCCCTTCTCAAATTTAATGTCTTGCATATTTTCTATAAAGCTATAAAAATAATTTTATTACCTATGTAATTGTACAAATAAATATATGATATATGAATATCATTAGAAACATGGTATGATTAATAAAAACAATATGATATTTTTTAATGACAGATTAATTGATTTGCATAATTTTGAATCCAGGTGAATTTGAATTACAAAGTACAAGATCTTATTGGCATTGATAATCACCTAATGACATTTCGTCTTACAGAAAAGACTATGATGGAAAATTAAACTGTAACATTAAGAAGATAGATCATGTAAGCTTAAGATGTACAGCATGTAAGCTTAGATGTACGGCATGTAAGCTTAAGAATTGGTACAAACGAAAATTTTTATGGTATAATATCCGGTAATTATCCGGTTCAAACGTAGTCCAAACGCATGGCATCGACGAAATTTTGAAATTCCGAGGTGGGGGGTTGCTGGAGCTGAAGGTCACCCACTTTTAAATAAAAATTACGCCGTACCGGAAGTGGTACAAACGAAAATTTTTACGGTACAAACCGGTACAAACGTAATACAAACGAATGGCATCGACGAAATTTTTAAATTTCGAAGTGGGGGGTTGCCGGAGCTCAAGGTCACCCACTTTTAAATGAAAATTACGTCGTACCGGAAGTGGTACAAACGAAAATTTTTACGGTACAAACCAGTACAAATGTAGTACAAACGAATGGCATCGACGAAATTTTGAAATTTCGAGGTGGGGGGGGGTTGCCGAAGCTCAAGGTGACCGATTTTTAAATAAAAATTACGCCGTACCGGAAGTGGTACAAACGAAAAATTTTTCGGTACAAACCGGTACAAACGTAGTACAAACAAACGGCATCGACGAAATTTTGAAATTTCGAGGTGGGGGGTTGCTGGAGCTGAAGGTCACCCACTTTTAAATAAAAATTACGCCGTACCGGAAGTGGTACAAACGAAAATTTTTACGGTACAAACCGGTACAAACGTAATACAAACGAATGGCATCGACGAAATTTTGAAATTTCGAGGTGGGGGGGTTGCCGGAGCTCAAGGTCACCCACTTTTAAATTAAAATTACGCCGTACCGGAAGTGGTATAAACGAAAATTTTTACGGTACAAACCAGTACAAATGTAATACAAACGAATGGCATCGACGAAATTTTGAAATTTCGAGGTGGAAAGTTACCGGAGTTCAAGGTCATCCACTTTTAAATAAAAATTACGCCGTACCGGAAGTGGTACAAACGAAAATTTTTACGGTACAAACCAGTACAAATGTAGTACAAACAAATGGCATCGACGAAATTTTGAAATTTCGAGGAGGGGGGGTTGACGGCGCTCAAGGTCACCCCCTTTTAAATTAAAATTACGCCGTACCGGAAGTGGTACAAACGAAAAATTTTACGGTACAAACCAGTACAAATGTAGTACAAACGAATGGCATCGACGAAATTTTGAAATTTCGAGGTGGGGGGGTTGCCGAAGGTCAAGGTGACCGATTTTTAAATAAAAATTACGCCGTACCGGAAGTGGTACAAGCGAAAATTTTTTCGGTACAAACCGGTACAAACGTAGTACAAACGAACGGCATCGACGAAATTTTGAAATTTCGAGGTGGGGGGGTTGCCGAAGCTCAAGGTGACCGATTTTTAAATAAAAATTACGCCGTACCGGAAGTGGTACAAACGAAAATTTTTTCGGTACAAACCGGTACAAACGTAGTACAAACGAACGGCATCGACGAAATTTTGAAATTTCGAGGTGGGGGGTTGCTGGAGCTGAAGGTCACCCACTTTTAAATAAAAATTACGCCGTACCGGAAGTGGTACAAACGAAAATTTTTACGGTACAAACCAGTACAAATGTAGTACAAACGAATGGCATCGACGAAATTTTGAAATTTCGAGGTGGGGGGTTGACGGAGCTCAAGGTCACCCACTTTTAAATTAAAATTACGCCGTACCGGAAGTGGTACAAACGAAAATTTTTACGGTACAAACCGGTACAAACGTAGTACAAACGAACGGCATCGACGAAATTTTGAAATTTCGAGGTGGGGTTTGCCGGAGCTCAAGGTCACCCATTTTAAAATTAAAATTACGCCGTACCGGAAGTGGTACAAACGAAAATTTTTACGGTACAAACCGGTACAAACGTAGTACAAACGAATGGCATCGACGAAATTTTGAAATTCCGATGTGGGGGGCTGCCGTTTCGCCAGCCCCCCACTTTGAAATGAGAATAACCCCGTTCCGGAAGTGGTACAAACGAAAATTTTGACGGTACAATCCGGTACAAACGTAGTACAAACGAATGGCATCATTGAAATTTTGAAATTCCGAGGTGGGGGGGCTGCCGTTTCGCCAGCCCCCCCCCACTTTGAAATGAGAATAACTCCGTACCGGAAGTGGTACAAACGAAAATTTTTACGGTACAATCCGGTACAAACGTAGTACAAACGACCGTCATCATTGAAATTTTGAAATTCCGAGGTGGGGGGGCTGGCGAAATGGAGCTGCACAAGACCGTTCATCTGAATGAACTCAAAAACACAAAATTACAAGGCTTGGTGATATGCGCGAAACTTAGTACTAAAACAACATTTGAGAAGATTCTACGTACTAAAACATTACTGCAGAAGGTGTCATACCCACTTCCGTCCTTTGACTTATGTGTTTTTCCCAGCCACCTCTGGGTATATTCTTCAACTGTTATTTTTCAAAGTTCTCAATCAATGCAGGACGATAGGGGATCAGGACCAAGCTGTTGATTATGGCTGGATATCTTCTTCCCAACCATGCTTATAATTACTCAACAGGTGAGTTGCATAGTCTTGTGGTTATGATAATAATAATAATAATACCCACTTCCGTCCAATGCTGCCGGGTATGTATGTCTCTGGAGGATCCACTGTCGCACATCCATATTGTAACCTCAGCTGCACACACCCCTCGACACTCATCGACAGACTGCCGGTCACGCGTCCAGATCGTTTATTCAATGCTTGTACATTTTTAGATGCGAATGCAAAATACTTCTCTATACACGAACCGAAAACCTTATCCTGCCTTACCATCAAGAACGCAGAAACTTATTAGTCGGCCTTGATTAGTCTGCATTAAGCTGCATACCATGTTCTAAAATTGCAGTATACAATTCCCATGTCAGTAGTAAAAACTTCGGGCGTTCGTAGCTTAGTTGGAAAAAAATTAGATTTGATTCAGATTTCTATAGGTATTTCAGATTAATCTTGAAATTTTAAAGAACCAAGATTTGAAATTCGGCTTTAAAAGAGATGCGATTCGACGTTAATGAAAAAAATGTACCTTGGTATTCAGTGGGGAGGGGGTAAACTTGATCCCCTTCCTTTCCTATGCCACTATACTCCACTGAATTATTCGAAATATTGCATCGAGCATGACCTCCTCTCCTCCTTGTCTCAATTCACAATTTGTCATAATCCATCTCACACATACATATTTCATTTTTTCTTTCAGCCCTATCATTTGACGAAGTTTTGGCCCAGTGTGTAGTCTTTTTCCTAGCTGGTTTCGACACAACTGCATCCGCTTTGTCTTTCGCAACCTACTTGCTGGCTGTGAATCCAGATATCCAGGAAAAAGCTATAAAGGAGCTGGACGATGCTCTGAGAGAGAACAATGTAAGTATCTGGAGATAAATTTTTAAATTACTACAGATTACTTAAATCAGTTATGAGGATAGTTGTTGCAATGCCAGAAATTGAAAGTACTTGCTCTAATTTTATTTTATTTATTTTATTTATTTATTTGAAAAAGACTGCAAGCTACAGGACGTAGTCCCAGTTACAGCGTGCAGGAAAAAAATACATTTAAAAAAATACAGATTAAAATACCATAAAATACATTAAAAAATTAAAATACATTAAAAAGTTAAATACATTAAAAAGAAAAGCAAACCTTCAACAACCAATGATCTTCATAAACAGATTCATATGAATACATACAATAAAATACAGGATTTTTACAACAAATGCTTTTTAAAATCCATCTCCGATGAATAAAAAATATCCAGATTATCAGGGAAATTGTTGTATAATTTAGAAAAACTAGTAATGGCACAATTACATCCAATACTCGAATTAAAATTCTTTACAGCAAATAAGTTAATGCTCCTTGTTGTATACTGAGGAACACGAAACCCAATCCCACCCAAAACAGGGGAACAGTCAACTCGTCCACCAAATAGATTCCTGAAGAATGAAAACAGAATGTAATCCCTTCTGCTCTGTAAGCTTTTTAAACCAAACAAATCACGTAGAAAAGTAGCGGATAAGGCATAACAACGAATGCTAGTTTTCCTATAATAAAGATAGCTCAAGAAATTATTTTGAATGATCTCGATCCTGTTTGAGTGAACGGCATGAAAAGGCCTCCAAACCACAGACGCATATACAAGCCCAGATCTAACCAAGGCATAGAAAAGAACAATAATGGTATCCTCATTTGTAAAATCCTGAGTAATTCTCTTAATGTAACCCAGTTTTCTATAGGATTTAGAACAAATATTAGAAATATGAGAAGAAGAAAAATCAGACGTATAAATAACTCCAAGATCAGTAATGGAAAACTTTCTAGCTAAAACAGAGTTGCCAATACCATCAGTTATAATGATAGTTGTTGCAATGCCAGAAATTGAAAGTACTTGCTCTAATTGAAAGCAGGAGCAACTGAAGTTATTAATATGAATAGAGAAGCATTCCCAGGTAGCTTAAAACGATAAGTGGATTATAAATGATAAGAGATGGACAGTCTAGTAACCTCCAGAGAAGATTTTAGACAAAACAATATGTGGAAGGATTCAGCAAATCATAAAGGATCATAAAGGATTATGAAAGGACAATAGGAGGAGAGTCAGCCGTTTTGGGAACATGGCCAGCTTTGACAGAGTGCACACTTACTCCTCTGGAAGATATAGCTAGATGGAAAGAAGGTTTTTTTTTTTGCCGATTCCAAACAACTACAGGCCTTAATCCAAAACCGACTTGCGGAGAAGAGCAATGTACTCCGGACTTATGGAAACATACCAGAACAAGACCACGTCGGGTATTGTGCCTTACTCAATTATGAGATTTATACTATTATTCCAAATTTTTAAAAGTTTTCAATAAAGTTGCCACCCAGTTCAACCGCTCACTAAGTATCTCTGGCATTGCATCTCCGTACTGAAGTACATATAACAACAAACCATTAATCTACTAATATATTTTAATCTGCACAGTAGTCCTCAAGCAGCAATGCGACGTTTTGAAAAAGTTGTAAAATGGTCACTATGCATGCAGTTTGCTTCTTGTACATGCAACTTCTAATAAACGTTTTTGCAACGATGCTTCACTTTCGTTTTATTCAAAGCAAAATTTGTATGTCTTTTATATGTTCCAATATTTACGTCGTGTGAAAGTTATATCTTTGTAATTATGCATAATCAACCTCAAATACCTTCAATTCAGATAGTTTTACCTCTCTTTAGGTAATTATTTGTTTTCTCGCGTTTTTTATTAATACGAAATTGTTTAATAATAAATTCAAAACAAATAAAGCATTTTTTAACACTTTCCAACGCAGTTGTAAAAAGTTTATGACTTTGTTCATTCTGTGTCTGTCTGTCTATCCGTTCGCACTATAGCTCCCTTAAAAATAACTTTATCAAAATGGAATTTTAGTGCGTTATTGAGACGGTCATTGGGACTGTAAAAGAATAATATCACCCAATTAGTTTTGGATTTTACCCGGGTAGAAAAAATGAAATGCATTGAACCCTATGGGACCTAATTTTTCAATAATTAATTAAGCGAAGTTAAAATTCACAAATTGCTTCGAAAATTTTAAAAAATATTCAAACTATCCCGTTAAATGTGTAAAAAAATTCCATCAAAATATGTTAAGTAGTTTTTTAAATAAAAATTGAAATAATAATTACACCCACATTATATGAAGAGATCAAGTGACTCAGTGCAAAATAAAATATAGCGTCTATTTTTTTTTTCGCTGTATGAAAATCGTAATTTTTAAGGAATTTCAATGTTTATATTTACAGTTGCATCAGTCCTAAAATCGCTTTACTTTTGCATATTATCTGTGTATCTAAATTCTGTGCCTACGCAATTACAGTATTTTTTTATTTTAAATGATCACTAAACTTTGATTATCTCTACAACGAAATCCAATTTTAATGTACGCAGAATGTAAACAAATCAAGCGATTGTGAGATTAGTTGTATAAGAATTGCTGAATTGAGTGAGATGAGTTGTTTAAGAATTGCCAAATTATTTTGCTCTGGAGTCTGGAATATAAGTGATATGAATGAAATATTTATTGATTTTACATAGACAAACAGACGATTTTATAGCATTGTCTTTTTTGATGAAGTTTCCAAGTTTAATAAACTATTGTAGATAATTTAAAAAATATGAGCCCTGCTTTCAATACTCAATTATGTCACAGGGAGAACAACCAGTAGCGTATATGTCGAGGAACTAAATGCTGTCGAACGCAGCTATACAACAACAGAAAAAAAAAGGCTTGGCAATAATATTACCAGTACAAAAGTTTAAAGGGTATTTTTCGGACAAACCAGTGACAATAATCACTAATCATGCAGCGTTAACAAGATTAGATACGGGAATATTTTAACCCCAAGAGTAAGTAATAAGATGGGCATTAAAGTTACAGGAAAATAACTTGGGGATCGAACATAGACCGGGAGAGTTAAATCGGGTAGCAGATTGCTTATCGATAACTCCGCAAAACAAAAATGGAAAAGAGAAAATGAATTACGCGATGTTAACAACAATTATACTGACAGAAAAAGAAGAAATGAAGAAGGAATTAATGCGTGATCCAGAATTTGGATATATATATATCAGTATTTGCTAGATCCCGAAAATGAGGAAGGATCTGAGAGCAAGCAGTGAAAAATAGAGCCCAAAATTAAGAGCTCATTGATGAAATATTGTTCTATAGAAAGGTGTGAACTTAGTCCAGTAATCTCCAAATCAATGAGATTGGAAGTATTGAAATATTTTCACGATAGACCCACAGCAGGACATATGGGAATACGAAAAACGTTTTAAAGAGTAAAAGAAGCGGTATACTGGCCAAAAATGAAGAAATGGGTCACACAGTATGTAACAAGCTGTGAAACATGTCATTTGTACTAAGCGTACAATAAAACCAAAAGTTACTAAAATAAACCAAAATTAATAAACCAAAATTACTGTGATTTACCAAAATTACTTAATTTACTAATAAACCAAAATTACTGTGCTCCAAATCAAATTACTGTGATTTACCAAAATTACCGTGATTTACCAAAATTACTTAATTTACTAATAAACCAAAATTACTGTGCTCCAAATCAATGAGATTGGAAGTATCGAAAGATTTTTCACGACAGATCCACAGCAGGACATATGGGAATACGAAAAACATTTTAAAGAGTAAAAGAAGCAGTATACTGGCCAAAAATGAAGAAATGGGTCACACAGTATGTAACAAGCTGTGAAACATGTCATTTGTACTAAGCGTACAATAAAACCAAAAGTTACTAAAATAAACCAAAATTAATAAACCAAAATTACTGTGATTTACCAAAATTACTTAATTTACTAATAAACCAAAATTACTGTGCTCCAAATCAAATTACTGTGATTTACCAAAATTACTTAATTTACTAATAAACCAAAATTACTGTGCTCCAAATCAATGAGATTGGAAGTATCGAAAGATTTTTCACGACAGATCCACAGCAGGACATATGGGAATACGAAAAACATTTTAAAGAGTAAAAGAAGCAGTATACTGGCCAAAAATGAAGAAATGGGTCACACAGTATGTAACAAGCTGTGAAACATGTCATTTGTACTAAGCGTACAATAAAACCAAAAGTTACTAAAATAAACCAAAATTAATAAACCAAAATTACTGTGATTTACCAAAATTACTTAATTTACTAATAAACCAAAATTACTGTGCTCCAAATCAATGAGATTGGAAGTATCGAAAGATTTTTCACGACAGATCCACAGCAGGACATATGGGAATACGAAAAACATTTTAAAGAGTAAAAGAAGCAGTATACTGGCCAAAAATGAAGAAATGGGTCACACAGTATGTAACAAGCTGTGAAACATGTCATTTGTACTAAGCGTACAATAAAACCAAAAGTTACTAAAATAAACCAAAATTAATAAACCAAAATTACTGTGATTTACCAAAATTACTTAATTTACTAATAAACCAAAATTACTGTGCTCCAAATCAATGAGATTGGAAGTATCGAAAGATTTTTCACGACAGATCCACAGCAGGACATATGGGAATACGAAAAACATTTTAAAGAGTAAAAGAAGCAGTATACTGGCCAAAAATGAAGAAATGGGTCACACAGTCCGTAACAAGCTGTGAAACATGTCAGAAATGCAATTACATGAATTACAAACCAGCGGGATTAATAACAAATATCGTAGCGACATTCTCAAATGATATTGTCGGAATTGATCTATTAAGACCGTACCTAAGAAGCACAATAGGCAAATACAAATATATACTAGTGATGGCAGATCATTTTTCGAAATGGATGGAGATAGTTCCACTACGAAAAGCGTCGGCAAAATCAGTTGCAGATACAGTTCTAAAACGTTACGTGTTGCAATGGGTATCCCTCGTGCAAATCATTAGCGACAATGAATGTCAATTTATGAGCAACCTATTTACTTGTGTCGAGGATTGAACATAAAACATGTGCACACAGTAATGTACACAGTAACCCACAATCAAACATAAGCGAGCGAGTAAATAGAAACATAGGCTAATCTCAGCCTATGTGAAAGAAATGCATACTCAATAGGATCATGCATTTACCCTGCGAACAGAGAAACATGATTCAATAGGGCAAACCCCAGCAGACGTGTTCCTGGGAAGAAAAATGATGACACGGGTAGATACGATCTATTTTGTGCAAAATACAGACGAAGAATTCTCAATGATGGATATTGATCGTTTGTTAGCAGAAACAAAAGTATACGCTGACAAAGCACCAGTAGTTAAAAAATAGAATTACGACAAAGCCCAAAATGTGGTCTATATAAAGCCCAGAGATAAGGTTTTTAAAATAACGCACAAGCTCTCAATGGCAGACAGACATATAGTAGCGAAATTCACACCAAAGTTTGAAGGGCCATATAAAGTAATAGAGATTTGAAATACGGTATAAACGATCGAAGTTGCGGGAGCAAACATCAAAGTAAATGTCGATCAAGTGAAATTATATTATGAAAGGCCAAGTCCAAAAGAAGTACATACAGAAGAAAGTTCCTTAGAAGTTCAAGAAGAGAGTAAAAGGGAAGAGGAACTTGAAGAGCACTCCACGAGTATAAGATATACACTATATGACCAAAAGTATCCGGACACCTACCATTGTGGAATCACAGAGGTTTGTTGCACATATTAATAGACCGTTGGGCCACGTTTTACATCTATCACAGCCTGCAATCATCTGGGGAGACTTTCCACCAGCTTTTGAAATATTTCAGCAGGAATTACCTTCCATATGGCGATGAAAGCTACAGCGAGTCCGGCCACAGAAGATGGGCGATTTGGCCTGGTGCGTATTCTGCATTCCAATTCATTCCAGAGGTTTTCAATGGGATTTTGATTGGGACTCTGTGAAGGACAGTCTAATTTTTCGACACCCATCTCTGCAAACCACGTCCGTACAGCCTTCGCTGTATGGACAAAACAGTTATCCTGTTGATACAGAAACGGTCTTTTCCGATCCTTTTAAGCATTATGAAAATATCTTGATCAAATGAATCGGATTAGGTGGGTATATGATTTCTTGATTGAATCTATTGAGGCAGAAAAAGGATTTTTCTTTTTAAAGTAATAATCACAAAAAAATCATCTGATGTGCGCAACACATGACTTTCCTTATATAATGCAATGAATTTACTACTTTTACAGTTAAAAAAATGTTATTCTTAAAGTAGATACTTATATTCTTTCCAAGTTGTTGAATTTTCTTCAAAGAGTCGTCATTTTCATTGATTTAGCGTCATTTTTATCCATTTGGCGAGATTTTTGTTAATTTGGCAACAATTAAAAATGTCGCCAAGTTGGCAACATTCCGCCAAATTCGTCGCCCAAATATTGCCACGTGTTATGGACGGAGAAATAAGTTATTCTTATAGCAGATAAATGACTATTGGCGTTCAAATACAAAAGTATTATTAAAAGTATCTTTTTTCATGAATGGAACGAGCTAGATCCACGAGAATGATGTTACCAAATTTATCGCATGGTATTGCATATGAAAAGTGAATATGTTTCTCAATGGGAAATATTTTATTTTATTATATATGACTTTTTGATAATTTTTTCGAAAAATGTGCAATATCTCGAGAACGGTTCATGTTGGCGTTCTAAAATTTATGTCAATCGTTTTCTAATGAAAAATTACATAAGAAATGTCTATTTGCGTAACTTTATTAGTGGTTTTGATTTTTTGGCGATTTTTTCAAAATTTCACTCGAAAATTTAGGGGGGGGGGGGGTTCTGTGCATTCGATTGCGTATAAAAACAATAAGCTTCCAGTGTTTATCGATTGTGATTTTTGTACCAAATTTTGTTCGAATCGGTCTATTCGTTCGTCAGTTATCGTCTCCACAGGCTCACTGACACACACACACACACACACACACACACACACACACACAGACATCACTTCAAAAATGTTTGATTCGTGATCAGGGATGCTTGAAACGTGCTCTTCCGTCGAAAGCTCTAATTCGAATTTTCGCCCCGTCACAATACTTTCCTTATACATTATGTATATAAGGAAAGTAATAGATGCATGTAATTTGATTTTGAAATAGGTTATGTAGAAGCAGAATGGAAATGTAAGTATAGTTTAGTTAGATATTTTATAATAGAAAATGAGTATATAAATAAAAAAAGTAGTTGAAATCTATTTTCCAGCGATGGATGATGTAATGATGGAATAGAATGAATAAAATTGTCAATTAATGCTATTTGTCATAAAAAAAATTGTGATTTATGTGCAAACTATTATTTTATGTTTCGCTGTTATTGATAAGTGAACGTCTAAGGTCCAGTTCTTGACCCATTATTACTTCGAAAGACCATATATACTTGACCCATATATACTTAAAAGGTTAATTTTGTCATGTATGGAAACAGTTTTTTTCCCTTGTATTATTTCAAAATATAAAAACTTTAAGCAACGACGAAAGAGTCAGTTGCACAGAGTGGTGTTGGAAGAATTTATTCCCATCTTAGATCTATCACTCTGCTATTTAAGCGAACCTGGTGATAATTGGGATCCGGTAGTAAGATCTCACTCCGGTAGGAAGTAAACGGGACGGAGTCGGATATGTAGGCATATTTGGCTTTTTACTGTCGAGGAATGGAGCAAATTGAGGTAATAATACTTCACAGTCGATCCCGTTTAGAGGGACCTCGTGGGCAAAATTTTGTGTTGGTTGGACCTTATATGAGTTCTATATAACCTTATGATTATTCTTTCCCTCATTTTGCATTTATAATTTATGTTTCTTTAAGCTAACCATTCTAAGTGGTACGGTTGTTAGACCAATCACCGAGCTAATCAGCATTTCTGCGTCCCTAAGGTGAAATAGGAATAAGTTTCGGATCGTGAGAGATTCAGTAGAAAGGAAGGTTGAAAGTAGGAAGGTTTAAGGAAGGAAGGTTGAGTGATACTAGTAAGATTTTTACGTGGGTGAGTGGGAGTGCTGGAGAAGGCAGGATTTAGATGTGGATGAGTGCGGAATTTGGCCGGCATCCTAGTGAAATGAAATCCAATCAGATCCTAAATAGACTTATCCTATGACTAGAAAGAGCCTAGTATCCGGGTTTGGCCGCAATAGGGGGCGAGGTAAAATAATGCCAGTAGTAAGTATAAAAGCTTTAAACTCGTCTTCATTTAAGAGTTTTCTACAGAAGAGTAAATTGTATTATATCGTATATTTGCAATGTATTCTGGGCGTGTACAATAAGAAGTATGGTCTATGTCATCAGTTGCTTTCATCAGCCAGCTGCTGTAATTTTTGGGAAGTCCACAATAAAATGAGTTTGATTTAAAACAGTGCCGCCCTGCGTTACTGCCATTGGACCGATAGGTCTGAATATCAATTACTTTAATGCAAAGTTAAGTCACTTTGTTGACAGAGATAAGTACGGATATGTAATCCCGCAACATAAGTATACTCGTTCGTAAAGTAAAGTAATCAGCAAGGGCCGAGAACGGCGGTTACTTTACAAAACACGCCAAGACATATTTTATTATGCAAGATATGCAATTATGTTAATATTTTATGTCGTTTTTGTTTATGCAGGGGGAGCTGACATATGAAGCTGTTCAAGGTATGAAATACCTCGACAATGTGATTTCAGAAACACTCAGGATTTTCCCACCAGCTATCAGGTGATTTTTTTTTTTGTACATTTTAGAACTGAATGAAGGCGTTTTATCCTTCTTTTTAAATTTTTCTGATAAACTTATGAATTCTGAAATGGCTAAACGTTGCTGTAAAAGTACCACAAGGAGAGGGAGTGAAGAATGATTTGCTACGATATAAGATCTAACTTGCTAGGAAATTGCGTCAACACATTCAGAAGGAAGATATGCATAAAATAACATTTCATGGCATGTGATCGATAGTAAACAACATAGTTGGCTTAAAACTTAAATTAATTATATTTAACATATTACCTTCAAATATTAATCCAAGATCTGGAACAAACATTGCCGCAGAACGTGAACTATCCCTTGGAGAAGGATATAAATGCGGAGAATTTTAATGCATCCCCCTGTGGGCACACAAAATATTTTCAAAATGTTTACAGATGAGATCAAAATCTAAAAAACTTTAAAATGCTGCGCCTTTTCTAATTATATTATTTGTAAATTGTTGACAACATTTTTATCGTTAAAGATCGCAGATAGATCTGGGTGTTAGAAAGGTTTGTCCAGATAACAAAATAATTTTCTGCCACAGGGACACCTCATCGATTTATTGTTATCAAAGTAACATATATAAACATAAATCAGCCAAATGCACATAATTTACCGGCTTCAGTAAGTTACTGCCGACTTGAAAAAATAAACTTTTAAATGATGCTTAAGAAAGAATTTTTAACTTCTGAACTGAAGTTCATGAAAATGTACGGGACTTTTCTTCCAATCTCATACCAATATCATATTAGAACCAATATCATACCAGAATAATACATGGAGATAAATGCATGAGAAAGTCGAATGGAGCGTCATACTCCAGATCATTTAGCTATTGTGTCTTCTTTTTTAGGAATGAAAGGGTTGCAGATGAAGATTACAAATTAGCTGATACTGGAATAGTTATTCCCAAGGGCATGCTTGTCACCATACCTATGTACGCTATGCACAGAGATCCCAAACACTTTCCAGATCCTGAGAAATTCGAACCCGACAGGTACTGAAAATGCTTTTTCAATATCCTAATAAGTTAAGTAAGGTTTATGAGGTTGGTTCTTAAGAATTAGGCACTTTCGTCAGATTACCAAATGCATACTTCTGGAAGAAGCTAATGAACTGAAATCAAGGTTATGTACCCAAGGTGAGCAAACTGCTGTTCTCGATCCGCATGCTGTTCTCGAAGCTACTCTGTGCGGCTCCAAAGACAAGATTGGGTTTCACTCCATTTTTGCATGTAATTGTATTTTTACTTTCCTTATATACATAATGTATAAAGAAAGTATTGTGACGGGGTCGAAAATTCGAATTCGAGTTTTCGACGGGAGAGCACGTTTCAAGTATCCCTGATCACGAATCAAACATTTTTGAAGTGATGTCTGTGTGTGTGTGTGTGTGTGTGTGAAAGTATGTGTGTGTGTGAGAGAGTATGTGTGTGTGTTGAAGGCCCAGACCACACGACCAACCCAGGGGTTTATGGTAACAAAGTGTGTGGCCGGGAAAGAGTATGTGTGTGTGTGTGTCAGTGAGTCTGTGGAGACGATTAACGAACGAACGGACCGATTCGAGCGAAATTTGGTACAAAAATCACAATCCGTAAACACTGGAAGCCTACTATTTTTATACGCAATCGAATGTTCAGAATCCCCCTAAATTTTCGAGTGAAATTTTGAAAAAATCGTCAAAAAATCAAAACCGCTAATAAAGTTACGTAAATAGACATTTCTTATGCAATTTTTCATTAGAAAACGATTGACATAAATTTTACAACGCTAACACGATCCTTTCTCGAGATATTGCACATTTTTCAAAAAATTATCGAAAAGTTATATAAAATAAAAATAAAAGATTTTCCTATTGAGAAACATGTCCACTTTTCATATGTAATACCATGCGATAAATTGGGTGACATCATTCTCGTGGATCTAGCTGGTTCCATTCATGAAAAAAGATACTTTGAGTAATACTTTTGTATTTGAACGCCAATAGTCATTTATCTGCTGTAAGAATAAATTATTTCTCCGTCCATAACGCTTGGCGAGATTTTGGCGACGAATTTGGCGAAATGTCGCCAACTTGGCGACATTTTTAATTACTGCCAAGTTAACAAAAATCTAGCCAAATTGATAAAAATGATGCTAAATCAATGAAACTGACGACTATTTGAAGAAAATTCAATATCTTGGAAAGAATATAAGTATCTACTATAAGAATAACATTTTTTTTAACTGTCAAAGTAGTAAATTCATTGCATTATATAAGGAAAGTCATGTGTTGCCTACATCAGATTTTTTATTATTTATAAATGCAATTGCAAAATAATACTGTGACTCTTAAACATTCTGAAATGTATGAAAAACATATGTGGTTCTTCATATCGAAAAACTTACCCAATCCTGTTACATACGAGCAAACAAATATCTTAGAGATCTATATAAATTCAAAACATTAAGACCAGTCAGTTAGTTCACAAACCCCAAACTGAATCTAAATGTATTCCCTGCAAAAAAAAAAAAAAAAAACTCAGACCGACTCTGTTGAAGATCGACTAGAAAATTGATATTTGCACAATTTGTGACCCTCCGTTATACACTGCTCTAATCCTAAATCTGGAAATGACAACGCTATGCGTTGTGAAATTATATACATCAGTTTGCTAAGAGAGGGGAATTTTTTACACAAATTGGAAAAGAAACTTGGTTTTTTAAACAGTTTCTAACCCGCAGAGCATTCTATATCTATAAAATCCTGTTCGGTGTTGCACTTCTCTGCAAGCTTTTATAGTTTTTTGACTAATTTTCGCCTATCTTTGGACGAATCCAAAGGCGTTTCTCTCTCTTTTCCACGCTGATCTGGAAATCAAAAGGTCGAGATTTGAGTTCTTTCTTGAGAGGCTTATTGCATGAGTGTTTCGCACTGTGATGGTTAAATTGAGAGGTATAGTGGTTCCAGAATGCTGTCCTACTTAATTAAGTTACTAATCCACTATTTCCTGAAGTTGTATAAATAAATAAAAAAATTTAAGAATGACTGATTTGAAGAGAAAGAGGGGAAACGCCTCAAAAACTTGATGGTCGAAATCAGAGACGTTCTTATATCTAAGTAAACCTCATGTCGAGCAATGAGCGTAAAGGTTGTGATCAGCTGACAACGCCTACGAAAGGATTCTCGGTTATTTGATCTCCTGCCCTATGCCTCTCGTTCTAATAAATGATACCTGGTTGAAATAACTTGCCTAATCATTCCGTACGTGCTTATATAAATTTTACAAGCCAAAACGATGACAAACCTGGTGAACTGAACTAACAGAGATTCCTTTAGATATACACTTAATTAATAATTAATAAATTAATGAACAACCCAATTGAACGATGGGGAGCTTATATACCATATTCTGGGAAAAGCACGAAGCTCGTAATGTTCCTAATAGCCAAACTACAAAATTCGAGAAATTTCTATAACTCGCCAAAAGTCGCCAAGTTTGTGATATTTCATGAAATTCGTCGTCAAGAATTTGTCGCCGTAACTGTTGTTAATAACACCCTATTTCAGTCCGATATCATCCATCCAGGAGTTACCAACTTGCTACCAAAGCCTGCCAGATCCCTTGATTTGTATATCACCAGTAGAAAATGTCTTTAATAGCCTGGGACGTATCTACAGAGTCCACAAACTCAATAGACAATAGAGGAAACTTCCAGTAGGTTGAACAGACACAAGCTAGCAGTACACAAAAATTATATACGACAACTACACCATTAAATTCAACTAAGATTAGCGAAATGCATCGCTAACGAAGGAGGTACTTTACTGCTAAACCATAAGGCTCACCTGAAGGTTTAGAGCTCCCTTCTTGATATTGCATTTCCAATTTCACTGAGTGTATAAATAAAAATTATATGTGTCTATATTATTCGTAAAGGTCGATAGAAGGGCGGAGCTACCATATCACCAAACTCCGCAATGCAGAGGACAGACCTTGTGGAGGGGATAAGAGCAATGTTTCTTTCAGGCATACCTCAGTGGGGCGAAGCACCCCTGAGATGAGCATTCGCACCACCACCCCTTCCCCGGAGACATTCTATGCAAACCTAGTTTATATTTATGTGACACAGCTTATAGATATATTGGGCAAATAGAAAACTTGACCCTCCTCCCTAAAATTCCATCCTCCCCCCCCCCCCTTGGCCAAAAAGTCCTGTAAGAAACACTGGATAGGATATCTGGACTAAAATCTTGCGAGAATATTCAAAATTTGGAGTTCCGCCCTAATCTGTTTGAAGTGCTCATATAACAAAAAATAATTGTGTTTCACTATATTATAGAATATATTATTTACAACATTGTAATAAGGTTAAAAATCACTTAAACTTATGGATGTACCCAAAAATGTTGATTCTGTGATATATATGAAGAATTTGAAGGATGGTCGCCTTTCGTTTGCAAATTTTTTTATATTTATTTCTTTTATTGTATAAAGTACGTAAAGAAGTCATAAACTTCGTAGAAGGTCATTTTTTTTTTTAATTTTAATTTCCTGGAACAAGATTCATAATAAAAGAAAAAGTTATCATGATTCAAATTCTGCGAAATGCGAATTAACGGGGTTCAAATTATCGAATCTACTGTCATATTGAAGTTATGATGCGGAAGAAAATTAATTTCGTAGAAGTGTGACTAAAGAAATCGGGGTGAGACGCCGCGTCGAAAAATTCTCAACGCCGACCCTGACAAAATGCATACATCAGGAGCTCTCTATTGGGACCGGAAAAACCGTGAAGCTAAATAATAGCTACTTACTGGGGAGTAATTTTTTATTTCACCGCTTCTAAAGAAAACAATGAAAAAACAGCATTTTCAAAGACTATTAAAACTATTACAATTCTTTTGAAGTTAAGAAGATTTTAAGATTTTATACCATTCATAAAAATCGGAAAATAAGTGGCAAAAATGTGTCCCATCCTTTTAATCTGTTAATATATTTGATATAGGTTCACCCCTGAAGAACGAGCTAAAAGACACCAGTACGCGTACCTGCCGTTTGGTGCCGGACCCAGAAACTGCGTGGGAATGAGATTTGCCTTGATGGAAATTAAAGTGTGCTTGGCCCACGTGCTCAGCAATTTCAGGATCAAGAAATGTTCCAAAACGCTGGTAATTATCTTTGTTTATCACATAACCATACTGTTGATTCAAATTCAATAAACGGTTTGGGTTGCTTTCGTAGCTACTGAGCACAGAAATGAATACTTTACATGAATACTCTATTCCAGCTATTTCATTTTTGTTTAATTGGGTATTATAACTTATTACCTTAGGATGACCGTTAAGAGTGAGTATCAGTTAATTTTCTGCCCTATACACGCTTTGTTAACTTTCGCAGAACACATTTTTTCACCGAAATTCTGCACAAACAGTTGCAAAATATTTTCTGAAAGATAAAATGCGATGCTTAGATTACATTAAAACTAAATTTAATACTCAATAAAATATAGAATATGTTTTTTATTTTAATCCAAAATATTTTTGGTGCTGCCATCTGTTGTCGTAATTTAATTCATACGACTATTTTTATTTTTTAATGAACATTTTAAGTGTCTATTCCTTCCAATATGCTATTAAACACAACAACAGTATATAATAATGCCACAATCACGGAAAGATAATTTCTCATCCTAAAAATTTGATAAGGAAATCTGAATGTACATCACTGGGACTGCAGCTTTGTCTTCAAGTTCCTTTGTCTTTGAGTCCAAGTTCAATTACCTTTTCTTGGTTGTGGCATTATTATATATAGTCTGTTGTTGTCTTTAATAGTGTATTAGAAGGAATAGACATTTAAAAATGTTCATTAAAAAATAAAAATAGTCGGTATAAATTAAATTACGACAACAGATAGCAGCACCAAAAATATATTGAATTAAAATAAAAAATAGATTCTATGTTTTATTGGGTATTAAATTTAGTTTTAATATAATCTAAGCATTGCATTTTATCTTTCAGAAAATATTTCCCAACTGTTTGAGCAGAATTTCGGCGAAAAACATGTACCGCGAAAGTTAAGAATGTGTGGATAGGGAAGACGATTTACTGACGGTCACCTTTAACGTGATCGTACTCCGCATGAACACGGTGACAGTTTTGGCAGTGGAGGGTATCGAACCCGGGCCTACCGAGAGCAATTCCCGCGCGCTAACCACTGGACTACCGCGCCCTGGGGCATCCATCCTGTCGAAAGCCCAGACCATCCGGCTCGTCCGAAGACTTAGAGCAGCAATTTGAATGGCCGGGAAGGGCATCCATCCTGTGTCAAAATCGTGAGATTTTTAAAATTCTTTTTAATTTATAATCCATCCTGTGTCAAAATCGTGAGATTTTTAAAATTCTTTTTAATTTATATTTAGTATTGTAACGGTCCTAAAGCCGCTTTATTTTTGCTTAATTTCTGTGCATCTATATTATGAAACAACTCAATTACAGTATATTTGAGTTTAAATGATCAATGCCATCCATCTTGTGTCAAAATCGTGATTTTTAAAGTTATTTTTAATTTATATTTAGTGTTGTATCCGTCCTAAAACCGCTTTATTTTTGTTTAATTTCTGTGCATCTATATTCTGAAACAACGCAATTACAATATATTTGAGTTTAAATAATCATCAAACTTTGATTATTTCTACAACGAAGCCTAATTTTCTCGCTTGAAGAATGTAAACACATCAAGCTGTAAGATGAATTGCAAAGAATTGATGAATTTCTTTAAATCAGAATTATTTAGCTCTGGAGTCTGCAATATAGTTGACATCAATGAAACATTCATTGATTTTACATAGAAAAGCAGACGATTTTATAGCACACTTTTTCGATGAAGTTTTAAGCATAGAGTAAAATTACTATTTCCACCAAAATAACATGAATTATTATTTGAAATTAACTAAATTAGCAGTTTTATTTTATTTTCATTTTCACTATGGTGATTAAACGTAATTTTAGGCTGCGTGGTAAAAATGCAAGAAAAAAAAAACTAAATTATCTTTAGAACGGTTAGATCGGGAGTTATGGTTTTGTTTTATTCTTTTCGCAGGTTCTTGTTTTCAAATCATAGAAAAATCTAATCAGCACCAGGGAAAACAGCAACTGGCTGATCTACGAAACGTTTATGCGATTTGATAAAGTAATTTTTCAGACACAGTGGATACGTACTGTGAGACCAGGAGGCATTTATGCAGTTTTGAGATTTATACGATATGAACAACCAAACAAAGCTCAGACTTGTAGGCGTCATTTTATGGCAGTCTCGGCCCCAAATAAATTCAGTTCACATAAATCGCAGGTATGGTTGGGGCAAAAATCTCCTTCAGTCCAATACTTAAACCAAGCATCATTGGATATAAAGTAGCCGATGATGTAATGTTGCTACATCGAGCTGAGGAGCAACCGATAGAGATACGGAGGGCGTATCTGAACTTCAGGCTAAATGATGTATCAACAAGGGGAGAATTCAAAAAATATAAAAGATTTTGAGTACAGAATGTCCAAGAGCGCATGTCATAAGCAATGATGGTGCAGAAGCGTTGAGATATAAGAATGTGTTATGGTTATGTTGAAATTTGAGAGTGTGTGAAAACAGAGAAAGCTGACTTAAACATGTCAGCAAAATCAGCGACCAATATTCCAAGCATGATGAGCAAAAGAACGACAAACAGAGGTATGTAAAAATCTGCATTTACATTGGGTCATATATGATTTTGGGAATAACATAAAGTCCTGGTCTCATACTTGCATTATCTCCTCCTTATAAGTCTATATAAAATAAATGCAAGCTTAACCGTAAAAATAATTTGTAATAATAAATGTTTATTTTAAAAGTTAAAATTGTGGAAATTAATGTCTGGTGTTCTAACTAATAATATATTTTAGGAACTCGTGCAAAGAAATAATGGTGAGTTATTGCGACCAAGATATGCAATGTACAAATATTCGATTCACTATCGCTAATAATTAATAATAATTCAACCCAAAGAATCATTTATTATATATAAGGGAGATAAGCTTCAATTAAATGTTTATTGTCTTTGTTCACCAAACATACATAGTAGAAACAGACAGGCAGATTGACACACATACACACATGTTAGTCCCTATGCATTGTCAAGTCTAGTAAGAAAAGTGATGACTGCGCAAAACCAAACTTCAGACCTCAGAGAAAACTCTGAATCATGCTTTTTATCAATATCGTTTAATCTGCTATAACATTTTAAAAACAATAGTCATTTAGGTTTCAAAACCCAAATAGCACTATAAATAAACATAGATGAATCTGCAGATATAGTAATCTTAAGCATAAAACACAGAGTCCTGCTACCGAATGCATGCATCCTTCAAATTATAATTATGTGGCTAATCAGCATATGAATTAGAAAATTCTTCAAACAATCCAACCAAATACAGAAAGTACAGGGTGGCCATAATTAAAGTAGAGGTGTTTAGAGCCCGATAGTGAGAAAACTGTTTGACCAAACTCAACCAAAATTGCACTAAATACCATTTAGACTATGCGGTTTTGATTTTTAAAAGAAAAAAATAGTTCGGATTTTTGCCACCTAGGGCCAAAGTGGCGCTCTAAGGTACATTTTTGGAGTAAAATAGGCACAGAAAGTACAGAAAGTTAACATTTTACATGCATTTTGAAAAGGACATCACATTTACATTTTATACGTATTTAGTACATTTTATATTTACATTTGCATCTCACATTTGCATACGTATGACATTAATTTTTGGATTGGCATCATTTACATATGTAATTCAATATGTTTTCCTTGCATATGTTCCAAAAAGTGCATTCTCTGAACAGCATTCTTTACTTCAGAATGCAGCAGATATCCATTGATTTGCTTGACTTGCAATGTTATTCGGGCCTTCAAAGTGGCTAAATTATCCACATTCTATTGGTATACCAAGCGCTTTACATGACCCCACAACCAAAAGTCACAAGGGTTTAGATCAGGCGAACGGGCTGGCCACTTTATAGGAAACGCTCGACTACTTATTCGGTTGTTGGTAAAATGCTGTCCTAAGACATTCTGTACGTGCAATCTAATATGTTCCGTCCTGCATAAAAATCGTAGATTCATTACATCCACGCTGTTGAAGTTGTGGTATAACAAAGTTCAGCAGCATTGTTCGATACCTCTCAGCATTGACTGAACTTTCTGTACTTCCTATGCCTATTTTACTCCAAAAATGGACCTTACAGCCCCATTTTGGTTCACTTCGGCAAAAATTAGAACTTTATTTTTTCTTTTAAACATCAAAACGCCATGGTCTTAATAGTATTTATGCAAATTTGGTTGAGTTTGGCTCAACAGTTTTCTAACTATCGGGTTCTAAACACCTCTACTTAAATTACGGCCACCCTGTATATAACGGCAGATCCATTTGAGTTGTCAACTTTTCTAGAACGGTGTGTCCCACTGAATTGATTCAATAAATGATTGTATAAACAGAATTATGCGCAAAAACTACATTACAAACCTATTATACAGTCGTTTCTGAAAGATCCACAATAGATGAGTATATTTCTCTCATAATTTATAATAGATATAATACATGTATAGTATATTTCCCGCATAAGCCAATGGTTTTGAACCGGATTTTCAATAGTCATGAAGTAGTAGTATTTACTCGTACTCGGTTATAACAGTCAGTGGGCCTAAAAATGCATATAAAAAATACATGGATGGTACAAAGTATGGTGTATGCCTGGTAAAAGAAATATACCGGATTTGGAAGAAGCAGCAACTACTGAATCAAAGCTTTAAATAAGACCCTGGACGGGCAAAGCGATATCCCCTTTGATTTTCGTCTAATTCTGATTGGAAGTAGCTCTTCAAATGTGCAAATACCAAATATTAAACTTTAAAACGTTTTCTACCAGAAATGTTTTTGCAGATTAAAATAATGTTACATAAAACAGAAATCATTCATGACATTGTAAGGAGATACAACAGAAAGAAATAATGAAAATTGCTATGCCATTTGTTTTTTATGGATAAACGTCTGACCGGCGTTTTTGTGCGATTACAGGCCATAGTTGTAGAATGGAGTCAAGAAGCTTTGTGGAAGCGTATTGCTTTAGTTGGACAGCAAACAAACGTCGATAGCTTGCGGTTAAAAATGCTTCTTTGCATCGAGGTATGACCGGCTTTGATGGAGGAGCGCGGTTTTCTCACTGGTCCTTCCTGTGGGGTCGAATTTCTTCTCTAAAGTCGTGAGGGGGCCGGACGTACCAGTACACTTTAAGTAATATGCTTTCCTGAATTTCAGCTGTTTTGTACAACATTCAGGCATGGTTTTCATACCCCCCTCAGGAACCAGGACTAGAGTGAGGTCTGGGACCAAGTATCGAGTGATGCCCCTCAGCCATGTCCCCAAATAAGGAATACCTTCCTTGCATCTTTACATTTACGCGCATGGAAGAAATTACTTTTTAACATTTTCGTAGTGGTGAGTTTAGAATTTCAACTACTATACGATACTAAAAAATTTTATAATCTCTTAATTTTCTTTATCTAGCTTATTTGGCCAACTAAAATTTAGACATTTGACATGAGAATCCGATCAGTGAAAAATTTTTGCAGGGTTTTTGATTTGAATGGAATAATTGATTTTATAATTTTTATTCAGCTCTTAACGCAATTACACATTCAGAATTTAATTACTCTATTCAAATTGATCCATGCAGCATATTGATCACAACAACTTTGTACATGTGAAGTGACGTATTTACGTTACACTTTGTTAAATTGTTTTAGCAAGCTTAATTTATGTAAATATGTTCAAAAACCAAAATTGATGTTAAATTGAAAAATGCAATTGTGCTTACTGTGCATAACATTTTTAAATTTCCTAAAACGTCAAGAGGCATTTTGTCGTATTTAATATTTTATAAGTGAGATAAATTTAGTTTCAATTGACTCAGTAGTGTCGCTGATATTGAAAAATCACTAACATGCTTGTACTATGTAGTTCCCACTATTTTATAATATAACTAATTTCTTCTGGTAATATGGTATCTGGTTTCTAATAACATAATTATTTCGTTATATTTATTATGTACTCGTTTTATATGTACATAATTCTTAAGAAAATAATAAAACCAGTCTTACTATGGTAAATTATTTCGAGATTTTATCCTATTTTGACCTGTTCGAAGTCTTTTAAATATTCTCAAAGTGACAAATTATAAACGAAAACACCTAAAAAGAAAGCTGTTAATTCATAACGTCTTTATTATACTTTTGTACAATGAAACAAATTCATTTTATTTCAATACATATTGCTCTATAGAATAGAAAGTATACTGTTCTATAAAAAATTCATTGGTGTCCCCAAAATTAATGATGCACAAGATTTTAACGAACAGGCACATATCAAAACCTCTTAAAACACATTTAGAAATATGTACACACATCAAAATAAAAGAAAACAGCACCCGACCGTTTCTACACAATTTATATTGCAGAACTAAACGGAAGATATCATTCGACAAGGATTAATGCCCTCTACTAATATCATTCCACACTAACTTCATAGATATTTTGATACTAACTAAAAAATCTTCAAAGGCAGGCCAGCTTGCTATACATATTTGGATTCAATGAAAATTTTCATGCAGATTAAAAATAAAATATTGAAAAAAGGCTGAAAATTGGCCAAAAAAAAATCCTAAGGGTGCATATAAAATCATTAAGTGTGTTTATGAAAATTGAACTGCGCAGCAGAAAGGACGAATTCCGATCTGATAGTTTAGATCCGCCAGTACGCAATCTTGTCGTTTTCACCCACATTTTGTTATAGTGTAACAAATAAATATTCATTGTTTTTAACACTTTGCAGCAAAGTTGAAAAATTTTTACGACTTTGTTCAATCTGTCTGTCTGTCTGTCTGTCCGTTCGCACGACAACTGCCGTAAAAATGACTTTATCAAAATGAAATTTGAGTATGTTCTTGAGACGGTTTGTGGGACACATGGGAATGTAAATGAATAATATCACCCGATTAGTTTTTGATTGAACCTGGGGTGAAAAATTGGACCTAATTTTACAAACATTTTTTAGACGAAATTAAAATTTACAAATTGCTCGAAAATATTAAAAAAATATTCAAATTGTCCCGTAAAATATACAAAAAAAATAATAATAATCAGCAAAATATGTTCGGTAATTTTTACTTTCCTTATATACAATAATGTATAAGGAAAGTATTGTGACGGGGTCGAAAATTCGAATTCGAGTTTTCGACGGGAGAGCACGTTTCAAGCCTCCCTGATCACGAATCGAACATTTTTGAAGCGACGTCTGTGTGTGTGTGTGTGAAAGTATGTGTGTGTGTGTGTGTGTGTGTGCGTGAAAGTATGTGTGTGTGTGAAAGTATGTGTGTGTGTGCGTGTGTCAGTGAGTCTGTTGAGACGATAACTGACGAACGAATGGACCGATTCAAACGAAATTTGATACAAAAATTACAATCCATAAACACTGGAAGCCTATTGTTTTTATACGCAATCAAATATTCAGAACCCCCTAAATTTTCGAATGAAATTTTGAAAAAATCGTCAAAAAAGCAAAACCTCTAATAAAGTTACGTAAGTAGGCATTTCTTATGTAATTTTTCATTAGAAAACAATTGATATAAATTTTAGAACGCTAATATGAACCGTTCTCGAGATATTGCACATTTTTCAAAAAAATTATCAAAAAATCACATAAAATAAAAAAAGATATTTCCTATTGAGAAACATGTTCACTTTTCATGTGTCATAGCATGCGATATATTGGGTGACATCATTCCCGTGGATCTAGCTGGTTCCATTCATGAAAAAGATACTTTGAGCAATACTTTGTATTTGAACGCCAATAATCATTTATCAGCTGTAAGAATAACTTATTTCTCCATCCATAACGCTTGGCGAGATTTGACGACATATTTGGTGGAATGTCGCCAAGTTGGCGACTTTTGTAAATGTTACTAAATTAACGATAAACTCGCCAAATAGATAAAAATGACTCTAAATCAATAAAAATGACGACTCATTGACGAAAATTCAATATCTTGGAAAGAATATAAATATCTACTATAAAAATATATATATATATATTTTTTTTTTACTGTAAAAGTAGTAAATTCATTACATTATATAAAGAAAGTCATATGCTGCCCACATGAAATTTTTTATATGAAAATTAAAATAATAATGACACCTATATAATATGAAGAGGTCACGTGACCCACTTCAAATTGAAATATGGCAACATATTTTTTACAAGAGTAAAAATCGTGATTTTTAAAGTTCCTTTAAATTTATATTTAATGTTGCATCCGCCCTAAAACCGCTTTATTTCTGTGTCTTTTCTGTGCATCTATATTCTGCGCCAACGCAGTTACAGTATTTTTGAGTTTAAATGAATATCAAACTTTGATTATTTGTACAGCAAAGCCTAACTTTAATGAATGTAAAATGTGAACAAATGATTGTAAGATGAGTTGTTTAAGAATTGCTGATTTTTTTTCAAGCAAAATTATTTAACACTGGAGTCTAAAATAGAACTGTATGAATGAAATATTCATTACTTTTACACAGAGAACCAGACGATTTATATTTCGATGAAGTCATTTGAATAAAATTTAAATGAAGTTTAAAGCATGGAGTTAGAAAGTACTTTTACTTCCATGGTTTTAATTTTCCAAGTAAAATAAATTATTGTAGTTCTGTGATAATTAATAAAATATCGCCGTTGAATGTATCGTATTTTAGAGATGTTTAAATAAAATTACAGTTGGAATGCCTTTTATAATCAAAGTTTTATGCATGATTAATCTTTCTCGTATTTATACCGAGTTTTGAATCCGTCCTAAAACCGCTTATTTTTGCATACAATCTGTGTTTCTAAATTCTGTACCTACGCAATTTATTTTAAATGATTAGTAAACTTTGATTATTTCTACAAAGAAGCTTAATTTTAACGTATGCAAAATGTAACAAAACAAGCGATTGTAAGATGAGTTGTATAAGAATTGCTGAATTTTTAACCCAAAATTATTTAGCTCTGGAGTCTTTAGTATAAGTCATATAAATGGAATATTCACTTATTTTATTTACAGAAGCAAGCGATTTTATAGTATTGACTTTATTGGTGAAGTTTTAAGTTTCCAAGTAAAATAAATTATTGTACTATGATAATTTTAAAAATATCACCTCTGAATGTATCGCATTTTAGAGATGTTTAAATAAAATTGCATTTGAGTTGGAAAGTGTTGCATAATCAATGCGTTATGCATGATTAATCTTTCTTGTTTCACTGTGCAAAATGTAAATTAATTGCATTAAATAAGGAAAGTCATGCGCTGCTCACATTAGATAATTTTATTCATATTTCTCTGACTCCCCAGGCTATGTGCTACTCTATATATATTTCAAAATATTTCTTTATATATATATATAAGTAAAATAAAAAATTTTCAATTATATATTTACTTGTATTATATATACCTGAGATTAATCATTAATAGAAAATGTTCTGTAAAGCAAAAGTGAAAGGAAGATGGATTGAGATGTAAATGTTACATCAAAAAAACTATACGACAAGTTGCTGAATATTTTTAAAGGAACATGATAAATAAACATTATAAATAAAATTTATAAATAATAAAATTTATAAATAAAATATTTACTAACGCTCACCCTTAAGTAAAAATTACACTGTATTAAAAACATTCTTACGCTTCACATTTCTTTGAATTATAATTTTCACAAACCTTTGAAAACATTACAAGGACCTGTGTGAGTTCTCAGAGCAGTGGTTAAGAAACACTGAGAAAAACCGTCTTTAAAGTGGCGGTCTGGTATCCACAGGAATCATTATCTGAATTTACTTCTAATGCAAAGAAAATAAAATTAAGTAGCTTAAATCCAGAAGATGTTGAACATAACTTATGTTACTGCGATACATATGATAATGATGGTTGTTTCTAACTAATTGAAAAACATAAAAGAAAGTTTTATACAAATAATATTTTTTAGTTATATGAATTGACTGGTTGAACTACATGCCTTTGCTCGCGTATTTAAAATTTTTGCGACTTTTATATAGTATTTGAAGTTTATTTAACTTCCAGAAAAAATCGTCAGTTTTAGAGGACTTTAAAGTTTTATTCTGGTGGTTTCATTAATAATTTAACAACTCTAAAAATTTAATAAATCTGTTTGAAATATGCTCTCTCGCACAGTAATCATGCAAAAGGCAAAACGTCAATAATTATGGATTCGTATGCAGAGTAGACAAATTTTCAATTTTATATTTGAACAAGCAGTATACATGTTCTTCGTGAAGTATATTTCTCTATATTAAAAACAAGAAAGATCAATCATGCATAAAGCATTGATTATGAAACACTCTCCCACTGAAATGCAATTTTATTTAAGCATCTCTAAAATGCTATGTATTTATTCAGCGGTGATATTTTTTTAATTATCACAGAACTACAATATTTTTTATTACTTGAAAACTTAAAACTTCATTGAAAAAAATGAACTTTATTCAAATGATGTCATCGAAATATAAATCGTCTGTCTCTCTATGTAAATACAGTGATTCTTTCATTCATACACTTTTATTCCAGACTCCAGAGTTAAATAATTTTGCGTAAAAAAATTCAACAATTCTTATACAACTCATCTTACAATCACTTGTTTACATTCTGCATTCATTAAAATTAAGGTTCGTTGTAACAATGATCAAAGTTTCATGATCATTTAAACTCGAAAGATATTGTATTTGCGTTGGCGAAGAATATAGATGTACAGAAATTACGCCAAAAGTACGGTTTTAGGACGGATGCAACCCTAAATATACATTAAAAAGAACTTTAAAAATCACTGGGAACAAAAATGGATGTCATATTTTATTTTGAAGTGGGTCACGTGATCTCTTCTTAAAATATGGGTGAAATTATTATTTTAATTTTTAATTTAAAAAACTACCGAACATATTTTGCTGAAATTTTTTTATATGTTTTATGAGATAATTTGAATATGTCCTAAAATTTTCAAAGCAATTTGTGAATTTTAAATTCGCTTAAAAAGTGTTTGAAAAATTGGGTCCCATAGAGTTAAAGTATTTCACTTTTTCAAACCAGGTTCAATCCAGAACTAATTGAGTGATATTATTCATTTGCATTCCCTTCTATCCCACAGACAGTCTCAACAACATGCTAAAATTTCATTTTGATAAAGTCATTTTTACGGTAGTTATCGTTCAAACGTGCAAAAAGAAAATGTTAAAACGAAAGTGTTAAAAAGTAGTTGACTCCGCCGCCGCCACCGTTTGACAAAGTTTGCATCCCTTGAGTTTTTCTGCCACGTACCGCAAAGACTATAGCAATATAAAATTATGTACATTTGTAGATAAATATAAGGGAAGTACTCTGAAATAAACTGTTTTTCAATTTAATATTTAGATTAGGAAATATTTAATGTCAAAGTCAAAAGAAGAGTATTTAAGCTACGAGTTCGCGTCCTAGACAAACTAGCAATAGCAAGACTGAGAAATTTTGTTGAATTTTCCTTAAATTTTCGGTTGAATTCATATTTGAATTTTTGCAGAACGGACCCCTTTTTTTTTAATTTCAATTTTCTTCTTTACGGACGAAGATTTAATTGGTCGAGCCGATTGCCAGCTTCTAGTTCATGACCAAATCGTTGCAAATAGCCGAGGCCTAAGTTATTAAAAGCACGCAAAGTATAAATATTTATTTCTAAACATGACTATAACGTTATTTAGTGCACTTGGTGCAATGTGGGATATTTTCAATTATGTGTTTTTTTATTAATTCTTACAAACAAACAGGCTTTATATTTGAACAATTATAACATGGAAAGTAGTGAATTCTTCCGGGCTGATATAATAAGCAGAAATATAGAAGCATGACTTACAATTTTATTCATATAGAAAATAGCAGATATACCCCCACATTGCTCGTGATTTAAAATAGGTGCAAATTGCTGCAGTATTCTAAATAACATTTTGTTATTCAAAACATTCTATTAAAATATTTAATTTAAGTCTACTAAAAATTGCATAAGAATCTATCTTCTCATTACACAAAATTATCTTCACAGACAGATCTGATGAATGAAATATATTTTTCCAGTCTGAAAACAAATTTAGGAAAAAAATCGAAATTGGATCAATATATACCAAGATGAAAGCTCTAAAATTAACATATTCAACATATGCCGACAAGCCCTAGTCCTAGAAACTCGCAACATAAACTAAATTTTAAGTGGAGCCATTCCAAGTCTATCTGAAGAAATTCATGAAATTATGTGCAACCTTACTCCTGTGATAATGAGACAAACAAACAAACACGCAATCAGACTGATATCAATAATATATATATATATATATATATATATATATATATATATATATATATATATAAATAAAATTGAAAATCTGTCTGTCTGTCTGTCTGTCTGTCTGTCTGTTTGTCCCATCATCACGGGAGAACGGCTGAACCGAATTTGATGAAATTTTGTGGGTAGCCTAGAAATAGCCCCACTTAAAATTTAGTCTAAGGTTGGAATTTCTACGACCAGTGGTTCTCGAGATATTAGTAAAAAACGAAACTTTCGTTTGTCTCATCATCACGAGAGAACGGCTGAACCGAATTTAATGAAATTTTGTGGGTAGCCTAGAAATAGCCCCACTTAAAATTTAGTCTAAGGTTGGAATTTCTATGACCAGTGGTTCTCGAGATATTAGTAAAAAACGAAACTTTCGTTTGTCTCATCATCACGAGAGAACGGCTGAACCGAATTTAATGAAATTTTGTGGGTTGCCTTGAAATATCCCCCCATAAATTTTGCCCAAGTTTCAAGTTTCTAAGACCAGGGGTTGTCGAGATATTAATGAAAAACGGAACTTTTTTTATAGGAGTTCTACTCTCCAACTCCGTGGTTTATCCAAACGGAAAGGATAAAAATCGTTTGTTTAAAGCGTCAAAGGGAATTAAAACTTTATTTTTGAGTTTGATGCAGGATTTTTGCATTAAATAGTCACTATCTGAAAGCATGAATTGTTTGAAACATGAATTTAAATGGAAAAATCTATCTCCATGTTTTTACATGTATTAACCTCCATGTATTTCACAAGCTTTTACTCAACGATTAGAAGTATAAAGAAATTAAAATGGTTATTTAATTTCGCATTTTATGAGGAAGATTCTATCTTACATCATGTTGCTCGGCAAAGGAATGGAATTAAATGTGTTTGTTAATAATTATTATTATTTTTTCTATTTGTATAATAAATAAATGGATGTAAAAATATATTTTATAAATGAACGGTTTAATTGTTCTTTTAATTATATATATTGCGGACTGCGTACATTACTTTTATTTATTTTAGCAAAGAGGTTTCAAGCTCATATATTGTGTTTAGCTAATAAACTCATAATACATAAACGGTTTGATTGTTCTTTTAATTATATATATTGCGAACTGCGTACATCACACTTTTATTTATTTTAGCAAAGAGGTTTCTAAGCTCATATATTGTGTTTAGCTAATAAACTCATATATTGTGTTTACCCAATAAATTCATTTAGCCGATTGTTGAAGCAGAAAAAGAGTAGAACGGATGTATGTATCTTCTAATACAATTTTAGTGTTTTCATTTAGTATATATACAGACGGGATATGGATAATTTATTCTTCAGATCTGCAAATTTAGAGCTACGAATTTAGCGGAATATCTCTAAATAACTTGGTAACTTTTCTTAAACTTTACCAAATTAGAGGAAATATCTCCAAATTAATAAAAATGACCCAAATTAATGAAATTAAATTTGTTTTTTTAGAATAGAGTACTGAAATGATGTTTCTGTAGCATTTGTCGGTCAGTCCATCCATCCTACTTAGTAACGCATTTAACTAATTTTTTTAATATCACTAAATTGATAAAAATATTTGTAAATCCATAAAAATATCATGGAGACGAAAATGTCGCCAAACCTTCCATGGAGATCACATTATTCAGACGACATGATTTCCATCAATTTATTTGAAGCAGATGATATCATGTCGCTTAGCAACGGATCCAATGTGTTATGTGTCATACGATTTTTATTAAATCTAATAAAAATATGTATATAAAATAAATGTCATTGACATTGCATTTTTGACTGGATAATATCAATTACGGTCTTCAGGTTTAAACATCATTATTATTGATATTTCGGGGACAGTTGATTCAGGAATTATTGATATTTTCAAATTATTATGCCATTGTTTCATTATGACGAAAATTGTTGAAACTCATATATAGTACGTTGTACAAGTAATCTTCTACAAATGCACGGGTATATCTTCTTATCTTCGACAATATAAGTAGTACAGGTATATTGGCAAAATTTTTATATATATTGGCATATATTGGAATCAATTACGACCTTCTGGTATTAAGATTACGGGGATTTTTGATACTTTCAATTTATTACGTCATCTTTTTTATTTTGGTAAATATTTTTAAGACTCATATTACAATATGTTTAAGCTTCTACTAACACACTGGCATATTTTCTAATTTGCGACAATATAAGTAGTACGTGGTTGCATATATTGATTCAATTCTTTTTTTTTGTGTGTGAATTTGTTTACAAAAGGGGCCAGGATATTTTATTCTTCAGATTTGCCCGTGAAGATAATTTTGCATAGTGAGAACAGATATTCTTAAACTTCTCTTTATGAGCAATAAATTTAATATTTTATCAGAATTTGCACATAATTGCGAATTATAAGTTTTTTTATATTATATACTCCGTACGAAGGACGGGTATGCTGCTAGTATATAAATAAAAATGAAAATCTGTCTGTCTGTCCCATCATCACGGGAGAACGGCTGAACCGAATTTGATGAAATTTTGTGGGTAGCCTAGAAATAGCCCCCCTTAAAATTTAGTCCATGTTTGGAGTTTCCATACCAAGTGGTTCTCGAGATATTAGTGAAAAACGAATATTTCGTTTGTCTCATCATCACGAGAGAACGGCTGAATCGAATTTAATGAAATTTTGTGAGTAGCCTTAAAATAGCCCCCCATAAATTTTTCTCAAGTTTCGAGTTTCTAATACCAGGGGTTGTCGAGATATTAATGAAAAACGGAACTTTATCCTAGGAGATCTACTCTCTAACTCCGTGGTTTATCCAAACAGAAAGGATGAAAATCGTTTGTTTAAAACGTCAACGTGAATTAAAACTTCATTTCTGAGATTAGTGCAGGATTTTTGCATTAATTAGTCATTATCTGAAAGCATGAATTGTTTGAAACATGAATTTTAATGGAAAATCTAACTCCATGGTCAGGCATTTACTAAACAATGGAAAGTATAAAGAAATCAAAATAGTTATTAGTTTTGCATTTAATGGGGAAGAGATCAAAATGGTTATTTAATTTCGCAGTTTATGAAGAAGATTCCTTATTATATTATGTTGCTCAGCAACGCAATTAAATTAAATGTGGTTCTTAATATTTGTTATTATTTTTTCTATTTGAATAATAAATAAATAGATGTAAAATATATTTTGGAAATGAACGATTTGATTTTTCTTTTAATTATATTAATTACGGACTATGTACATCACTTTCCTTTATTTTGGCAAACAGTTTTCATGCTTATATATTGTGCTTAGCTAATAAACTCATATATTGTGTTTAGCCAATAAATTTATTTAGCCGATTGTTGAAACAGAAAAAAGAGTAGAACGGGTATATTTTCTAATGCAATTTTAATGTTTTGATTTAGTATATGCAAATGGGATCCGATGTTTTATTCTTCAGATCTGCAAATTCAGAGCTATGAATTTCGCGGAATACCGCTAACTTGGCTTTTCTTAGACGTTGCCAAATTGACGGAAATGTCGACAAATTGATAAAAACGACGCAAATCAATTAAATTAAATTTGTTTTTTTAGAGAGTACTGAAATGATGTTTAGGTAGCATTTGTCGGCCAGTCCATCCATCCTACTAAGTAACACATTTAGCGAATTTTTAAAATATCACCAAATTGATAAAATGTTTGCAAATCCATAGAAATATAATAAATTTGATAAAATTGCGCTTAATAAGTGCAATTAATTGTGTTTTGTTAGGGCATAGTATTGTGATGATTATTTGTCAATGTGTCGCAAAATGGGACTGTCAGTTCTACAGTCCCACATGGTGATAAATTTGGCGATGTTTTAAATTGTCGCTAAATTGACGAAAATGTCGCCAAACCTTCCATAGAGATAGAATTATTCAAACAATAAGATTCCCATCAATTCATTTGAAGCAAATGATGTCATGTCGTTTAGCAACGGATGTAAATCCAATGTGTTTATGCGGCATACGATTTTTATTAAATCTTTTCCGATTTAAATAATATGTATACAAATATATTTATATAAATTAAATTTAATTGACATTGCATTGTTGACTGGATAATATCAATTACGGTCTTCAGGTTTAAACATTATTATTATTGGTATTTTCGAGGACTGTTGATTCAGGGATTATTGATATTTTCATATTAATTCTATGGCATTGTTTTATTATGACAAAAATTGTTGAAACTCATATATAGTACGTTGTACGAGTAATCTTCTTCAAATGCACGGCTATATCTTCTAATCTACGAGAATATAAGTAGTACAGGTATATAGGCATATATTTTGATATATATTGGCATATATTGGAATCAATTACGACCTTCTGATATAAAGATTACGGGGGTAATTGAAATTTTCTATTTATTATGTCATCTGTTTTATTTCGGCAAAGATTTTTTAGACTCATATTGTAATAAGGGTAATCTTCTACTAACATACAGCCATATTTTCTAATCTGTATACAATATAAGTAGTACGGGGATATATATATTCCCATATAATTTTAGTGCTTTCATTCTGGCATATATTGGAATCAATTATGGGTTTATTGATATTTTTAATTTATACATGTAATCTACTACTACAGGTTATATCTTCTAATATTCGAGTATATAAGTACTACGGGTCCCATACAATTTTAGCACTGTTATTTTGAATATATTGATTTAATTTCATATTTTTTGTATATTTGCTTTCGAAAGGGGCCAGGATGTTTTATTCTTCAGATCTGCCCGTGAAGATAATTTTGCATGATGAGAACAGATATTCATAAACTTCTCTTTACGAGCAATAAATTTAATATTTTAACATAATTTACATATGATTCTGAATTATAAGTGTCTTTATATTATATACTCCGTACGAAGAACGGGTATACTGCTAGTATATATATATAATCGAAGAGTTTAAATATAAAATACTAAGCATATGAAACTACTAAGCAAATACAAAAGTATTAGGAAATGGATACTGAAGAGAAATATTAATGAATCCATAACAAACAAAAGTATTCACATACCAACCAGAAAAATCTCAAGCGAATGTCTCAAAAATCTCAAAAACCACCCATTATATTTAAAACAAAAATTTTAAAGAGAAATCGAATATCTATAATTAGAACGAAGGTGGTGTGATAGTAAAATCTTCAAAAGCCATCTACTATATATCAGCTTCAATTTGCACATTTATTTTTTTCAAAATTCTCTCACTTTCCATTTTTAGCACATATTGGCTACTATTGACCTTTTTTTCACAGTAACAGGTTGCGGCAGCAAAGACATCTGATCAAAGATGCTTGGAACCTGTACCTGAATTATAAGAACGGAGGAGAAGCTAACTTTTGCTCAGTGATTATAATGTCGGTCTTGTAAGCACTAGGTCCCTGGTTTGGGGCCCGGCGACGCCCAATCACCACAGTGGTTACTCTGGACATATGAGCACGAAAAAACCTTCCTCTCCAATCATTTCACCTCTCAACACGAGATGGCTGCACCACACGGAGTCAGTGACCTTGCCACACCCTTCCTAGTTGACCACGATATACGTCATGCCCGAGGCAACACTCCTCCCGGCCTTCAGCCCCTCAACTGCATTTGGGGGGGACACGCAGGCAAATGGGGGAAAGCTACGAAAGACGTCAAGAGCGCCCTCAAACATTCATTGTTTGGTGTGTAAAGGTGAAGCAAACTTACAGGCGAATTTGCTCCAGCGCAATTTCACTCCAACTCCCGTAACGCATGCGCATTAGCAAATCTTCAGTCGGGGAAAATAGTTGTTTACCAAGGAGGAGATGAGGGGGGGGGGAGGAAATATGTTATTTCTTTGATTCTTTCACGAGTGAATGTCCGTGTGTGTTGTATTTCCACGTGATCCGACTTTATTACAATTTTAAGCTGTTAATTTAATATTTTTGTCACTTCTTTTACACGTTTAACATGTATTTAATCGCGTGATACAATTCTGGGCTGTGGACATTTGATTTTCTGATTCTGGTTGTCTTTAAATGACGGATTTGCTGAGTTTCTTGCAAACACAAAAGGTACGTGAATTATTTCGTTCCTAAAAGTATTTAATCTATTGTTTTATATAGTATGCATATGTAATCGCAATAAACACCTTTAGAAATAAGGGATCTTGTCGTTTAGGATTCTTATCATGATTGTATTTACTCATTTGTATACTTTGAACTTTTGATTTTACTAATCTTAAGCCAACTGATTAGCTTGACATAAGCCAGTTGATTAGCTTGTTTGGGATAGAATTATTTTTAATTTTCTGTCTATTCAGGCTGATTTGCTGGATGTCTTGAAGCAGATAGCATTAGAAATAAAATACTTTTAGATTATTTATACTGTGAAATGGCTATGTTATATTTTTAATTTTCACTGATTTTAATGAGTCTCCAAATACATTAATTTACAACACTTTTTCTTATTTGGATTATTTGATAAAATAAAGAGTGGAATGACTTTTTTATTTTCTGAAATATCGACGTTGCTTAAAAATTTTGGCCCCTTAATCATTTAAAGCAAAATATTTAATTCATTACAATTTAGTATTTTTTCGTTGTGTTAAATTTTAAGTAAAATTAAACATTTTATTTAAAAATTTTGAATTCAAAAAGCTGAAAATTTATTTTTATCTAATCTGCTAATTGCATTATTGATTATGAAGGGGTCGGTGTAAAGAAATCTTATTTTCTTTATTTTTCAATCACGGAATAGTAGATTGAAACTTTCATATTTGAGTTATCCTTGCAAAACTAATTTGATAATGAATTAAAATTATCTCTTGAAATATGTTTATACCCTTAATTTTTTTCTCTACATTTATTAAAATTAAGGAATATATATATATAAAATAATAATCTGTTAAAAATAATTTTTATACCACTTCATAAGTGAAGGCAAGGGATTGATTAGGTTTTCTTTTTCGTTAATGAAAAATTCACATATTTGACTAATATGTAAATTTTATTCTAATTTTTTTATCAATAAGTAAATAACATCTGTTTTTAATATATTTCACAATCTGTGAAAAAATTAATTTTTTTATCAATATGAAATTTATGTAAATATTTTAAAATAAATTAAAACTGTATTTATATTTATAAATTATATTTATATTTTAAAATATTAAAACAAATTCAGAAAATATAAATTTAATTTTCAATTTTCGGCATTTGAAAAACAAATACATTCCACACTCTTTTTTGAATTTCTTCATAACATGAAATATTTTTCCATGTTATACGAACAATTTTAACCTCTCAATCATTTAAAGCAAAGCAGTTTATTCATACAGTACTGTAATATTTTCGATTTTTACTAAATTGAAGGAAAAACTAAATGTGTTTTTGTTTGGTAAATTTAACAAATCATGTTATACAAAATTTATGAGAAAGGAATATGTAACGTGATCAGTTTTACATAATCTTTGAAAAAATAGTCTATAATGAAATCACATCAGTATTATTACTATTGCAATACCGCAAAAAAAAAAAAACTATTTTATGTTACAAAGTCTTGTACAAAAAGATTTCGTAGGCATTAAAAAAAAAACAGGAGAAAAAGCGTAAGTGCAACGCGTTGCGGCCCTGAAATGTTGTTTTCTCAGCATACCTCCGTCAAATTCTCATAGCGAATGAACCGGTTTTCGTGTTTACATTAGCCCAATGGAAGCTTCTCAAGTCAAGTCGGGGGTGCAATTCTGGAGCGCCTGGTCAACTATGACCGTATCTCCAAGCTGTAAGTGTACAATCATGATCTCTGTAATTACTTGAATTGCTCCAAAAAGGGGGATGAAGATGAGAATACTCCGTAGGAGTATAGAAGTGGTATTAGGAGGTAAGTGAATTCACGAGGAAAAAGTATGACATGCCATGACGTAATGTTCAAAAAAGTAGTCCGAATTCCTCTTGAGACTAGGGGTCCGCGTCCACAATTTACAGGGATTTTTATAATTATTCTATTAATCAGTTTACAGTTTATCAAGTGGAGAGATGACTTTATTTAAGTTTCAGAGAGCTTTTAAACTTTTGGGAAAGGAAAAAAAAAAAAATTATGTGCTATTAATGATTAGAGTATTGTGGACGCTCTGGGTCTCTTTCTGAACTTCCACTGATGGGGGTCGTACTCCGGTAAATTGCATATTTCTTCATTGGGTATTTTATTTAGATTTTGAAACATTTTAATTGCTAGTTTTGAGATTTGATTATTAATATTTGTTACTCCGAAGTCGCTGTGGATGATATCGTTCCTGAGAAACCGAGGGGCTTTCCTGATAGCTCTAAGAGTTTTATTTTGAGCTGTTTGAAGTTTTTTGATATGGTTTTTTCCTGCGAATCCCCATATAGCAGATCCGTATAAGAGGATGGGCCTAAGTACTGTCTTGTATAGTAATACTTTAGTATTGTAACTCGCGTGGGGGGAATGGAGTATGGCCGATAGTTGGCCTCTAGCCGAGTGAAATTTTTTAATTGAGCTTTTGATTTGTGGCTTCCAGTTTAGTTTGGAGTCAAACGTGATACCTAAGTATTTAGCGTTGTCCACGTAGGGTATGTTGACTTTGTTTATTTGGATGGGGACCGGTTTCTTTTTCTTTTTTACTTTTGAAAAAAGGATACAATTTGTTTTCTTTTCGTTGATTTTTATCTTCCATTTCCGAAACCAGGCGGAGATGGTGTTTATGTGTTTTTGAAGTCTGGAGCGAATAAGATATTTTTTGGAGTTCCTGGTGTATATGGCTGTGTCGTCCGCGTACATTGCAAGGTGTGTGTCTGGAGCTCTGGGTATGTCGTTTATGAATAAATTAAACAGGGTTGGGGCCAATTGTGAGCCTTGTGGGACCCCTGACCTGAGTGGTTTGTGCGTGGAGTGGGTCTGTTTGTAGCGGACGGTGAAAGATCTATTTCGAAGGTAAGAGTTTATTAAGTGGATTAGTGTGTCTGGCAAGTTGAGCTGAATTAGTTTGTATATTAATGCGTCATGCCAAACCTTATCAAAGGCCTTCGAAATGTCCATAAGTAGGAAACCAGTTGTAAGGCCGATTTCAAGTCCTTCAGAGATGAATTCGGTAACCCTTAGCAACTGGTGTGTTGTAGAGTGCAAGGGGCGAAAGCCAAATTGTTCTGGTTTTAAGATGTTATGTTGATCAATGAATTGTTTTAATCGTGTGTGTATTATTCGCTCCGAGAGTTTGCTAAGTGTGTTAAGTAGGCTAATAGGTCTGAAATTTTGAGGGAGGGTGTGGTCTTCGCCTGGTTTCGGGATTCCAATGATTATTGCGGTTTTCCATTTTTTTGGGAAGTGTTGAAGTTTAAATATGGCATTTATGATGGTGGTTAGATAGTATATTATGTTCGTGGGGAGGGATTTAATGGCTTTGTTGGAAATTAAGTCAATTCCTGGGGCTTTTCTATTTTTCAGCTTTTTTATCTCTCCAATTATTTCAGAGGGGGGAGCCATTTCAATAGGGTGAGAGGGGGGGTTATTTAGGAAGATGCATATGGTGTTTGAGACTTCTTCTTCCGTTTCCGGACAATTTAGATTTGGGTTTTCCGTAAATTGGGCTTCGTAGGTTTCCGCAAGAGCATTTGCTATTTCATTTTCCGATTCAGCTAGTCCACTGTTCGTTCTTAAGTGTTTAATTCTTCTTCCCGGACTTCTGATTTTTTTCGTAAATTCCCAGAGCGAGTTGTCAGTAGGGGCCAGCGATTCAATAAATTTTTTCCATTGATGTTGTTTATGTTCCTGAAGTTTGTATTTAACTTGGCTACAGAGGTTGTTAAACAGGGTTTTATGGGGGGGGAATCTGGTATTCTGCCAGAGCTGTCTGGTGCGGTTCCTTTGTTTTATTAGCTTTTTGATGTGATAGGGAAGTTTATGGTGCGTGGGGGGAGGGGGGTTAAATGTGGTGGCCATAGCAAGTGCCGATTTAATTTCATGGGTTATCTTGTCAACACAGTTATCTAATTCCGTTACGTTTTGTATATTGGCATAGAGCAGGGGGGAATTCGCTAGCGTATGAGTGAATTTTACCCAATTTGTGGATCTAATGGAGGGGGGGATGGGCAGATTCGAGTTTAAGTATAAAGTAAGTTTTACCGGAAAGTGGTCCGAATTAAGTTCATTTAAGGTGCAGATTTCGTAAGGGGAGGGAATATTATTCAGGAGGGCAAAATCGATGATGGATTTATTTCTAATGTTAAATCTAGTCGTTGTATTGGGGTGCAGATGCCTAATATTATTGTTTAAGATGTACGTGTTCAGGTCTTTGCCGTACCGGTTCTTTCCCGGACAGCCCCAGTTTGTGTGGCGGGCATTGAAGTCCCCCATCAGTATGACTTGGCTCTGGAGGCCAAAGAGGGCTGCGAGGTCATCCTGAATATTGAGCGTGGATCTTTGTTTGGCATAGCATGAGCCAATTAAAATGTGATAAGAATTCGGGATTTTGAGTTTAACTAGTGTGTGTTCAATTATATTTGTGCTTGTGGCGCAAAGTTCCTTAAAGTCTAGTTGGTTTTTTATATATATGGCGGTGCCTCCATGGGGGGTGTTTGTGTTTGGGCGGGGTGTGTGCAGGACAGTGTAATTTGGTATTTTTATTCTATTAGGGGGGCCGTTTATTTTAGTTTCCTGTAATAGTATAATGTGAGGGTGCTGCTTGGAAGCTTCTCTTCCCAATGGAAGCTTATATGTATATTCTTTGACCCGGGGGTTTTCTCAGAGGCCCCCTCCTCGCCGAAATTAAACCGGGGCCTTCATCAGGTGAGGGAGTGTGCGGCAGCAAAGACATCTGATCAAAGATGCTTGGAACCTGTACCCGAAATATAAGAACGGAGGAGAAGCTAGCTTTTTCTCAGTGATTATGATGTCGGTCTACGAAGCAAAGGGTCCCTGCTATAGTACGACTCCAGCGAGAAGGCATTTGGGTCACGTGATTTTGGACGAGTCCATTAGTTAAATTCAATGACAGGTAGAAACGTCTTAAGAAGAACGGGTTTCTAGAATTGGTGCCTTTAGTGCGAATTAATTTATAATTTGTGCACTACGATAAAGAGTTTTATATGTATAAGTACATTCAGTGTAAGTGTTGGGATATGGTGGAATTGTTTTCTTCACAATGATTAAAACTATTTATTACAATAATGGTTGTAAATGTTTTATTAAAATTGAAGAGTTCGTGTTGTAATACTTTTCTTGTAACTTAAACTCTTTTATTTAGTGAGGAATGCACAACGTGACATACGCACATCTCTATATTTTTATCAGTATATATTTTACTCTTTATATAACGCGTTTAACTTCTATCAAACACAGAGCGCATGCACAACGTGACATACGCACATCTCTATATTTTTATCAGTATATATTTTACTCTTTATATAACGCGTTTAACTTCTATCAAACACAGAGAAAATTCTTCAATCCAAATACTTTTGCTGCCGTTGAAAATCATTTCAGTAATATCTATGCATCACATTTTATACAGTTACATATTTCAGAAAGTATTAATATTTGTTCATCTTGAAATAAATTTTGTAATTTAGTTAATTTTAAATATGTTATCTAAACATTATCCTTGTTTGTGTGCCACTATTTGGCAGTTCTGCATTAGAGCTTAACTCTGCATGGCCATGTCATCTAAGGAATCTATAACCCCCCCCCCCCCCGAGATACAAAATTTGGGAAATTAAAAAAATATTTAAAACATTTAAAAAATACATAAAATATTTATATTTTATATATATTTATTTATTTATTTTATATATAAAATATTTAATAAATTGTATCATTGTTGCCATTCTCGAAATCTGATTTTGCACTTTCAGTTGACTCTGAGTCATGTTCTGAAGAGGAGTCGGCGCCTACCACAAAACTTATTTCCTCTATGGTTTCTTCCACTAAATTGTCAATTTCCCAATTTGTGTTGTCATCCACACTTGAAACTGCATTTCGATATTTCTCGGGTCTCTTTCTTTTACGTGGCGACACTAGGATCGGTGATTTATTGATTCTTTCTTGATGCGTGCAATTGTTCTCATTGACACACCAGTTGTAGTGGCTGTTCTCTACTGGGCCTGTTGGATGGGGATGCATAACTTTCCTGAAATTGCTTCGGCCTAAAAAAAATTGAGAACTTTGTGGACCACATTTCTTTCCTTGGAATGAATTACTTTTCCTTTTACAGGCATTTTGTCGACAGAGCAAGGTTCACAAATATCAGATTCTGATTAACTAAATAAGCTGATGTTAGAAGTTGGAACAGAGGTTTGACAGACTTTTAGTCGCAAGCGCAATGCTAGTCCAACGCAACGATTCTAAATGCATTCCAACAATTCTAAATTCCAAATTCTTGGCGAGATACGCGGTCGCCAAACAAGTTTCTGCGTTCAGCAGCCCTTTCCCTGTAATGCACAAATCGTCTGTTTGCCAGCCTTCTTCCCTTAAGCGAAGTGGACTCCTCCAAAGTCATCTGCCAACTCACGGGAGTCGGACTATATGGGATCCGGCGACTCCCAATCGCCACAAGGTCAGTAAATGAAATCTGCTAATTGAAGCTGATATATAGTAGTCGGTCCCTAAGGATTTTACTATTACATCACCTAAATTCTATTAATTGACATTCCATTTTTCTTTAATATTTTTGTTTTAAATTTAATGGGTGGTTTCTGACATACTCTTGAGTTTTTGTCTGGTTGGTATTTGAATACTTTTGTTTGTTATAGATGCTTTACTATCTCTCTTCAATAATTCTATATTAATTCATCTTTATTAATTATATATATATATATATATATATATATATATATATATATATATATAATTGAAGATTTTTATTTTAACTTGTAATATATATATATACCCGAGATGTACCATTAATAAAAAAATGCTGTATATAAAAAAAGAGAAATGAGAATGGACAGATGTGGTAACTAAAAGACTGTACAACAAGCTGTTGTATCTGAAAAACAATAAAAGTAATTATGATAATATCATATATTATAATATTTAAAAACACTCCAGTTAGTATGTGCCATAAGTATCGTGAAGGTGAGTGTGATGAACTGGGCTCTATTTCCAATGCTCATCGCCTTGAGCCCGTTCGATGGTTCGTTTTTCTAAGCTTATGCAAACCACTCTTATAATCACAAGACATCATATTTATTACATATAACTATTTACACATATAAGAACATCTTCGCAGATTCAATTTGATACATCACAATTCTCGGAACTCCGCGAGTTCCATCGTCCGTTCACATCAGAGTCCAGAAAGCAAGTCCCTCGTTCTTCAACCGCCATCGCCCTCCCTCCAATTTCTGGACTTGACCCCCGCAGTCCGCAGTATCAAATTGCGTGGCCAGCTGCACAACTCTGGAAGACGTAAGATGGCGGACCGAGAATAACTCTTGCCCGGTTCTCTAGGCATGGACAGAGAGGAGTTCCTGACAGTAAGGAGATAGACTGTAAAGAAGGGTGAATTAAAACTTGTATATGAGAGCAAGTAAGACAGTAATTTAACTCATATCTAATGCATTTACCTAAGGTACTAATCCTCTGGTTCCCTACATAAGCATACAAGGTGTAAATACTAATGTATAATTACTTAATGTATAAGGTGAAACTTTGCAAATCAGAAACAAAGTGTAGCTCGAAGAGCTAGGCCTTTTTTAGCTCCCAAAAAGTGTAGATATAGAATAAATGGAATAAAATTATATATATATATATTAGAAAAATGTAATAATAAAGAATTCAAGTAATATTAACATCACCATAGAAGCAAAACCACGGCCATATTGCCGATAGGAGAAAAGAACAGCACCGGTCCAAATTCGATGATTAATCAGAATTAAATTAATCTTCAGGTCTGAGAGTATTTAATTCTAATTAACCCAAACAAATGCCTGTTTCAGACTGAGCAATAGTGCATTACTATAAATGCTCAAACTCAGACTACAGACATCAAAAGATGAAAAAATGAAGATAAGAAAATTTGTATTACCATGTGGCATGAACCCTTCTTCTTTCACCGCCTGTATACGCTATCAACCTCAACAACTTAAATTATCTAGAAGCACCGGAATGAACAAGTCGAAATACAACCAGGAAGGCAGTACGAACGTCCACGGCGACACTCCCAGACCCATCCAGTGAGTCAGAGCAGGAGATAAGACTGTTACCCGTATAAGCAAAAAGGAATATGAACATGAAGCAAAGATGAAACTTCTTACTAAACAAGAGATTCATTGAAAAAATGGATAAATGAGGATGCCACTATACACTATTATAAGGGCTCTCAAATCGTAGTTTCAAACTGGCTAAAGTTACAATTTTTTAGCGAAAATAAAATTAAAAACATTAATATTAATGAATCTTATTTTCCTATTTTTATTATTATTATTATTATATTTCATTTTTATTTATTTATATAATTAATAAATATTTTTTTATTTATTTATTTATTTTACTTTTTTGTTAGCCACTATAATTGGAAAAGTTTCTTGGATATTATCGAGTGGAAGTTGATACATGATACACTGAGTTGATATATATATATATATTAAGTAGCAATGTAGATAGATAGTAAGTAGCAATGCAGAATGTTGAAAACCCAGACCGTCCGACTCATCCGAAGACTTGAGCAACCATTTGGACGGCCGGAGCAATGCAGAATGTGTATTAATTGTAATGCTTTCCATTTCAGGTACCATTAGAGTTTAACAACTGTCAAGGTCACCTGAATTCCAAACCTATTATAGTTCTATTTGAAATCAGAAAAGACACTGTGAAAGCTCTGTAGAAGCAGTGCATCAGATTCATGGTCAACTAGATTTCCTTTCCTATACAGTATTCATACAATGTAAATCTTTTCTCTCAATCTTTATGCACATATAGATTAATGTTTGAGCAGGGACATTTACAGATATTGTGTTCCTTCCAAAATATGTTTTGATATTTTGTGCGTTTATTTTTCTGTATCTTATCCTCATATGACTGTATTACATATTTTTAAATAAAATTCATAACTTTTAGTTCATGGGTTCATATGGGTAATGTATGTTCATATGGGTAAGTTCATCTGCAAGGACCTAATATACAGATGGGGGTATAAAATAATACGGACACATGTGAAAAAGTGTGCTGCGTTTCACACCTACAGTATAGTCGCGCCACCTGGAACAGAAGTCTGCCACCTAGTGGCCGTGAAAGGGAATGTATCATTCCCTCAACAGCAGTCATAGGTGTTATATGTCTCTATCATACTCTCTGAGACGTAGTTGGCCGAAACGTATACCGATTCAGGTGCCTTCTTTCACATCGCACGCTGAAATTGGCTGGCTTTCGAAGAGTTCGCCAACTGTATCACGTGACGGGCGGAGAGACTTTTCTCTCAAGGACGTTTCGGAGCAAGTCATGTGATATTTCTTCTTTTCTATATGGTGAAGGAGAGTGGAGGGGCAAAAAAATCTGAATTAATGGTAGAGAGCGTCAAATACTTCGGATTTGATCGGCATACGTTTTGACTTAACACGTGCGAATGTGCGTGTGCATATGTGAGTGCGTGAGTGTCCATGTGTGAGCGCGTGTGTGTGTCAGTGAGTCTGTGGAGACGATATCTCACGAACGAATGAAGCGATTCGAACGAAATTTGGTACAAAATTACAATTAGGGAAAACCGGAAGCCTGTTGCTTTTAAATGCAATCGAATGTTCAGAACACCTCCAAATTTTGAAATGAAATTTTGAAGAAAAATTATCAAAATATCAAAACTTTCAATAAAGTTACCCAAATAATTATTTCTTATGTAATTTTTCATTAGAAAACGATTAACATCAACTTTGGATTACTAGCATGAACAGGTTTTGAGATATTGCACATATTTCAAATAAATTTATCAACAAAATCACACAAAAAAAAATAAAAAGTATTAACTATTGTGAAATATTTTCACTTTTCATATGTAATATTATAAATTTATTGTCATCAATCTCGTGGATCTAGTTCGTTCCGTTCATGAGAGAAGATACTTTGGGTAACTGTTTTGTATTTGGACGTCATTAGTCTAACTATAAGCTATCTACTATAAGCTTAATTCTCCGTCCATAACGCTTGGCGAAACTTTAGAGTCTAATTTTACGGAATATCGCAAACTTAAGGAGTTTTTTAAATGTTGCCGAATTGACTAAAATGTCGCCAAATTTATAAAAATATCACCAAATTGATAAAAATATCACCAAATTGAGAAAAATGACACTACATAGGAGATCCCGGTCGCTTAGCCAGCTACTCGAATCTTCAGATGAGTCGGGCGGTCTGGGACTTCAACTAAGGAGACTCTGTTTTGCAAATTTTTAATTCCGTCATATGACGGGAGCGCATTCTAGTATATAAGAAATGCGTTTTTTTTTACCTTTGTTTGTAACACTTGACGATGCATTTGGCAAACTTGGCAAATAATCTAGCGAAATATCGCCAACTTAGCAATATTATGTTATACAAAATCAAAGGACTTATTTGTCGGGTATATGAACTTTTGCATTTTAGTTAAAATGTTAGAACACGTATTTGCAAAATAAGATTTCTTTTAGCAAAATGCTAAAAAAAACTAACATAGTTTAAACCTTCATTTGGAACTTGCATCTCTTTCAAGGAAAAAATAACAATTTATAATTTGCGATTATGAAGACTTCCTATCTTATCACTGGCGAAAAAATTTCAAGACATTAGTATGAAGTCTACTTTTTCGTACAAGATGCTATTATATGCTATGTGTTATATATTGTAACTCAGCTGTCGGATGTTAAAATTTAAAAAGTTTACAGTTTTCCATATATGTGCTTTAAAAAAGGTTTTTAGAAAGATACTAATAGTGAAAGGAAAGTTTAAATGTCCATCTTAGCTCATAAAAGAATCCAATATAAGATTATTATAACATACTGTTCAACATTCAGACCGTTTGTGATTAATGAAACAATATATAAATAAATAAATGCTAAAAAATTGGGAAAATAAAATACAATATTTTTTTTCTCTTATAATATATATATATATATATATATATATATATATATATATAAATATATATATATATATATATATATATATATATATATATATATATCTTTATATATCACAAAAAAAATTCCATAAATGTCAAATTAATGAGATTTTACATTATACGAAATAAATATACCTTTAAATCGGTATACAAAAATTAAAGTCTATTTAGTCCTTCAGACCCATAATTGTTATATTAGATCCATTCGTGTGACGGATAAAACTGAGTGTAAATGTATATTGTTGGCAACCCACTTAAAGCTGTAAGTCACAGACATTTTATCTCATGTGTGTACAAAAAATAATAATATAATTTTACTCTAAATAATTTTGAAATGCAGATTTTGGTGGGAAAATTTTACAATTTGAGATTGTTTTTAACGATTTTTTTTAAACATATATTTCGTAGGATACAGGTGTTTAAAAAGATATAGTAACTAATATGGATGCTGCATAAAATTAAAGAGGAGGTAGGGTTCATGAAGGATTTCCACTTCTTGCTCTGGAGAGAGATGTCACTTCCTATTCAAAAATTTACATTTTCATTTCAACATTTGTTTTTCAGACTTAGCTTTAGGTACAGCTTAGATAAAGACTGATAATAGATTAAACATTAAATTCCTGAGGGGTTAGTGTGGTTCACTAAGGATTTCCGGTTCTGAATATATGACTTCTGGTTTTCCAAAAATTCATATGACTGCATGAAATAAGTGTGCAAAAAAGTATGGAAATACTTAATAGTTCTTTCGAAATTGAAGTCTACACATCACTTTCCTTTGCATAAAGGCTCTTTCATATTTTTATAATTTTTTGTATTAAAAATTTCAATTTTGCCAAACTTAGACGTGAAAATAATTGTAAAATATATTACTAATTTGAATGAACGATTGCACGTACGTAAGTTGCTGGAAATGTAATTGGCCAGAGAATCTTTAAATGCAAAGTGCAATTAATTTTGACATTTGTTTACCATATATAAATTAGGATATATTTTTATTTATTTTCCTATAACATTTAAAATTCTTTTATTTAATAATAAAACATTTAAGATTAAAATAATTTAAAAGTATAAAAGCATTGAAATTTTGCCCGTTTTTAAATTTTTAAAAAAATTTACTTGAAACTATCATGTCGCAGAAAAGAAACATTGCTCCCACAAACTGAAAAATGTCAAGCAAATTTCCTTAAAATGCTACAAATTTTGCATTTTTAAAATGACAAATATTTCCTCCTTTCAAATAATCTTCAAATTTTGTTACGGATCCTTGTACTATATAAGAATTGAATAATATACGGATTCTACACATATATTTACTACTATACCGGCCATCCATTAAGTTGCTCTATGTCTTAGGATGAGTTGGATGGTCTGGGTTTTCGACACATATTTACTATGAAATCTCTCATAGAATCGTTTTATTCAAATAATAAATTATATGTATGTGTGTCGAACAATTCTTTAACTGATTTCAAACAATCTGTATGCAGTACACAAAGTTCTTAAATGCATGTATCTCAATAGTATTACTTGAAAACCACATTAGTCGGATTGTTATTTGATTTATAAATAATCAAACCAATATTTGAAACACTACTGTATGCTTTGATAAGTGTCCTAGCATCTTCCCTAATAATTTGATACAAAATAATATTCTAAATTATCTGATACAAATAATAATCTTCTATATAATCTGATAAAAATGTATCTAACGAGATTCTCATATGCAATCAAATTATGAACAACATCCTTTATTAAAAGAATTCGTCTTTCCCTCCAATTGCAGGTGCTGCCAGAATAAACCAGAACTGGTAATAAAATGACGTTTGGCTTATGGCGTGAGATAATACTTCTGAATCGGCATACTTTTTGACTTATCGCCATTATGACACACTGCAAAGTCAGACCTGTTCCAAAGAGGCATGATTGTTGGAGAGCGTTTAGCTGGAGCCTCGGTTGTTAAAGCGCGGAACGCGGAACATGATCTTAAATTTGGAATTTGGAAGATGCAACAGCACAAACAAACCCGTGATCGAATAGGCCGCAAAAATAACCCCTTGGGTTCACCCTCCTGTTCGGAGAAGTAAATCTCCAAGATGACCAGCCGAAAACACAGAACCAAAACACTAACTTAAACCCTTACCTTGAAGGAACGTCTTCTTCTTCAGGTAAAAATATTATAATAAAACAAAATCACATTATAATCAAAATAAACACACAAGTATTTAGTGAAGTTAAAAGAAAATAATTACTTATTATAGACATTAATTTTATGAAGTTATCAAAACACAAAAGCTGAATCCTTATCAGCAACACCACCACTGGACTCAGGCGCACAAGCACCGTATTTAACATTGCCACCAGCTTCAAAGCCTTAATAATCAAAATGTAATAAATCAGTGGCAATCATCAATAATATATATTTATATAATTATGTGGTATGGTCAAAACACAGGGGCGAGCACTCGAAGAGCATTAAAAATAGAATTTACAGATTTCAAATACAAATTAATACATTAGAATTAAATCTTATTTTTAAGAAGATCTAAGAGCAGGCTTATTTCGTCGAACCATCAAGGGCTGCCAATCATGCTCGGCTCGTAGTTCTTTTGGGAGTCAACTTCAGGTGATACAAAAATAATCTGAGACGCCAGGGTTGATTTCGAAAACAGAAATCAAAGTCTTACCTTGAGCCACGTTGTTAAAGAAAACGGAGCAAAGAGCGGGGGCAAAATCCTTCCCGAGAAGTGGAAAAGGGTCTTTCACCCCGACTCGAGATTCTGGCGAAATTATCGCGCTACGTAAAGACCCGGCACACCAGAGGTTCCCATACTTGTGACACTTGGCCCAAGTAGAAACTCAGCTTCGGCAGAAAAGCATCTCCACTTCAGACCGACCGGCATGGCTTCGGACCTTCGCTCGTCGACGTTACGGAGTCTGACCCGGCATGGCCTCAGATTATCCCCAAAGAAGTGTCGTTGTTAGGGAGTCGGACCCGGCATGGTCTCGGGTCATTGCAAAAGGATTGACGATGTTATTCTCCGATCCGCAAGGCCTCGGATCGTCCGGACGTCTCAGGACCACATTTCCTCAGTCCCAAGCACCAGAAATCAAATAATCAGGAACCCCAAGGAACCGGCAATTAGGCCTAGTTCCCGAGGCCCAGAGTGAGCATCGAAAATTCCGGTGCCCGAATAGCCGTCAGATATAAACATTCAAAAGGAAGAAATGAGCGCGAAAAAATGGTGCCTCAAGTATTTATGAACACCTCGCGGACGCAGAGAAAGCTACCATTCAAATCCAAACCGTCAAAATTCTTCTCACGATATCAACACCAGGTACCACAGAGTCCCAACACAAAGGAGGGAAAATCCCACCGAAACACGCCTTCTACATTTACTTTCCAGCTGAAAACGCAGACTAAATTAAATTAAACTTGGCACTTCCATTTTTGCCAGCCAAAGTAATCTCGAATTCCATCTAAAAAAGGAAGCCGCTTCGAATGCACGGAAAATAATACTTTAAAAATGAATTCAGATTATGGCTTAAAGAGTAGAAATGTTCTAAAATATATCAATTACATTAACAGACAAGAGGGGGGTTCAAAGCAGAATCAAATAATTTAAAAAGTTTTAAATAAATTAGATGACTTGAAATACATTATGAGTTTATACACTTTACACAAAAGTAATGCGGGTTCGAATCCCGACATGGTGACGAAAACAGCAAACCTTTTGGTGCGTGCAAGAAGTACAGTATCAGTCGTTATGACAGCGTACACGAAAAAAGGCTACGGTGGCATCTTCAAAGCACAACAATGGGCGAAAGGCAAAGTTTAATGATAAGGATAGATGGGTGTTAAAAAGCATAGTGGTCCGAAAACACAAGCAATCATTATCAGAGATAACATCCGAAATGAACAATCATCTGCAGGACCTCGTTTCAACCAAAACTGTCAAAAGGGAACTGCATGCTGCGAACATTTACGGTAGAGTGGCAATTCGTAAGCCGTTGGTGCAGATTTCACAGAAGCATGGTTCAAAGAGCATAACGATGAAGTAGGACATCTCGGCTAGTCCCCTTAGTCTTCTAACTTGAACATTATTGAACGTTTGTGGGGATATATAGAGTCCAAACTTCGTGCTCGAATTCCACCTCCAAACACACTTTCGGATTTACAAACTGCTCTGCAGGAAGAATGTCTTCAAATTCCCTTAAATATTGTGCATAATCTGTATGCATCTATCCCACGTCGCATAGAATGTGTACTTCAGTCGCAGGATGGTCCAATCCCTATTAATAAAGTCTCTCTCTTACTTCACAGGTGTTCGTATTACTTTGTCCCCCATCTGTAAAAAAAGTCTGATGTAAGCAGCACACGACTTTCCTTTATAATGCAACCAATTTGGCAGCATTTGAAAAAAGTTGCCAAGTTGGCGACATTCCGCTGAATTCGCAGAAAAATCGCCAAAGGTTATGGACCGAGAAAAAGACTATTCTTATAGTAGATAAATGAATAACGGTGTCCAAATACAAAACTATTACCCAAAATATCTTCTCACCTGAATGGAACGAGCTAGATCAACGAGAATGATGTTAACAAATTTTGCAAATAATGTTACATATGGAAAGTGAACATTTTTCACAATAGTTAATATTTTTTTAGCACTTTACAACGTAGTTGAAAAGTGTTTATAACTTTGTTCATTCTGTCTGTCTGTCTGTCCGTTAGCACGATAACTGCCGTAAAAATGACTTTATCAAAATGAAATTTTAGTATGTTATTCAGACAATCTGTGGGACCTATGGGAATATAAATGAATAATATCACTCAATTAGTTTTGGATTGAACCCGGGTTGAAAAAATGAAATACATTGAACCCTATGGGACCTAATTTTTTAAACATTTTTTAAGCGAATTTAAAATTCACAAATTGCATCGAAAGTTTCGGAACATATTCAAATTATCCCATAAAATATATAAAAAAAACTTTCAGTAAAATATATTCAGTAGTTTTTTAAATAAAAATTAAAATAATAATTACACCCCTTATATGAAGAGATCACGTGACCATTATATGAAGAGAACGCGTGACCCACTTCAAAATAAAATATGGCATCCATCTTGTCTCAAAATCGTGATTTTTAAAGTTCTTTTCAATTCATATTTAGTGTTGTATCCGTCCTAAAACAGCTTTATTTTTGTTTAAATTCTGTGAATCTACATACTGAAGCAACGCAATTACAATATATTTGAGTTTAAATGATGATCTAACTTTGATTATTTCTACAACGAAGCCTAATTTTCTCTTATAGAAAATGCAAACGCAAAAAGATGTAGAATGAGTTGTATAAGAATTGCTGCATTTCTTTAACGTAAAATAATTTAGCTCATGGAGTCTGCAATATAGCTGATATGAATAAAACATTCATTGATTTTACACAAAAAACACAGACGATTTTTTTTATGAAGTTTTAAGCATAGAGTTAAATTGCTTGTACCCCCATGGTTTAAAGTTTATAAATAAAATAAATTATTATAGTATTGTGATGAATGAAAGGATTAGAAAAATGTTATGAATGAAATGCTGCTTTTATATAGAGGCGATTTATATTTCGATGACGTCATTTGAATACAATTAATTTGTATGAATGAACACCCTTCATATTTAGGGGGGGTTAGAAGGGTGCAAAAGCACCCCCTGGAAAATTTTCAATTAAATTAAAAGCCAATAGGAAATAAAAAAAAATAACAGAACTGCTTTTTGGAATTAGAACATTCAACCATAACTGTGTGTTTTCTCTAACACGTATATTGATAAAAATAATTTAAACTTACTAGGAGCTCTGCCCCCTGCTCGCTCCGCTCACGCAACACCCTTCGGGAGGCTTCGCCTCCTACTCACTGATCTCGCTTCGTATCTATCTTTCCTAAAAATTCTACTTTCAAAAATATCTTTTTTATCACTGCCTATTTTTCGCAGGAGGGAAAAGTAGGGATTTTTCTTAGCCCAGGGAATCCAAAAGCTGAATTCCTTGATCATGAGTTCTCTTCGCAAGCTATTTCATACCAAATTGAAGTTTAAACCGTTAAACGATTTCATCGTGTTACCCTATTATTTCTCAATACACGTACCGAATTTTATACTTTTGTATGTTATAGTACAGTAGTCTCGTACCGTAATTGTTTTTACGGTACGAGGCAAAGAAATCACTAGACGTGCCAAGACGAAAAAAAAAAGTGCATCTCAGAAGTGCATAAAAAGTAAAATATCTCAAAAACTACATTGAAATGATACAAGAAAGATCAATAATGCATAAAGCATTGATTATGAAACACTTTCCAACAACAGTGCAATTTTATATAAACGTCTCTGAAATGCGATACATTCCTCGGTAATATTTTTTAAATTACCATAATACTACAATAATTTATTATATTTGAAAACTTCATCGAAAACTAATGAACTTTATTCAAATGACGTCATCGAAATATAAATCGCCTCTGTATCGCAGCATTTCATTCATAAAAATGCCATATTTTATTATACCATATAATATATATGTCACATTATAATGCCCTATTCATGCCATATTTTATTTTGAAGCGGGTCACGTGATCTCTTCATATAAAGGGTGTAATTATTATATTTATTTTTATTTAAAAACTACTGAATATATTTTGCTGAATTTTTTTTTTATGTATTTTATGGTATAATTTGAATATTTCCTGAAACTTTCGAAGCAATTTGTGAATTTTAAATTGGCTTAAAAAATGATTGAAAAATTAGGTCCCATAGGGTTCAATGTATTTCATTTTTTCAATCCGGGTTCAATCCAGAACTAATCGAGTGATATTATTCATTTATATTCCCATAGGTTCCCATTTTTTTTCTTACAAAATTCAATTAATTTACTTCTTTCACGGTGAAAAAGCAATGTATAAGATTCACGGCCCTATATGTTAGGGTGTAATTTATATAGAGTTTTGCATCGTAAATCCCGAGCAACGCCGGATAATCGCTGCTAGTAGACTATATGAGAATAACCCATTTCTCCGTCGTCCATCCATCTGTCCGTTTTGTGTCCGAAAATTTTGTCAGGTTGTCGCCAACTTGACGGCTTTTTAAATGTTACCAAAATGAGAGAAATGTCGGTAAATTGATAAAAATTATGCCAAATGGGAGGTAATGATTTGCAGATTTTGAATTCAGTCGTATGACGAACATGCCTTCTAGTATATCAGAAATGCTCTTCTCTCCGTTTATCTGTAAAACTTGGCAATACATTTGGCGAACTTGGTGAATAATCTAGCTGTATATCCTTATCTTGACGATATTTCACCCCAGATTGAAGAAAATATCGTCAAAATTAATGAAACTGACGCCTAATTGTTGAATTAATTATAAAAATATTTTGATATATGGACTATATTACTTATTGAGGATGCTATCAATATTAATAATTGTTAATTTTCAGTTGCGTGAAATATAACTTAACTGGATACTTTTAAACAGTAATTGCATGTTATCATCCTGAACGGCGCCAAATGTACAATTCAAAGCTTAAAAACACTGTACCATGGATCTTTTCATCTTTTTTTCACTATGAAAGAAGTAAATTCATTCCATTATATAAAGAAAGTGATGTGCTGCCCACATCAGATTTTTTAGATGTGTATTGTTTGACCTCTCCTATGAACACCCCCCCCCCCCCCTCGCCCTCCCCGAAACAATTTTCTGGGGACTACCATCGTATGAAAATTTTGAACATGTGACACTTTTTAGTAAACAGTACTAAATGTAACTTTTATATACGGTCAATATAAAAAAATAATTTAATTAATTATAACACTAATGTCGCCAAATTGATAAAAATAACGCTGATAATATGAAAACTCAACATCTTGAAAAGAATATCATTATAAGAATAACTTCTCTGTCCGCTTGTAACGCTTGGCGATAAATTTGGTGGAATATCACCAATTGGGTGTTTTCTTAATGTTGCCAAATTGACGAAAGTGTCGCCAAATTGATAAAAATTATGTCTATTTGATGAAAATTTAATACCTTTGAATAACTCATTTCTCGATCTGACCGTCCTTAATGCTTGGCGAAAATTTTATCGACAAATTTGGCGAAATATCGCCAACTTCATGAATTTTTAAAATGTTATCAGATTGGCAAAAATGTCGCCAATTGATAAAAATGTCGCCAAATTGATAAAACTAACGCTTACTTAATGAAAATTCAATATATTTGAAATATAAGCTCAATTTCTTCGATAATTTCCGTGGGATTAAATATGAAAAATAAAAGCGTTAAAATTGTATGGGAGCATTACTACTTATATTCGCAAATATTGGAAGATATACCCTATATTAGTAGATTACATGTACAAGTTGAAAATATCAATAAACCCAATCAATCTTTAAACCTGAAGGCAGTAATTGATTCTAGTATATGCCAAAATGAAAGTGCTAAAATTATATGGGAATATACACCCGTAATAATGTCGTAACCCCTTATAGTGTCGTAGATTAGAAGATATGCCCGTGTGTTAGAAGATTACCCGTATTACAATATGAGTCTCAAAAATCTTTGCCAAAGTAAAACAGATGACGTAATAAATTGGAAATATCAATAATCTCCGTAATCTTTATACCAGAAGGCCGTAACTGATTACACAATATGCCAATATATGTCTAAATATATGCCAATATACCTGTACTACTTATATTCTCGTAGATTAGAAGATATACCCGTGCCTTTGTAGAAGATTACTCGTACAACGTACAATATATGAGTTTCAACATTTTTTGTCGTAATAAAACCGTAACATAATAAATGGAAATATATTAATAATAACAATATTTAAACCTGAAGACCGTAATTGATATTATCCAGTCAAAAATGCAATGTCAATGAAATTTATTTTACAGATATATCTTTATTATTTAAATCGGAAAAGATTTAACAAGAAAGGTCAATCACGTATAAATCTCTTGATTATGACACACTTTCCAACTGCATGGGCGCGGTAGCCCATTGGTTAGCGCGCTGGAGTTGCACTCGGTAGGCCCGGGTTCGATTCCAGCCACTGCCAAAACTGCCGCCGTGTTCATGCGGAGTACGATCACGTTAAACATGTGGGTCCGAAAGTCCTTCCGAGAGGTTGGTGGTAGGGGAAGGAGGGTACGGTCCCTGTGGATGCCTCCCCCACTGGGTTCCGGTCTGAATTGGGTGGCACTTCCCGACCGTCCAAACAGTTACCTTACACCTTTCTGGTAGGTCGGACGGTCTGGGTTTCAACAACAACAACAACAACACTTTCCAACTGCTTATGGTACACTTTCCAACTGCTTTCCCGGCCGTCCAAATAGTTGCTCAAGTCCTTTGGATGAGTCGGAAGTCCTGGGTTTTCCACACTTTCCAACTGCGATGCAATTTCATTTAAACATCTCTAAAATGCGATACATTCAGCGGTGATATTTTTAAAATTATCACAATAGTACAATAATTTATTATATTTGAAAACTTTATCGAAAACAAATGAACTTTATTAATTGAGAATTTTGTTTCATATGCAATTTCAAATTTTTGTTTTGCGGTTTTGATTTATTTTAAGCTTTTTTATTTATTTTGACACGGCCCGATCCGACCTGAATTTAATATGTAAACTTCGCCAAATTGAATATTAAAATATCCCAGTGGTGTGCGGCATTCCTAAATTAGTGAATATTAAAAAGCTTAAATTATACACTTTATTTCTATTTAACGATCTATCACCCTTGCATCAATTTTAAAGTCTCAACGATTATCACAATCTGTGAGTACGAAATTTTCACATATAGTGTGTTTCAGATTGTATCTTTTTGCTATTCAAAGTTATCTTCACAGGCAGTTCTGAAGAATAAAACATCCTAGTCCCTTTCGTAAACAAATTTACAAAAAATGTGAAATTGAATTAATGTATGTCAAAATGAAAGCGCAAAATTTTATGGGAAGACATACCCGTACTACTTATATTCTCGTATATTAGTAGATATACCTGTGTATTAGTAGAAGATTATCCGCACTACTTTCATGAGTTTCAAAATATTTTGCTAAGAAAAACCGATGACATAATAAATTGAAAATATCAATAATCCCCCCAATCTTTAAACCTGAAGGTCGTATTCGATATAATCCAGTCAAAAATGCAATTTCGATAAAATTTGTTTTATATACATTTCTTTATTATTTAAATCGGGAAAAAAATTAATAAAAAAACTTCTGCGCTGCATAAACACACTGGTTTTAAATCTTTTGTTAAGCGACATGATATCATTTCCTTCAAATAAATTTGCGGAAAAACTTTGTCTGCATAATGCTATGTCTATAAAAGGTTTAACTGTGCGGGTTTTTTTATTAATATCTAACTTGAAACATGGACTCAATTTTAAGTGGGGCTATTCCAAAAGCTACCCACAAAATTTGCCGAAATTCGGTGCAGCCTTTATCCCAAGACTAAATCTTTACTCATAAATTCAACTACGGGACAGAATTCACCAAAGCAGGATTTTTGATGAGAAAAATGTGACTAGTTCACCAATATTTTATACATACTATAACAAATTATTTACAATCCAGAAGCCCCCGGTGACCTAAAAGACTGCAATTAATATAATATTTACATTAAATAAGTATGGAACAAATATATGCAAGAAGAAAAACAGTAAACCAGCGCGAGCCGAATTATGTGTACTGATACAACAAAATGTAACGCAAAGGACTTCTCTTTTTTTACTGGACCAAAGAAAGACACCTAGTTAAAAGACACCTGCTAAACACCAGCAAATGTACCCCTTCGTTCATTTTCCCGATATCAGCCAATCATTCACCCACCCCTCAAATCTCCACACCAAGAATTTTCACCCCCATTTTTCCCCTGGGACGATAGGAGGTGGGGCTAACGTTGAAAATTGGAAGTTTCAGCAGTTGAAACACGATTTACTATTCAAATATATTAATTCCAAATTAATTCAAAAATCTAAAAAAAATCTTAAAAAGAAGCCAGAAGTATAATCTATTTAACGCTGTTTTTCAAAATGTGAAACGTTTGATAGTTAATTTTTTATAGCGCAATTAAGAAGATGATGTTTTATCTAAGAAATTTTGACAAATTAACTCCATTTCAAGATATATTTAAAATAAAATTTAAAAAATTGATGACAGAGTTCAATGCATTAAACTGTTTACAATCATGTGCAAAAAACAGAATTTTAAATTATTCATTTGCTAATGTGTAATTTGCGAAGAACTTCCCCCATAGGTTAACATGGGCATGAAAGCTAACTGAAGCGTCGCCTTAAGGGATATTATAGAATGCATGTTTCAATAGGGAATCGTATAGGAAAAAGTAATATTAATTGGAAGAGATGCATCGCTCATATGTGTCCATGGATAATAGGAGTTCAAGGTCTGCCGGAAAACGATTGGGAGGTAATGTTTTACAGCTTTTTGCATTCCGTCGTATGACGGGCATAACTAGCATATAAAAAAAGTCCTTCTCTCGATCTGTCTGCAATGCTTGACGATAAATTTTGCAAACTTAGCGAAATATCGCCAACTTGGCGATTTTCTCTATAATAGTGCCGAAATTTCGAAAATGTCAACATAATTGCAAAAATTACGCTAAATTAACTAAATTAACTCTAGATTGATGATTTAATTAAAATATTTTAGGGTTTCGAAGGTATTTCGCATTAAACTAATATAAGAATAAAACCACTCTTTCAGTTAGATACTTTAAGATTTTTGAAAATAAAGTTCAAAATATCAAAATTATCATCAAAATTACATCAAAATATAAAAATTATTATCAAAATTACATCAAAATATCAAAATTACATACAACGTGGAGCAAAAATTGCGACAGCCCTTTCATAACGCGGTACTCATAAAATGCAGTTTCCATACAACGGGGTAGTCTTATAACGCGGTTTCTCTATAATACCACTCTATTAGCTTAAGAAGCAGGGCCGATCCTAGGGTGTCGGCCGCCCGCGTGCAAAGACCTAATGTGCCGCCCCTCTAGAGAATTTTTCATATTTTGACTAATACTTAACGTTGACGTTATAAATTCATCTACCTGTATAAGAGTAAAAATTAAAACATTAATAAAAATGCAAATAAAATTTGAAGTGCAAAACTTTATTTTTTGGCCAGCTAATAGGTTATAATAGCGACAAAATACTTTAACAAAATAATAAACAAACAAAAATATTACCTTTGAAATAAAAATAGACATTTTATAATTAGAAATGCAAAACAACAGTATTTACTCAGAAAATATAATCTAATAAAAAAAAAGTACTAAAGCATAAATCTCGTGAAACGAAAAGTATATAAATCAGTCCTTCTACAAAGACTACCTATAATTAACTATAAAATAACTTTTCTGGCTTTCTGAGAAGCAAATTTGTCAATAATTTCGGTGAAATCAATTTTTTCAGAGATTTCGGATTCAATAGAGATGATGTCCAAATCTGAAAACCTTTCTTCTGTCATATTATTTCTCAAGTAATTTTTAATAATTTTTAATTTACTGAAACTTCTTTCCCCTGAAGCCACAGAAACAGGTAAGGTTAAAAAATTTCTTATTGCTAGAGCAAAATTTGGAAAACAGGGAATGAGTTCCTTTTTGACTATAATTTCTAATATCTCAATTGGCTGTTCTTTACCTGGAAAAATATCTTTGAATGAAGTTATTTCATTAAAGAGTTGTATACCCTCTATATCTTTTACAATACTTCCTTCCTCCTGTACCTGTAACTTAATATCTAAGTCTATGCAGGCTTTCATGAGATCATCATTAGAAATGTTGTGAAACTCATACAGAAAGCAGAATATTGAATGGCACTCAGATAATAAGGTAAATCTTTCATTTACCGAAGAGATCGCGTGATCAAGAATTGCAAAATAGAAAGCAATCTTGAATTGCTGGAAGGGATTTGAAATTGGTTCATCACTGCCCTCGTAATCAAATAAACGGACCTTTTTCCTGAGCTTCGACATGGGAAATTCGGGATCAATACCTAAATCTCTAGCAAGTGTTGTTGCTGAATCGACTAATATTTTAAAATTATCGTCAGATCTTTGGGAAACTAAATATTTTTTAAGATTATCTAAGTCTTCAATGCATTCCGCGATGTTTAATTTAGGATTTTGAAACATTTTACTCAATACATCAATTCTTGATAATAAATCATCCCAAATTAAAATTGAACACAAAAATTTAAATGTTTCAAGACTTTTAATTATTGATTCAGCACCCATTTTTGTTTTCATGTCTCTGGTGGTATTTTCAATTAAGGCATTTAATGCGGTAATAATGTTTTTTAGGTCTTGTTTTAGAGGTCTAATAGCATTGATACGACTTTCATACCTTGTTTCACTTAATGGTTTTAAAGTTAGACTTTTCACGTGTTTTTTTAGTAAATCCCATCGATATGAGGACGCAGAAAAGTAGTTATATGCCTCTTGTACCATATAAAAAAACCCAGAAATTTCACCACTGGAGCTGGCAGCGTCATTAACGACGAGATTTAATGTATGAGCCGCACACGGCACGTATAATGCTCTAGGATTGATATCGAGAATCCGTTTCTGAAGCCCTATATTTTTCCCTTTCATGTTCGATCCATTGTCGTAGCCCTGACCCCGTATATCTTTAACTTCGAGCTGCAGACTAGGTAATAGCTTCTCTAATAGAAAATTGCACAGACCTTCTCCAGTGGTATTAGTTACTGGAAAAAATCCTAGAAAAAATTATAAAATATATACCTTACCATCAGCAGTGTTCACACATCTAATTACAAACATTATTTGTTCTGTGTGGCTAATATCTGGTGTAGAGTCGAGAATTATAGTGTAATATTTAGCTTTTTTGACAATGCGTGTTATCTCATTACGAATAGATTCGGCTAAAATATTAAATATTTCATTTTGAAAATGCTGCCCTAAGTAGTATGGAATACGTGTTTTGTTATCTTTGTATTTACTGACATTATTAAGGTATTCTGAAATAACTGGATCAAATTTGGCCAATATCTCCACTGCCTTTAAAAAATTACCATTATCTCTATGATACAACTTCGTACTAGTTCCTCTGAATGCCAAATTTTGACTGGCTAAAAATTGTACTACAGCAATCATTCTTTCAATGATGGCGCGCCATCGCTTTTTCTCTCGATTGTAAACATTTTGTTGTCCCGCGTCAATAGTACAATTTTTTTCCAGCCTCGTCTTTATTTCGCACCACGATCTTATAGAGTTTATGTGTTTTAGAGTGTTTTCATGCTTATTAAGGTAATCCGAACAATGACGCCAATCAGAAAAGCCAGTACTTACAAGTTGTGTTGAACTATCTTTACCAAACAATTTACATGCAAAACAAAAAATACGATTTAGTTTTATGGAATATCAGAGCCACGCGCGATTTATTTTCTCCCCGTTCACTAAAGTTTTGTTATAATATGAACAGCTAAATTTTCTGCCACTCTCATCGACCGGAAATTTAAAATTTGCTACTTGTTTGGGACCATGTTCTACCAATAAATCAATATTTTTTTCGTCAAAATGTTAGGCCAAGAATATTACGTTACCTTCATTTTACTCTTGATAGTAATGCCTAAAAACTAGATAAATTGGAACCCGTTTTAGATGCATTAGTTTCAAAATTTAAATCTGTATACACTCCTGATAACTGATTTAAATCTATATACACTCCTGATTAACTGATAACTATTTTATTCAAGGTAAGTTATTTTTAATACGCTAAAATTTTTAATATTTTGATAAAAGAAAATTTGAAAGAAAAATATACATCAAATAGAAAATAAGAATTTCCTTTATTCCTGAAAATAGTAGAATGCTGTGTTGAGCGGGGGATTTTTAGTGAATTTTTTTCGAGAGTTAGGCTTAGAGCAATAAAATTGTCGTCTCCTGGGAACAGTTCGAAAAAGAAGTGCTCCGTCCTTTGGGCCGCCGCAATTCCGGAATGCCGCCGTCGCGAAAGGGTTAACTTTGCCGAAATAATTCAGTTCTAATTTACAAAGGAGACCGCTAAAATAAAGTTTCTTTTGACCATTGATCTGCGAGCCTCGTGCCGACCGTGGTATACATAAATAAGCCGCCGCACAGTGGAACGAAACATCCTTAGGCATCTCAAAAATATGCCCCTTGGTTATTTTTTTAGATAGAAATTTAAAATTTGGTATCCTTTTCTATGCCGTATTACCGGCTCTGCCACGAATTTTGCTATCAAATGAAGGATGTGTGTAAAGAATAGACATTAATGGACAATGGACCCCAACACACTGTGCACTAACATTCTATTTTTCTTAAACTATGGGACTTATTTTGATTTTTCAATAACTATTTAAAATGCAGCATATTTATTCGACTTATTATAAGTTTTAAAAAATTTTGCTTGATTGGTAGAACTATATGCGGCCAGCGGCCGCCCCTTGTTTTGGCCGCCCGCGTGCGGTGCACGCGCTGCCCACCTGCTAGGATCGGCCCTGTTAAGAAGTCTCCATATAGCATGAATTTTTCTATTACACTTTTACGGTTGAAATTGATAGGGATTCCCCTGTTTTATCACCATTTTTCAATTTCAGTTATCGGGAAAATCCTCTGTAAAAAAATTAATACATTCACCTCAAATGCATTGGTATACGAAAATATGGATAGAAAAATGGGTTGCAAATTTCAATTTAAATGATGTGAAAAGGGAACTGGATTTGGGTAAACAATTAGAAAATTACTTTATTGAAAATGATCCTTCAACAGTGCGAAGTGCAAATTTTAAAAGAGAATTACAAAACTGCTTAGCTCCTTATAGAGAGATTTTGGTAGAGTTACAAAATAAAACTAACGAAAATGAAGTTATGCAAACTGAAGAGGACATTAAAAGAAAAGAATTAGGTCGCCACTATTTGACAGCGATGATGAATGTTAATAGGATTTTGTTTGGAAAAAAGTAATTAAGTTTATTTTTCACATTGTTTTTACTTTCCTTATATATACATAATGTATAAGGAAAGTATTGTGACGGGGTCGAAAATTCGAATTCGAGTTTTCGACTGAGGAGCACGTTTCAAGCATCCCTGATCACGAATCAAACATTTTTGAGGTGATGTCTGTGGGTGTGTGTGTGTGAAAGTGTGTGTGTGTGTGTGTGTGTCAGTGAGTCTGTGATATCTCACGAACGAATGGAGCGATTTGAATGAAATTTGGTACAAAAATCACAATCCGTGAATGCTAGAAGCCTATTGTTTTTAAATGCAATCGAATGTTCAGAACCCCCCTAAATTTTCAAGTGAAATTTTGAAAAAATCATCAAAAAATCAAAACCTTTAATATAATTACGCGAATAGACATCTCTTATGTAATTTTCCGTAGAAAACAACTGATATAAACTTTAGAACGCTAGCAAGAACCGTTCTCGAATTATTTCACATATTTCAAACAAATTTATCAAAAAATCCCATAAATTAAAAGTATATATATTAACTGTTGAGAAACATGTTCACTTTTCATATGTAATATCATACGATAAATTTGATGACATCATTTTCGTGGATCTAGCTCGTTCCATTCATGAGAAAAGAAACTTTGAGTAATACTTTTGTATCTGAACGCCAATAGTCATTTATCTGCTATAAGAATAATTTATTTCTCCTTCGATAACGCTTGGTGAGATTTTGGCGACTAATTTGGCGGAATATCGCCAACTTGGCGACTTTTTTAAATGTTGCCAAATTAACAAAAATCTCGCCAAATGGTTTAAAATGACGCTAAATCAATGAAAATGATGACTAATTGATGAAAATTCAATATCTTGAAAAAAATATAAGTATCTACTATAAGAATAAACTATTTTCTTGCTGTAAAAGTAGTAAATCCATTGCATTATATAAGGAAAGTCATGTGCTGCCCACATCAGATTTTTTAATTTTCGTATATGAAGTCTTAATTGAAATAATTTGAAATATGCAAACATATATTTATTGTATCTATAAACTCATATTTCATAACCGTATTCATCATAACATGGTGCTCTAAAAATACAGTTTTATATAACGTAGAACGAATCAGCCTGATTTATATGTTCTGAGTTTCACTTAATGCGGTTTCCATATGAAAAGGTACGAATTGTTCTGTTTTGTACTAATTCTGAGTTTCTTATAACGCTGTTTTCATACAACATGGTATGCGATTTCCATATAACACGGCACGAATTAATCTAATTTGCACTAATCTGAGTTTCTTATAACGCGGTACGAATTAGTCGCGTTATAGGAGGGTTGACTGCATAACACAACAGAATATTACATTATTTGTTATCATTACTATTATAGCCATTAAATCCCTTGAGTATAGCAGTGCCATTGACAAAGCAGTAAGGGGTACAGGTAAAGAGCCTCAAGGCTCCCTAGGTAGATACTACACATCTCCACATAACCTACATTCTAGATCAGGATTTGTCATTGAGAAACATGGGCACTGACGACCCATGGGCAGGATTTCTCTTAGAATATTTTAGGTCGCACCAGGCACATGCTTAGTGCATGCATAAAAGTTTAACCGTTCCAGATCGGTGTTTATTTCAAAGAGCATTAGATTTAAAATTACACCTGCATTAGACCTATAGTTGATTCAGCAATTTTATCTCCCTCTTCAAACAGAACACTGTTCATGATGACACCCTTTCAACAAAAGTGGAAGTGTCTGGAAGACAAAAAACTCCATAACTCGGCTGAAATTCGGTATTATAATTTTTTGATCCCTGATATCCAACATTTAAAGCTTTATAGTATATTTTCCTTTTGGGTGCTAAAGGTCTTTCCCATGAACCCTGTATGTACCTTACATATGTATAAGAATGGGATTGTAAAGGGGTTGAAAATTTTGGCGGATTGACACATTGAGCGTATGAAAAAGTTGAAGTAAATATTCAAGAGTAAAAAAAAATTTAATTCGCCTAAAATCACTTCTTGCGAAACAAATATATACGGTTTACTTTTTATGCATAACTAGAAGATATGCACGTCATATGACGGAATTAAAAATTTGCAAAGCATTGCCTCGGACGCCACAGGCGGACTGCCAACCTTACACAAGGCATTGGTGTAGGCAACATATAAGTCCGCTGCGTATTTGCAAACAGTTGGACATATCAGCTCGAGAAAGCACGCGCAGGTGCTTGACAGTGCATATTGGGTACGGTGTACGCAGACACCTGGCCGATTAAAATATTATTGTTTTTCAGTTCTTTGAGTTTATTTTATAAGTTTATATAGTTCAAATGTCTGTCCAATAATAATTTTTATCTATGTATGTCATGAATATTCATTCTCCTGCTGCTGGATACCATGTTGTAAAGGATCCCGCCGCTGGATATCATTTGTAATGATATTATTTACTGGATAAGGATACTCTGGACATCTGTGTTGATGTTACCATAGCACCGTTCGCTCCGGCGAAGTAGATTGTATTGAAATGCACTGTCATTGAAGGAATAGCGTGTCTCTCCAAAGTAGTGAGACTTTCGTATCAAAAGATGAAGATGAAAATAAACTGTTTCTCAAACATGAAATAGATGAGGCATCGTTTGTAAAGATATGACAAACTTTTATTGTAGACTCGTGAGATATTTATATAAGTACAGAATAACATTCTATGGGGCAAGGCCATGTGAGTTAGCAGCGCTAAAAAGGTGCGACCTCCAAAAATCGTATCGCGTCTCCCATACCAAATGCGCGTCTCTTTCGTGTATATATTCTGGTTCAAAATTTGAGGACCACCCGGACTAAGCTTTTTGGAATTTTTTTCAGGCTCTTCATATCAGAGACCACCTAACGCTGGGTGCATTTCTCCGAAATCAGACTGTGATGACAGAGCTTTAAAGCTTTGTTTTCCCAAAACTGCACTGCAGGCCCGGCTCTAGGTTTTTTCCCGCCCCAAGCAGAAAGCAATGTGGCCGCCAGCTCCTTGAAATTCATTTTTCTCTTAACCTTTATAAATGCAATAGGATAGAGAAACACTGCTAAATTCCCACTTTTTAGTCAATTTTGTTCGAAATGTTTCTCAAGTGAATGGATCTGTCGTGGGATTAAATATTTTGATTTTTTCCATTTTAAATAAAAAAAAAATGTGCAATATCTCAAGAATGAAAAATGTTAATATCATATAAATGATGCTATTCAATTTTAGATTTAAAAAAATCTGTTGTCTAATACATGCCTTTACATATATATTAATAAACGTTATTATTAAAAGCTTCTATTTAACTCATCATGAATGATGTGTCTGTATCTGTTCCAACTTCTTTGACATTTCAACACACTTTCTTACGTCCTAGAGAGCTGAAATTTGGTACACACAGACACATCTAGTGGTCTAGTGGAACATTTTAATCTTTTAAAATTTGTCACATCCTCAAAGTATAGAACCGGTATTTTTTTCTACGAAATGGCCTACAAAATCCCATTATTGTAAGATAGTTAAAAAAAAGACTTGGGGGGCTGTGCCGAAGATACGTTCGCAACGTAGAATACGTCTTATCACATGGGTGTTTGTAAATGAAGCAACGGCTTACATAAACAATTCATTTATTTCTACAACTGCCAACAGTGATCTAATAAGTTACAAAGTTAATTATTACGAAATGTTAATTAAGTACCAGAATTAAAGAAATAAAACGTAGCAATTTGATTATTGCTTGATAAATTTTATCTTATCTCGCATTCGATCACATTCCCCTCTTGAACGCGTCACCCCTCACAACACGCGTACATCCCTGGCCTAACACTTGGTACCCATGACTATGATCATCGCAAGGCTAAATCTCGTAAGAGACCCCGCTCGGTATTTAACTTTGATATTCGGTACTAGGAACGTCCCACCTTAATCAGTTGATATTAAATAAAACTCGCGATCATTGCTTTTCTACAAAATGTCTTAAATCCTAAACTGCTAAAATGCTAGGTAGCCCTCATATCTGCATCAACCCCCCAAACTGCTTAAACTCTAAATGTGCAACAAACTGCCACACTAGGAGCTAGGTCAAATAATAAAAACAGTAAATCAAAAACCTCGAACCTCCAACTATGGGCCAATGAAATAATGTCACAGTATGAAGATAAGAACCACACCTAGAGATTGGAGATTAAAGGCGCTTCGCGCCTGGTGCTCTGTTCTGGACGAAACTCTATTCGGAACTTGGTACCACTGCCGTTCCCCACCGACTATTACACTCCAAGCTATATTATAATCTTTCAAAATCTTACTCTTTTCGTCATACCCGATTTGCCGACATAGTCCTCATATCAGGTGGCGACAAAGACGTTATCCTGCATCAAAAGAGTGCAATATTCAGCATCGCTATATATATATATAACACTGCCAAGTTTAACTCTATATATTAAGCTCAAAGTTTTTTGTACTTTGCCTTAGAATTAAAATGATTTTTTTTTATTTAGAATTCTCATTTTTCAGATATTTCTTATGATTTGCCTCCATTAAAGCTGTTATGAATAAAATATTTTAGCCAAAAATCAAAGTTTCTATATTTATTCGATTTTAGAAAACAATTGCGTAAATTAAAACTTTCTTATAACTAGATATGGCTGAAAGTCAATAGGATTTTATTAATATCGATTTAGTATGCTTCTATTATGTAATTCGCTTCATTATTTCGAGATATGTATCTCTTCCTGCAGAAAAGTAAAATTTTCAAATACCTCTAGAACGACTAGCGATAACTACTAAACGATGTTGTCCATTTCTTTCTGGTTAGAAGTACCTACAAATCATTCAAGGTTAATCTATATAAATAAAAATGAAAATCTGTCTGTCTGTCTGTCTGTCTGTCTGTCTGTCTGTTTGTCACACCATCACGGGAGAACGGCTGAACCGAATTTGATGAAATTTTGTGGGTAGCCCAAAAATAGCCCCACTTAAAATTATATCCGTGTTTTGAGTTTCTACGACCAGTGGTTCTCGAGATATTAGTAAAAAACGAAATTTTCGTTTGTCTCATCATCACGGAAAAACGGCTGAACCGAATTTAATGAAATTTGGTGAATAGCCTTGAAATATCCCCCCATAAATTTTGTCCAAGTTTCGAGTTTCTAAGACCTGGGGTTGTCGAGATATTAATGAAAAACGGAACTTTTTCCTAGGAGTTCTACTCCCTAACTCCGTGGTTTATCCAAACGAAAAGCTTGAAAATCGTTTGAAAGTGAATTAAAATTTAATCTCTGAGTTTGATGGGAGATTTTTTGCGTTAATTAGTCACTTTCTGAAAACATGAATTGTTTGAAACATGATTTAAAGGGGAAATCTATCTCCATGGTTCATGGTTTATTTAAAACAAGCTTTTACGGAACAATGAGAAGTATAGAGAAATCAAAATCGTTATTTAATTTCGCAGTTTATGTTATAAGACATGACATATTTAACATGTTATAAGATTCTATCTTATATCATGTTACTCAGAAACGCAATTAAATTAAATCTGTCTGTTCATTTCAATAATTATTTTTTCGATTTGAGTAATAAATAAATGGATATAAAAATATATTTTAGAAAAGAACGATTTGATTTTTCTTATAGCATTTTTGACTGGATAATATCAATTACGGTCTTCAGGTTTAAAAATTATTATTATTTATATTTTCGGGGATTATTGATTCAAGGATTATTGATATTTTCAAGTTATTATGCAATTATTTTATTATGACAAAAATTGTTTAAACTCATATATTGTATGTTGTACGAATCTTCTACAAATACACGGATATATCTTTTAATCTACGAGAATATAAGTAGTACAGGTATATTGACATATGTTTTGATATATATTGGCATATATTGGAATCAATTACGACCTTCTGGTATAAAGAGTACGGATATTATTGATGTTTTCAATTTATTACGTCATCTCTTTTATTTTGGCAAATATTTTTGAGACGCATATTGTAATACGGGTAATCTTCTACTAACACATTGGCATATTTTCTGATCTGCGACAATATAATTAGTACGGGGTTGCATATATTCATTCAATTCCTATTTTTTCTTCTGTAAATTTGCTTACAAAAGGGGGCAGGATGTTTTATTCTTCAGATCTGATCGTGAAGATAATTATACATAGTGAGAACATATATTCTTAAACTTCTCTTTAGGAGCAATAAATTTAATATTTTAACAGAATTTGCACATGATTGCGAACTTTAAGTTTCTTTAAATTATACACTCCGTACGAATAACGGGTGTGCTGTTAGTGGTTAATAGATTTTAACATTTTAGGAGGATATATCATGTTGCTCGGCATCGCAATTAAATTAAATGTGTTTGTTAATGTTTTTATTATTTTTTTTCGATTTAAATAATAAATAAATGGATAAATGGATATAAAAGTATATCTTATGAATGGACGGTTTGATTTTTCTTTTAATTATATTAATTGCTGACTGCGTACATCAATTTCATTTATTTTGGCAAAGAGTTTTCAAGCTTATATCGTATTTAGCTACTAAACTCATATATTGTGTTTAGCCAATAAATTCATATAGCCGATTGTTGAAACAGAAAAAGAGTAGAGCGGGTATATTTTCTAATACAATTGTAGTGTTTTCATTTAGTATATTGAAACGGGATAAGAATGTTTCATTCAGATCTGCAAATTCAAAGGTACGAATTTGGAGGGATATCGCTAATTTGACAACTTTTCTTAAACTTTGCCAAATTGACGGAAATGTCGCCAAATTGATATAAACGACACACAAACAGCTGCCATAAACCTTCGGGTTGGTCGTGTGGCTTGGGTTTTCTACATATCAATGAAATTTTTTTTTGTTTTGTTAGAAGAGAGTACTGAAATGATGTTTGGTTAGCATTTATCTGTCAGACCAACCATCCTACTTAGTAATACATTTAGCGAATTTTTAAAATGTCACCAAATTGATAAAAATGTTTTCAAATCTATAAAAATATCTTGAAATTGATAAAATTGCGCTACATAAATGATATTAATTGTTTTTTGTTAGGGGATAGTATTGTGATGATATTTTGTCAATTTGTCGCAAAGTGGAACTGTCAGTTCTACAGTCCCACTTGGCGATAAATTTGGCGATTTTTTAAAATGTCGCTAATTTGACGAAACTGTCGCCAAATGTTCCATAGAAATATAACTATTTAGACGATATTTTTTCTACCAATTTATTTGAAGCAAATGATATCATGTCGCTTAGCAACGGATTTAAATCCAATGTGTTTATGCGGCAGGCGATTTTTATTAAATCCTTTCCGATTTGAATAATGAAGATATGTATATAAAATAAATTTCATTGCCATTTCATTTTGGACTGGATAATATCAATTATACTCTTCAGGTTTAAACATTATTATTATTGATATTTTCCGGAATTATTGATTCAGGGATTATTGATATTTTTAAGTTATTACGCCATTGTTTTATTGCGGCAAAAATTGCTGACACACGCATATTGTACGTTGTACGAGTAATCTTCTAGGAATGCACGGGTATATCTTCTAACCTACGAGAATATAAGTAGTACAGGTATATTGGCATATATTTTGACATATATTGGCATATATATTGGAATCAAGTACAGTCTTCTGGTATGAAGATTAAGGGGATTAATTATATATTCAATTTATTACGTCGTCTGTTGTATTTTACCAAAAAACATTTGTGACTCATATTGCAAAACGGGTAATCTTCTACTAATAATCGGACATTATAAGTAGTACGTGTATATCTTCCCATATAATTTTAGCACTTTAATTTTGACATATATTGGAATAAATGACTGTCTTCAGATTTAAAGATTACGGGTTTATTGGTATTTTCAATTTATACATGTAATCTACTAATACAGGTTATATTTTCTAATATTCGCGTATATAATTAGTACGGGTCCCATACAATTTTAACGCTTTTATTTTGCATATATTGATTCAATTCCATATTTTTTTTTTATATTTGCTTACATAAGGGGTTCAAGATGTTTTATTCTTCAGATATGTCCATGAAGATAATTTTATATAGCGAGAACATAGATTCTTAAACTTCTTTTTAGGAGCATTATATTAAATATTTTAACAGAATATTTTGATTAAACATGTCATTTAGTATACTATAAGAATTTGGGCATGATTATGAATTTCAAGTTTCTTTATATTATATACTCCGTACGAAGAACGGGTATGCTGCTAGTTGAATATATATATAAGATATTCTACGGACCTTGCAAATCATTTACTCCTTTAACAATAGTGAGCAGTATATATAATGTAAAAAAGAGTCTATTTTAAATCAAAAACGTGCAATACCTTAAAACACGCATTTTATCGTTCTGTAAATGGTGCAATTTAAAAAATGAAATATCTATATAAATAAAAATGAAAATCTGTCTGTCTGTCTGTTTGTCACACCATCACGGGAGAACGGCTGAACTGAATTTAATGAAATTTTGTGGGTAGCCCAGAAATAGCCCCACTTAAAATTATATCCGTGTTTTGAGTTTCTACGACCAGTGGTTCTCGAGATATTAGTAAAAAACGAAATTTTCGTTTGTCTCATCATCACGGAAAAACGGCTGAACCGAATTTAATGAAATTTGGTGAATAGCCTTGAAATATCCCCCCATAACTTTTGTCCAAGTTTCGAGTTTCTAAGACCTGGGGTTGTCGAGATATTAATGAAAAACGGAACTTTTTCCTAGGAGTTCTACTCCCTAACTCCGTGGTTTATCCAAACGAAAAGCTTGAAAATCGTTTGAAAGTGAATTAAAATTTAATCTCTGAGTTTGATGGGAGATTTTTTGCGTTAATTAGTCACTTTCTGAAAACATGAATTGTTTGAAACATGATTTAAAGGGGAAATCTATCTCCATGGTTCATGGTTTATTTAAAACAAGTTTTTACGGAACAATGAGAAGTATAGAGAAATCAAAATCGTTATTTAATTTCGCAGTTTATGTTATAAGACATGACATATTTAACATGTTATAAGATTCTATCTTATATCATGTTACTCAGAAACGCAATTAAATTAAGTCTGTCTGTTAATTTTAATAATTATTTTTTCGATTTGAATAATAAATAAATGGATATAAAAATATATTTTAGAAAAGAACGATTTGATTTTTCTTATAGCATTTTTGACTGGATAATATCAATTACGGTCTTCAGGTTTAAAAATTATTATTATTTATATTTTCGGGGATTATTGATTCAAGGATTATTGATATTTTCAAGTTATTATGCAATTATTTTATTATGACAAAAATTGTTTAAACTCATATATTGTATGTTGTACGAATCTTCTACAAATACACGTGTATATCTTTTAATCTACGAGGATATAAGTAGTACAGGTATATTGACATATGTTTTGATATATATTGGCATATATTGGAATCAATTACGACCTTCTGGTATAAAGAGTACGGATATTATTGATGTTTTCAATTTATTACGTCATCTCTTTTATTTTGGAAAATATTTTTGAGACGCATATTGTAATAAGGGTAATCTTCTACTAACACATTGGCATATTTTCTGATCTGCGACAATATAATTAGTACGGGGTTGCATATATTCATTCAATTCCTATTTTTTCTTCTGTAAATTTGCTTACAAAAGGGGGCAGGATGTTTTATTCTTCAGATCTGATCGTGAAGATAATTTTGCATAGTGAGAACATATATTCTTAAACTTCTCTTTAGGAGCAATAAATTCAATATTTTAACAGAATTTGCACATGATTGCGAACTTTAAGTTTCTTTAAATTATACACTCCGTACGAATAACGGGTGTGCTGTTAGTGGTTAATAAATTTTAACATTTTAGGAGGATATATCATGTTGCTCGGCATCGCAATTAAATTAAATGTGTTTGTTAATGTTTTTATTATTTTTTTCGATTTAAATAATAAATAAATGGATAAATGGATATAAAAGTATATCTTATGAATGGACGGTTTGATTTTTCTTTTAATTATATTAATTGCTGACTGCGTACATCAATTTCATTTATTTTGGCAAAAAGTTTTCAAGCTTATATCGTATTTAGCTACTAAACTCATATATTGTGTTTAGCCAATAAATTCATATAGCCGATTGTTGAAACAGGAAAAGAGTAGAGCGGGTATATCTTCTAATACAATTGTAGTGTTTTCATTTAGTATATTGAAACGGGATAAGAATGTTTCATTCAGATCTGCAAATTCAAAGCTACGAATTTGGAGGGATATCGCTAATTTGACAACTTTTCTTAAACTTTGCCAAATTGACGGAAATGTCGCCAAATTGATATAAACGACACACAAACAGCTGCCATAAACCTTCGGGTTGGTCGTGTGGCTTGGGTCTTCTACATATCAATGAAATTTTTTTTTGTTTTGTTAGAAGAGAGTACTGAAATGAGGTTTGGTTAGCATTTATCTGTCAGACCAACCATCCTACTTAGTAATACATTTAGCGAATTTTTAAAATGTCACCAAATTGATAAAAATGTTTTCAAATCTATAAAAATATCTTGAAATTGATAAAATTGCGCTACATAAATGATATTAATTGTTTTTTGTTAGGGGATAGTATTGTGATGATATTTCGTCAATTTGTCGCAAAGTGGAACTGTCAGTTCTACAGTCCCACTTGGCGATAAATTTGGCGATTTTTTAAAATGTCGCTAATTTGACGAAACTGTCGCCAAATGTTCCATAGGAATATAACTATTTAGACGATATTTTTTCTACCAATTTATTTGAAGCAAATGATATCATGTCGCTTAGCAACGGATTTAAATCCAATGTGTTTATGCGGCAGACGATTTTTATTAAATCCTTTCCGATTTGAATAATGAAGATATGTATATATAAAATAAATTTCATTGCCATTTTATTTTGGACTGGATAATATCAATTATACTCTTCAGGTTTAAACATTATTATTATTGATATTTTCCGGAATTATTGATTCAGGGATTATTTATATTTTTAAGTTATTACGCCATTGTTTTATTGCGGCAAAAATTGCTGACATACGCATATTGTACGTTGTACGAGTAATCTTCTAGGAATGCACGGGTATATCTTCTAACCTACGAGAATATAAGTAGTACAGGTATATTGGCATATATTTTGACATATATTGGCATATATATTGGAATCAAGTACAGTCTTCTGGTATGAAGATTAAGGGGATTAATTATATATTCAATTTATTACGTCGTCTGTTGTATTTTACCAAAAAACATTTGTGACTCATATTGCAAAACGGGTAATCTTCTACTAATAATCGGACGTTATAAGTAGTACGTGTATATCTTCCCATATAATTTTAGCACTTTAATTTTGACATATATTGGAATAAATGACTGTTTTCAGATTTAAAGATTACGGGTTTATTGGTATTTTCAATTTATACATGTAATCTACTAATACAGGTTATATTTTCTAATATTCACGTATATAATTAGTACGGGTCCCATACAATTTTAACGCTTTTATTTTGCATATATAGATTCAATTCCATATTTTTTTTATATTTGCTTACATAAGGGGTCCGAGATGTTTTATTCTTCAGATATGTCCATGAAGATAATTTTATATAGCGAGAACAGAGATTCTTAAACTTCTTTTTAGGAGCATTATATTAAATATTTTAACAGAATATTTTGATTAAACATGTCATCTAGTATACTATAAGAATTTGGGCATGATTATGAATTTCAAGTTTCTTTATATGATATACTCCGTACGAAGAACGGGTATGCTGCTAGTTATATATAAAATTAATATTTTTGTAACAAATTTTAATATTATTTTTAAAAAAAATTAATTATCGAAATAAAAAAATTTAAAGATCCTGGCCTTCGAGAAAATTAAGAAGCTGACAGTTATTAATTGTATACCAAATATATTTTGATTTGCTTAATTTGTTTGATATAGATACCGCTGCATGTGGAAAAGTAAAATTTTCAATGAGAACTTCTAAACAATGATATTCATTTATTTCCTGTTAAAAGTAATTGCAAAATGTGCAATAACTTTATTACGTGCATTTTTATTATTTTTTTATTTTTCCTGTTTCAATTAGAACTCGCAAAATATCTCGAAAACGATGCATATTAGCGTTCTATATAAATGATGATATTCGCTTTTAAGTGAAAAATGCTAGTAAAATATTTATTTTTGTAACATTTTTAAACATTTTACTTTTCATGTTCATTTTATTTTTGATTTTAAATGTTCGAAAAATTGATGGCTTTCTTCTGTCCCATTCACCCGAAAATTCATGAGTCTCTGATATTTATTGATTGAATAAGTATTACCGAATCGTATTCTATTTTATTGATTTGTTATAGACATATCATTGCCAAAGACTCCATGATTCTTCCAGAAATACATCTGGGGAGGGGAGGCGGGTGAAGCCCCTTCCGGAAACATACTCCACCCTCACCCCCCGGATACATTTTCTGTTACCGGACCAAATGCTAATAAATTCAGAAACTCACAAAATACTTTTGTGAATTTTAACCTAGTTTCCACTTCTTATGTGGCAGCATTTAGATTATTATTATAATTTTATTTCGCTATTGATTATTTTCAGACTAAAATTTTGTAACTATAATTCAATTTACATTATATTGAAATTTTTTCATCCTCCTGTTTAGCCGGAGCAAGATTTTCTCGCAATGTTTGAATACGTATTTGCTATATATATATAGTCATTACTTCTATATATGTATATATATAGTAATTACTTCTATATAGTTTAGTTAAGATTATAGATAGTTTGCACCCTTTGAAGTTCCATCCCCCCCCCCCCGCAGAAAAAAAGTTCTGAAAGAAGCACTGCACAAATGACAGACATCATTGAAAATATGGTTGATTAGTATTCATGAATGGTAATATTCACTGGTACATTTATCAAAATCCAAGCTTCCGGTTTTTGACCCCCATCACAATACTTTTCCTTTCCTATGTGTTGCAGGAAAATAGATTATAAAAAGGATATTTTTATAACTCTTGCGATATTTATTATACTTCCCTCGCAAAATAGAAGTAAGTATTCGCACATATTTTTTTTAAAGATTTATACATTTTTGAAGGGACTGATTAACACAAAATAAATATTTAGTTTTTTTTGTCGATCGGTCTGTCGGTCATATTGTTAAATTGAGGTACCCTGCTGTTAACGGCACTCTTTATTATTATTATTATTTATTTTTCACGAGTCATTCGCAATTTGAGCACATGTCGTTTTCACAACATTACAATACTACTACTCAACCGACTGAAATAAAATTTTGTACGAATATGGCTTTAGTTACATACTTGAAAAAATATTCTAAGAGGTCATTTCTGTGCACCACACTGCAAGTATAATATAAAAAAATATAAGGAAAGTACATGTGCTTTCCTTATGCTTTAAATGTAACATTTTAAAGTTCTAATTAAATAGTAACATAATTTCAATTATACTCAAAAATTGAAATAATTTAGAAAGTTTTAGAAATTTACAGTATTTTTTTTTTACTTTTTATTTACCAGAAAGAACAAAAATTCTTTGAGGTTCATCATATTTTTTCTGATGACTTGAAATAAAACAATAAAAATAGGAAAGTTTGGAGCTTTACATGTGAGACAGTTAGTTGATTTAGAAAATGAATTTTGATTGATTTCCAATAATTTAAAAAACTAAATTATTTCCTATTAACTTTCGTTTAAATACTCAAATGCCAAAGAATGTTATATTCTATTAAATTCTTACTCCATAATATAAACGCAGAATATAGGCATTTTTAAGATTCGATATAATTCGTTTAAAGGATTCAAGTTTATAAAATAACAGGGGTTTTAAAGCGGTGAGATGTGAATATGTTGAGTATTGTCTTTATTTTAAAAATTGCCTCATTCAAATTACAGTTGTTACTTTTCAAATTAAACGAAGCTTTAGCTGAAATCCTGATAACCAAAAATTTGAATAATTCAAAAAAGTAAAAATTATCTGTAAATAGCGTAAGTAATATTACATGCTTTTAATTTAAGAAAAAATCAATACAGTATTATGTGGGAAAAACGCACACATAAAAGAAATCTAAAAATTGAGCAAAACGAGAAATAATTTCTAAGAACTTTCAAGGAGCTAAATTTAATATAACTTCCTAGGAACAAACAAACACTGATCCGTGCGTAAAATTTAAAATGTTTTTTAGCTAAAAAGTGACTCGACAGATGCTGTATATAAGTCGTTATAACGAAAACTATCATTATCTTTAAAGAATATACCGATTGTACACCTGGAATTTAGAATAATCTCAATCCGTTGATGGGGGAGGGGGGGGGGTAAAATATGTTATATGTTAATAGAAACAATTTTTAACAATCATAAAATAATTATATCTTGCTTACCTTAAATTTTATGCAAAATGCTAGATGAACATTTTAGATAAATTCATCAAGTTCAACTGCATAACATTTAGAAAGAAAAACGATAAACTCTTCTTTGCGGCAAGAAAAATGATGTTTTACATTTCTCACTGAAACGTACGACTGGACCCCATCAAAAAACTCCCCCAAAAACAAATTTCGCGCTGAACAAAATGATTGGTAAACACACAGACTATTATATAGTATTCTGTGGGTAAACACATGCTTTACAGCCGATGGGGTTTGTATGACCATAAATTCTACAATGGTCCACTGCGTCTCGAGATGTCTTTTGAGACCTGTCCTCGTCCAGTTTCCTAATTCCATTCAATGCGGACACCTGGTTCGGCATAGATGTGAAGCAAGTCCTTTATTTATGTGTCTGCGCGATTGGGGGGTGTCATAGCGGGTTCCGTGGGTATCTAAAGTCACCACGGATACCGGCCAGACACGGCAGACCGAGAGTCTAACTCTCACCAAATTTGTAACCCAGGTTCGAAACACACCTCTCGTCAGCTGGAGGATTCCAACTGATGACCTGTGAAGGAAAACCCAACAAATACCAAAGAATTACCTTTACCTTCAAGGATACACCAGGAGCTGAAAACACATAAATGCAATTCAACTACAACTCAAATAAAAACACAATTCTAATTCAAATCCAATATTTATTAATTATTCAAGAAATGGAGTTGCAGATAAAGTACAATTACTGATTTAATAATTTAACCACTGGACCTCACTTTACCAAGAATCATCGGCTCTTTGCCGGAATTTAATATAAATTCAATAAATCAAATAATTTCATATTCCAATTAAGCAAAATAATGGTATGGTCAGAGAGAATGCACACACCCGGGGAACGTTAAAGGCTTACGAAAATAACCAGTATAAAATCAATTTAGATTATTATGGCTTAGATAAAGCTTCAATATGAAGAAAGAAACTGTAGTTAGAATATATATATAATGCAGGCAGAAGATCCCAAGGATAAAAAGTTCTGCAGTGGTCGATGCACATGTCCAGTCAACAGCCCAACGGCTCGTTTAAAGGTACAATTCTTACCTCGCGAAATTCTTGGAAGGACTCATGGCAGATAGAGCACAGGCATCCACTGATAATTTCCCTCGGAGCAACATTGCCCCGCTCCAACAGGAACGGTTGAACCGCAGTTTCCGGCAAGGTGCCGGATCAGGTCAGCCGAAGGAACAGCTTCATATTTGCTTTCTCTGGTCCCGGTACTCGACCAAGCGGGATGAGGCATCATCTCTACGTTTACACGGCGGTCGACGGTCGGCGAGGGCAAGACATCATCAGATCTTGGCAGTGGCGACGGTAACAGCTGTGGCGATGGTAACAGCAGTGGCAGGTGGCATCTCTCCCAACCCTCACAACACGGTAACTCCGCCTGAGGGCTAAGTCCCGCGTTGACGTGAGTTCGAAGATGTTTTTAGGGAGAGAGCCCCGAGTTACAATTCACCCAGCTTATATACATTCCAGATGGATCCAGGAGCCGTCCAATAGAAAATCACATGGGCTCACAACTTCTCCTTTCCTCCAATCGAAAATTACTTCCAATTCAAATTCATCCACAGTTCCGCCCCACAACGGACGATTCCAAAGGCACGCGTATCTGCCGCGTGACAACAAGGAGACATCTGTCTCCGCCAGTAAGCCAGACTAACAGGCGTCGTTCCCAGAGTGTGCGAGAATTATATAACGAAATAAAAATGGCACAAATTACTACTGATTTCGATACTTCAACATCTGCTAAAATATATACATTGACAAGAGGGTTCCAGGACACAGATTAATTAAATAAAAGTTTAAAAAGTACAGAAGTTATGCATTTTACAAAGGAGTGACGAATTCCGTCACGACAGACTCCCCCTCCCTCCGGAGAAAAAAAATTCGACAAGGGAGGATTTTTTTCATCCACACCAACAGAAGCAAGTAGACATCAGGCTCCTTGAAGTCCAAGGTACCTTCAAGAAAAAATTTCAGCAAAATTTTGAAAAGATGCAGTCGGCCAAAACTACATCAAGGGCTCTTGACACGAACACCATCCCACATGGGCGCATGTCGAAGAACCAGGGCCAAAACTAACCTAAAAGTGACTGCAAATGAGTCAAATCCTAATGAATACCAGCCCTTCACAAAAGATTTCACATTATGTGAATTTCCAAAAATATTAAATGATTACATTAAAATTTCAATAAAATTCTGATTTTCAATTAAATTCAAAGTTTCCAAATAAATTCAAAATTGCAATTAAATATTTACAAAATTAACCCTCAAGTCAGCACAAAGTTAAAATAATTTTTCCAAATAAAATTTTCAATTAATTTCAATTTATAACTATTTTCAATTTTCTGCTTTTAAATTTCAAATTATTTTCACATTCTTTAAATAATTAAATTTCCAGCAATTATATTTACAAGTGGTCAGCATAACATTCTTCAATTATAATATTAAGTTTTATTCCTTCAATCTACTGCAATAAAATTTAATGACCACACAAAATTTTCTTTTCAATTATAAACAGCAGCAAGTATGTGGCTCAAGGCTTGTCTAAATAGACACAGAATTTATAAATAACTATTTTAAATAATATACAGATTCAATTTAAGTGACCATACCAAGAACAATTAAATTTTTTATACCAACCTGGTCCAGTGGCGAACAAACATCCATTGACAATCAAAAACTGTCCATTTGACACAAAAGTATTTTCTTTTCCTCTTACAAAGAGGCAGCGAGCAGGCAACATTCATGACACAGGTATTCTTACCATAATACCATTTTAATATATTATACAATTTTCAATTCAAATGTTTAAATTATTAATTAATTATCATTTTAATTTTCAACAATATTTCCAAAATCATTATTATTATCAATTATAAATCTCATTTGATATTCAAATCATTCTTTTATCAATTAATGACACTTTTTCCAAATAATCCTTCTATAAATATAACATTATTATTTTATTTCAATTATTCAACCAGATCATGTGGCAGAAAAGGGGGATCAGTGGTCGAAAAACACATCCACCTATTCCAGAATTTTTAAACTCGAAATTAAATTTATCTCCTTTCTTTTTTTTTCAAATATCAACTGTAAATAACTGTGGACAACTGTGGCAAGCAATTAACAAAAGGTGACCGGGTGACAGAACCAACTCAACACACTGTGATCATTTATATTTTTTTTCAATACTCGAATCATTTTCTCCAAAGTCCTGTGACTCGCAAAAAAAACACATGAAAATATACACTAGATCAATATGTCAAGAAATTTTTCTCAACATCAAAAGATTAAATATGAAATATAATATATGTATATGCACTGGAATATATGCGATTAAATATGTAAATAATTATTAAGAGATTCTTTCTCCTAATAACAGCAAAAGGATATATATGAACATATAACATAAATAAACAAGAAACAAATGTGGCAGTAAGGGAAGGTCTTACTCCACAAAACACATTTATATACACTTCTCATTCCAAAAAAAACATTCTCTTAATACCACTCAATGGAATTTGGAACATCCCCGAAGCAACCGACAAAGACAACCAGCTCCTAGTACTGGCGTCAGCAATTTTAAAGAAATTTAGAAGAAAGGCAGTGTGCCCGTCAACACAACTACCACACCTACAAGAACAGAATGCGGGTAACACTCAATACCTGCAGGGCAAAAGTTCCGAAAAAGGCCTAAAGCAAGGATGACCAATTCCACATCCTACTACACATGTAAAAAAAACAGTTTTTATATTACTTCAATTTATGTACAACACAACAATATGCAATTTCATTTGGTCTCACTTTTCGAGAACCAACAGAGTCACGGAGAAACACCCAAAATTTTTCTGTCACCACCGGTTCACACCGAAATAAAATATTTTGTTTCATAAATAACAAGTGCCTCAATTTCATCAGTGCTCTACAGGCACGGGCACGAAAATCAATTCTGAACTTCAATTCCCATTTTTCGTAATTATTTATTCTTAATGTATTATCATCTATTCTTATGAAGTTCACCTAGCTTTGCCACCAAGTAAAAATATCTTAAAATTTCAAAACAAATTTTTCGCCACTCCCCAATCAACATCAAAACCACAGATCAAAATTTTCAAATTTCTTAAATCAATATCTAAATATTACCAAATTCTTAAATTATTCGTAAATAACAAATCATTAAAGTATCAATTTTTCAGAATTTCAAACATTTGTAAATAAATAAGTGTCATCTCAGAATTCACTAATTTTCATTTAATTTCATTAATTTCTTTTCTCAAATTTAATATATTTCTCTTAAAATTAAGTTTAAGTTGCCTGTCAAAGATGTTATGAAGTCAAGGACGAAATTCAATCATTCAAAGAAAAAATCTTTTTCTCAATGTTATTTCACTTTTGCACCAATTCTCAATGTCAATTTATTAAGTGCAAACAAAAAATTTAAATGTGCAACTCCTAATTAAATGAAATCCAAAGTTTATTTTTATAGTTAATCATTACGTTTTCAAAATAAAATTCTTAAATTCAAATCAAAATATTTTTAAGTATGGATTTCAGAAAGTAAATATGTAAAGTAAAATTCAAAATCATTATCAAGTAAATTAATTTGTGGAATCCAATTTAAAAATTCAACATTTCTCAAAATAAATTAGAGTTCACTGACTCTTACTAGATTTCCACATTCAGTTATTTTATAATGCAATATCTTTTAATATTCAAATTCTAATTCAGTTAATATGTTTTTCGATGTTAAAGCGAGCATTCATTTCAACCCAGTCATACAATTAAAAAATTCTACTTCTACACTTTAAACCAAAACCTATCGAAAGTAGGTCAAATGTTTCTCATACGTCAACAGAATTATTTCATGTTCGCTCTGCACCATGCAGGAATGTCTAGCACGGGGGGGAAAGAACACTTCGTTTACACATTCGGCGTCAGCTCATTATCGGCTGAAGTAAACACAGCTCTTTTTAACTCAATCGAAAACCCAGAGCCCAGGAATGGAACTTTCAATTTCTTTATGTAATTAATTTCAGAAACAATATTATTATTTTCTCATTCAATACCAAGGGGAAACAAGGGAAATCTGAGGCCGAAAATACATTTCAAACTTTAAATTCAATATCAACGTTAATAAATAAGTCACTTTTCGACTTTTCTCAAAATATTTTCAAATTAAATCATTTCATTTCTCTTATTTTTAAAACATTTCTCCACAATTTCTCTTTAATATTTCGACATTATATTTTCAAATTTTCAACATTTCTTTTTTCAATACCTCACCTGCGAGCAACTCATTCTGACAGAATTTTCAAACTTTTCAACAAAAACTCGCCGGACACAATACGGAATTGAGCAAATATTCTGACCAACGGTTCTTCCCGAAACAAATTTTTTTTTTACTTTTTTCTTTTTGAGCAAGACTTTTCAATGCTACCGAAATTAACACAGATGAGTGCAAAGGGGGATCAACCCACGAAAACAACAGTTCTTAATATTAAATAACATTCCAAACAAACAAAGCTAATTCCAACCCAAGAACTCAACACTCCTCAAAATTGTTTGTGAGGCAATTTCGAGCAACAAACACTGACTGGCATGCACAGTCAACCAAACACACTGTGTAAATCGGGTCGCGAATCCGATACACAACAAAACGAAACTGAACTTAGGAAGGTCAAGACACAAAAATAAATATTTAGCAAAATGTTTGGATGCAAAATTTTAGCAAGGAGGCAGAAACAAACAGGTGGAGAATCAATCATTTCATTTAATCATCCTGAGGCAAACAAATCAATTTCAATCACTCACAAGCACTCAGGGAAAATAAATATTCAAACATGGCTCTCAGTCCCACACAAACACATTTTTACAAGTTGACTTTTCAAAAGTATCATTTTTCATAAAATTATTATTTATTCTCAATATCAAACTGTGGAAACAGATTTTTCATTTTTCATTTTATAAATTCCACAAACAATTCAATTTATTCAAGTCAAAATTTCATCTTTCAAATTCTAAGTCAACATTTTCCAATAAATTTACCCCTTTTTCGAAAAAAATTCCTGGCTCATCCCCGAATTATTGAAATGACACAGTACATACATTTCATTTTGATAATACACAATTTTTTCACTTTATATATTTTTATGTACTTGCTTAATATTTCATTTGTAAATAACATTATCAAATATGTGTCAATATAATAACTCATATGTAAATCATTTTTGTTTTCAATTTCAGTATTCAATAATACAATATATTTCACTTACCGTAATAAAATGTACTCTTTTCTTTATTTATCATAAACAATTCACAACTCATTTATTTTACTCAATAATTTACGTGATCAAAAGAAGACCTTTATTTTATATTATTATATATTTTTTTCCATGAAAACTCAAATTTACAATTTGGTCCAACAACTCGAGTCTGTCTGTCATACAGAACTCAAAACTATTTGTGTGCTCTCTTGGCTACACAACAACAAAATTTTTTTCACACGGAATTATTTTTATTTTCTCACGTAATTATTTTTATTTTTAAACTCATTATATTTGTCAAATCTTATATGTCATAATCAGTTGTTATAAAACACAGGGTGTAAAATCAAATCATTAAACTATTTAATATTTCAGTATTTAATATCTTAGTATTATTTAAAATTCAAATATTTAATTTAAGCATTTATAATCAATTTACAAAATTTTTCGATCAAATCTCAAGAACAACCCTCACTTCCAGTTCAAAATTTCAATCCATTTTTAACCATCTAACATTCCATGAGACTCGGACTCTGCAAACCCCAAATTTTCATTCTTTTTTTTTTTTTTTTTTCATTTGGGAAAGGGCTCAATGAGCTCGTCGTAATAAACTTTTTTTTTTTTTTTTTTTTATTTGCAGCGAATCTCCTCGCATAAACTCAAACAAAAATTTCAAACCGAAACAAGAAGAATTCTCAAAATTCAAAAGCGAAAGTTCTTTTAAACAAATATTTACATTTAACTTTCTTATATATCAAATTTAATTTTCAATTTAATTAATATCAAATTCTTAATTCTTAATTTTCACAAATTTTTCAAAGTTTGGAACATTTCTTAAAACATTTTTACTGTCAAATTCTTATTGCTTACCATTACTTTATATCACTTTACTATACACCCCTGAACAAGTCATAATAAAATAAATATATATGGAATTTCTCATTTTATTTCCGTGCAACTTTTGCACCATTTTTTTTTCAAATCTGGCTATGTATCACTCTGCACATACCAACAACAAAATACTTTATATTTTTCACATCACAATATTTTTCAACACATATTCTACTCAATTTATTCCATATTTCTTTTATTTCTGATATTATTTTCAATAACACGTCACAATCATGTAGTCGTAATCTGGTAGTCATAATTAAGGATTGTCATTTCAATGCAGGTGTACTTTCGATTCAGATTCAAGTTAAACAATTTATATTTCAATTTACACAGATTTTATTTTATTTTATTTTAAATTTCGAATGAAATTTCAGAAGACGGCCTCCATTCTCGGCCCAAATTTTCAATCTCACATTTTAAAACAAAACTAAACACACGGAGTTTCAAAAATTGCCAACCCAATTTTTCTCTCTTTTTTTTTTTTTTTTTTTTTCTTATTGGGAAAATTGCTCAACAGAGCTCGAAGATAAAATTACAGCAAATTCTTAAATCTCACACATTAATACTCTCAAAATTCAGATCAAAAACAGAAGAATTCCACAAAATTTCAAATCGAAACCATTTCTCACTTTAGAATTTTATACCATTTAAATTCAATTTTTAAAGTAATTCTTTAATTAAATTTTCAATTTTACCAGCTTTATATTACAGTTTTATAATTTTCATATTTCATACTATAATTTTCAAATATTAAAGCAATTTTTTCAAAAACTGTATTCTTAACCATTTTTATCGTACACCAAGCATTTTTTTATTTTACACCATGCCACTTTTCACTAAAATTTCACACATTTAAATTAATTTTCTGTATAAATACTTTTTTACAATAATTTCATAAATAATGCATACAAATTTTCAATAACAAAGGTGTGCAACTCTCAAAACCAAAACTCAAACCATACCAACGGTCCAGATTTACCAAAAATTTCAAAACTCCATACAACAAAATTTTAAAACACAGGTGCTCGAGAGGGAAGGTCAAAGGCACCAATTGTCATAGCGGGTTCCGTGGGTATCTAAAGTCACCACGGATACCGGCCAGACACGGCAGACCGAGAGTCTAACTCTCACCAAATTTGTAACCCAGGTTCGAAACACACCTCTCGTCAGCTGGAGGATTCCAACTGATGACCTGTGAAGGAAAACCCAACAAATACCAAAGAATTACCTTTACCTTCAAGGATACACCAGGAGCTGAAAACACATAAATGCAATTCAACTACAACTCAAATAAAAACACAATTCTAATTCAAATCCAATATTTATTAATTATTCAAGAAATGGAGTTGCAGATAAAGTACAATTACTGATTTAATAATTTAACCACTGGACCTCACTTTACCAAGAATCATCGGCTCTTTGCCGGAATTTAATATAAATTCAATAAATCAAATAATTTCATATTCCAATTAAGCAAAATAATGGTATGGTCAGAGAGAATGCACACACCCGGGAACGTTAAAGGCTTACGAAAATAACCAGTATAAAATCAATTTAGATTATTATGGCTTAGATAAAGCTTCAATATGAAGAAAGAAACTGTAGTTAGAATATATATATAATGCAGGCAGAAGATCCCAAGGATAAAAAGTTCTGCAGTGGTCGATGCACATGTCCAGTCAACAGCCCAACGGCTCGTTTAAAGGTACAATTCTTACCTCGCGAAATTCTTGGAAGGACTCATGGCAGATAGAGCACAGGCATCCACTGATAATTTCCCTCGGAGCAACATTGCCCCGCTCCAACAGGAACGGTTGAACCGCAGTTTCCGGCAAGGTGCCGGATCAGGTCAGCCGAAGGAACAGCTTCATATTTGCTTTCTCTGGTCCCGGTACTCGACCAAGCGGGATGAGGCATCATCTCTACGTTTACACGGCGGTCGACGGTCGGCGAGGGCAAGACATCATCAGATCTTGGCAGTGGCGACGGTAACAGCTGTGGCGATGGTAACAGCAGTGGCAGGTGGCATCTCTCCCAACCCTCACAACACGGTAACTCCGCCTGAGGGCTAAGTCCCGCGTTGACGTGAGTTCGAAGATGTTTTTAGGGAGAGAGCCCCGAGTTACAATTCACCCAGCTTATATACATTCCAGATGGATCCAGGAGCCGTCCAATAGAAAATCACATGGGCTCACAACTTCTCCTTTCCTCCAATCGAAAATTACTTCCAATTCAAATTCATCCACAGTTCCGCCCCACAACGGACGATTCCAAAGGCACGCGTATCTGCCGCGTGACAACAAGGAGACATCTGTCTCCGCCAGCAAGCCAGACTAACAGGCGTCGTTCCCAGAGTGTGCGAGAATTATATAACGAAATAAAAATGGCACAAATTACTACTGATTTCGATACTTCAACATCTGCTAAAATATATACATTGACAAGAGGGTTCCAGGACACAGATTAATTAAATAAAAGTTTAAAAAGTACAGAAGTTATGCATTTTACAAAGGAGTGACGAATTCCGTCACGACAGGGGGAGATGATTTCCGGGTTTAGAGAGTAGGAGAATAATTAACAAAGGATGGGTTTCCAGGCACGGCAATTCTGGATGGAACCCCATCGTTTCAAGCAAAGTGCCCTCTCTCATCGGATTTTTTCATGGAATAGTTAACAAAACCCAGTTTCACTTAAAAGCTTTTGTAGTTTACAGATAATGATCAATATGCCGCCCCTAGGCGTACTGTTGATGGCTGTACTGACGCCCGGTGCGCTAAAGTAATTAATTGTTACTTGTGTTGCAAGATACAAATTGGGGCGACATACTGGAAACGATCACATTTAGCCCTCTGGTCCTCTTTCTCCAAGGGGAGAATGAAGGACAGCCGTTTTCACTATTTTATCTGGGAACAAATGTTTGACATTTATTGTGTTTTTGTTTTACTTTTTAACGCATACAACTGCCCTTGTAAATTCTGTTGCTTGCGTCCCAGAACTTTTTTTATTTAAGACCTAGAACTTTTTTTTATTTAAGATATTTTTTTGTTTATTAAGATTTTTTATTTAAGTTGACTGAAATGCCGCCCTTAAAATGTGCCGCCCCAAGCAAGTGCTTGTTTTGCTGGTGCCTTAAGCCGGCCCTGGGTGTATGAACTCTGAAACTGTTTTGAAAATGGCTGAAAATAGGCTAAAAAAAATGACGGGTTCCTCACAATGTACACAATCATTTTATCTATTTTTATCTATATATACACAGTCACCATCTAGTTTTATCTATGTACACAATCACTTTATGTATTTTTATTTATGTACATAATCACTTTATCTATTTTTATCTATGTACACAATCATTTTATCTATTTTTTTTTCTATGTACACAATCACTCTAACCATATTTATCTATGCAGGGGCGGACTGGAGCAAAAATTCCTACCGGGAAATCTGCCGAGGGGGCGCGAGCACCAAGCACTGAAAGCCTAGCTCTATATAGTAGAGACCGTGGGCGGACTAGAATTTGAAATTCAATATGGAAAAAATTTACCGGCCCGAAAAAATTTACCGGGAAAAATTATTTTTTTCATTTTATGTCTAAAGTGAAAAATGAAGATTTCTGATATTCTTAAAACAACTGGTTTCATTATTTATAGAACAATTTATTTTACAATCGAAGCATTTTAGTATACATCGATGAATCTTTACACAGATATTCAACAATATCTTCAAGGCGAACCGAATTTAAGATATCTTTTTCACAGCACATTAACATTAAAGGCTCCAATCTTTCATCCGTCAAAGTTGATCTCAATCGCGTCTTGACAATCTTCAGTTTGCTAAAGGCTCTTTCACACGATACTTGTGTGAACGATAACGTTAACAAGTATTCGTAAGCTTGAAATAGATTGGTGTATGCCGAGGCGTTCAATGAATACCTATACAGGATTTTATAGCAGCATTTCAAGCAGTTTCTACATGATCCTTTGCAAGGACTAAACGGAGTTTGCGGATCTCGGGCGAATTGATTCGCATCCAACTCTCAATGAATGTCCTCATCAATCTTATCAGAAAATTGAGATTTGTTATCCGAATCAGAATCGTAAAACTTACTAGGATCTTCAGCGTGTTTTTCAAGATCAGACTGTTGGAATTCTTCCTTCAGTGTTCTTGAAAGAAACCCAAAATCTCGGACGAAAGTTGACAACTCGGATCTTAGTTGGGTAGCTTTAAGACCAGTCAGTTGGGCAATCTTATTAAGACAGTTTTCAGGGATGCAGTTAGCTCAAGATCTTGAAAACGTCGTGGATCTAGGCATGCGGTGTCTTTTATAAGTTCTTTGTTGGTGGAAAACCTTTCATCAATACTAGTTTTGATTTGGTCAATAGCTGTACGGAAGACCTCACTTCTGAAGCGGGTAACAGGATCTATTGGTCTAGAATCCTTAGCTAATTCTCCAGACTGTAATTTCTTCTTTGATACTCTTCTTTGACGTAACTCCGTCTCCATTTCTATCTCATCCACATCATTTTTCAAAAGGTAGTCGTTCATTTCCTTCACAAAAAGAGACACTTTCTTATACATTGTTTCAAAATCGGAACTCTTAAGTTTCTCCTTCGCAGATTCAACCATGTGCCAAGCCGATAGATAATCAATTCCTTGGGTCTGCAGGTATTCTGATGCTTGCCTCAAAACAGTGTAAATATTAAGAAGTAGGAAAGCTATTAAAACCGTTTCAAACTGGCACCATTTCTGTAAAAGAACATCTACTTCAAATGTAGCTTTGGCATCGAATTTTGGCGATTCCCTGATGTTAAGGAAAACTTGAAGGAGAACGTAAAAATTCTCCATCTCAGGATTGTTAAAATCTCCTAAAATTTTCTCTAAAGCCGCTTGCTTCGACCACCAACGGGTCTCTCCTATCTTTTGCAGCCTCTTCAGCTTAGATGGACCAATTCCTTTTTCTCTTGCTACTTCGGTCCAAATAGTCATACGTTTGCTGGAATCCGAAATGAAAACAGCGGTAGATTGTAAAAGGCCAATGAAATTTTTGATGGGAAGAATATTTTGGATGACATCTGTTGCACACAGGTTTAGCACATGTGCGTAACACCAAATGTATACAGAGTTTGGAGAATCTTCTTTGATGAATTTTTGAACACCTCTGGATTCACCACGCAGATTTGCAGCTCCGTCAAATGATTCGCCTATGATATTTTCCATTTTTAACCCATACATCTCCAGCGCTTCTTTTAATAACTGGTATAAAGCTGAACCAGATGTATCCGAACTTCTTTTAACCGCAAAAAGTCTTTCCTTCACATCTTCATCTAATACATAGCGCAAAATTATGGTCTCCTGGTCGGCTACAGACACATCTTGACTTCCATCCATCTGCACACTGTATTTGCGACCACCAATCTCATTGACGATAGTACTTTTCATGATGAACAGAATTCCGGCTATAATCTTGTTAACAGTGCTCTTTGACAACATCGTCACGAGACTTCCTCTTCCGCAACTGGATGGTTTACCCTTTCGACGCAGCTTTTCACGTCTTTCTTCTCTAGCTTTTATTGCTTTAACAAGATGATTGCTCAAGGGAACGTCAAATTGTGCCAACAGTAGGATCAGTTCTAAGAAGTTCCCATGTTCGGAACTCCTGTCTTCTAAAGTGCAGAGTGTTTCGTTGCGGTGTGCTCTGTAAGAAAGTCCTTGTTTGCCAATGAATTTTATCACTTCAACAATTCTTTTTAGTACCTCGAGAGATTCGAGTACTTGGCGCATTCGAAGATCATCCATTTCTTTATTAATTAGGGATCCAATATCTTTCTTACATTCACAGCTGAGATATGCTGTAACAGCATTATTGTGAGATTTGCTGCATTCATGCTCTTCAATTGATTGATATATGTGGGAAAACCTTGTAAAACCTTTCATAAACGTTGAGTCAATATCAGCAAAAGCCAAACAGACATTGCAATAAATTGCAATTACTTTTTGATCCTCCACTTTAACAGAAATCCAAAGACGATTCACATACTTGTTTTCTGAAATCTTTCTTTCATACACTCTCTTTTCATCAAACGGTAAATGTGGCACGGCTTTACTGCTAGGTTGGCTCATGTTGTTCATAAGTGACAATCTTTCATTGACAGGTGCACTGTTTGAGAGTCTTTGAAAACAAACATTATCTTTTGTAGTTGAGGTGCTGGGAGAAACGTCACTTTCTGATGAAATTATAGTACGTGATGTCCGTGAATTGTGTTCGTTGAAGCTGATAAGCAAGGAATCTTCAGGAATGATGGCGGCTCGCGTACACGTTCCTTCCTGTCCAATTGAAGATGACGAAGGCTGTAAAAAAATCACATTTTTTTAGACATTTTTAGACAAATTATACATTTTTTCATTAAATTACCCCAATGTCATCCGATTTATCTCCACTTTTGCTGTCTGAATCGGACCAATCGGCAGTATTGTTATCACCGGTACGGAAACTGATTCCGAAAGATATTCTTCTTTGTTTCGGATCATCAGCGCATGCTAATAATTCCGCTGTTCTTTTTTCTTTTCTTCGCTGTGCTCCACTTTTTTTAAAGTTCATTATTCGGATTTTTTTCGAAAACTTAAAACTGAAAAGTCACTTCACCCTTGCGTTGGTGGTGTTTAGGTGGACAGAAAATTTAGAATAATAAATGGAGAGCAGCCAAGCTCGATCGCTGCGCTCAAGAAAAACAAGGCAGATGCGTGCGAGAAGTCCTCGATGGATTGATCTTTTAGGCTGGAGCACGCGCGCAGCTTGGCTGATGTCAGTGCGAGACTGCGCGTGACGTCAAATCCAAGCGGTCGAATAATTTGGCGTATTCACGATTCCAGCCGGATGCTCGCCATCTAGTGATAAATTTTTGAAACAGAGAGAGAGCATCGAGGTGAACAAACAAGCATGATATTCTGTTACCATTAGAAACAGTGTTGTGAAATTTGCGTCCATTTAAATATCCTTATCGAAATTACAGTCATCATCGATTGAAATATAATTTGGGGCATCTCTAGAACTTATTTTGTATTCACTTCTACATAATTTTAGAATGTTGCGTCCATGTATTTTCCCACAGAAAAGAAGAGGAGTGGCGGGGGGGCGAAGGATCGCGATCTGGAGGGGGCGCACCGGGAAATTTCCCGGTTTCCCGGTGGGCCAGTCCGCCTCTGTATCTATGTACACAATCACTGCGAATTGGAGTGTGTGTGTTGTGTGGTGTTGTACTTATGATATAAACTCTGTTAACTTCCAGGTAATTGATGACTTTTTTAATTCTTGCCTGTGTTGATGAGTTTTTCAGAACTCTGTCAGTCCAGAGGGCCATACTGTCTGTTGCTGGTGCTCTAACATGGTATCTGTGCGTCACTGGACAGTATGATATGTAGTGAAGTGGGTCACCGACATCCCCACAGACACAGAAGTCCGTAGCGCTCTTACCTATCTGATATAGGAAGGACGGAAAAGGACCATGTCCTGTGAAGAACATTGTTGTTTCTCTGTTTGTAGGTTGTCTGTCTGATCTGACTTGTGGTGTAAATGGGTGTGTTTTACGGCCCTTTTCTGAAGCCGTCCAGCGTTCCTGCCACTTTTTCATATGGTATTGCTTTAAGTCCCTCTTAAGGCTTGATATCGGGAGCTTGACACCGATATAAATTATATTATATCTTCAGGATGTTCTGTTGCTTTCTTTGCTGCCTCGTCCGCGCACTCATTACCCTCTATTCCTGTGTGTGCTGGAATCCAAGTTAGCTGTACTCTACAACCCATGTTTCTAATTAGATTCTGGACATCCCTAATCTGCCCCGATGTCGTTTGGTGCTTCTTCAAGGCTTCAAGACTTGACAGGCTGGCTATCTGTGGCAATTACCGCCAGTGGCGACCCGTGTTGTATCAACCATGTTAGAGCCTTTACCTCCAATTTAGTGTTATTTTTTATCAATTTGGTGATTTTTATCAATTTGGAGACATTTTCGTCAATGTGACATTATTTAAAACAGTTGTCAAGTTTGCGACATCTCGCCAAATTTTTCGCCAAGCATTATGGACGGGCAGAGAAATGGGTTATTCATAAATAGTCGTTTATGTTATTTCCAAGATATTGAATACTTATCAGTCGTCATTTTCATTGATTTAGCGTCAATTTTATCAATTTGGCAACAGTTTAGTCAATTTAGCAGCATTTAAAGACTCCTCAAGTTGGCGATATGCTGCCAAAATTCGTCACCAGAATTTCGCCAAACGTTACAGACGAAGGACTATGTTATTCTTCTGCGAAATTCTTATATTTTTTACAAAACATTGGATTTTCATAAATTAGTCGTCATTTTTACCAATTGGCTACATTTTTATCAATTTGACAACATTTAAAAAATTCCGCCAATTTCAACACCAAAATTTCGGCAAGCGTGACCCAGAGATAGATAAATAAACAGACAGGTAAATCAAGGTGTTTATATTATAAATGGTATCCTTCATTTAAACAAATGTTTTATGAGAAAATGCTTCCTTATACCACATATTTCAAGTAAATTTGTTTGGTGCACACCTCTAAATCAGTGGTAAACCTAGAGTATTCATATTCGAATTTGTACCCACATTTCGCATCTTAAACTTCCGTTTCACAGGCTGGATAAAATTTATCCAGCTACTTTTATCGTTTCGTCCAGAGATAAAATATATATTAGTTTTTTTTTTTTTTCTAAATCTAGGAGTGTTTAGATGTTTTAATTGCTATTTTTATGTGTGATTTTATACTTAAACTGAAATTAAAAACAATATTATTTGTCCAGAATAAATATTTTATAGCCTAGAGCTGGTATGAGTAAAAATCACCTAACACCTGGATTAGTGTAACATTTTTAAACCTAAGAAAAGAAAGATTAAGTTCCCCATCACTTGTGCTGTAATAAGGCAAATTACTAGAAACTTCTAGTTTAAGTAATTTATATTATCAGAACACAAATGTAAGCCTATTTAAAGTTTTTTACTATATATACAGGGTGATTCAAAAGTTCGGAGCAAAAGTAAAACGCTATAAAAAAAATATCTATGGGTATGAGAGACAAGCGGTTTGCAGATTAATATTCTCCGTGGTGGGGGATTATGTATGGCATGGAAAAAATAGTTCAAAATCTCAACACTAGGGGGCGCTGCTGCAAAGAAAACAATAATTGTGAAATGAGATACTTTATTTCAGTATGATTTACAGCTGCAAGCAGGGCCGGCTCAAAGATGTTTTCGTGTGTGGGCAAGACAGTTTGGGGCCGCCCTTCATATACACACACACACACACACACACACACATATATATATATATATATATATATATATATAAATTGAGCTACAGCCACGAAACTGAGCATGCAAATTTCGTTTTAAGAGTTATGCAAATGATCAAACTGTCAACGCCAATGACGTTATAGGGCTCATGCAACGCGCATAGGAACGACGTAACGTGCAGCATTCAAAACGTCTGATGTTCTTACTTACGAGCAATTGAAACTGGATTTTCTGCTTTGATACTGAAAATTTTGTACAAAGATGCCTTTGAGACGTCCTCGACAGCACTACAAACAATTGTCGGATTTAGAGAGAAGTCGCATCAATAGCCCAATGGAAACTGGTTGGTCGAACAGACGTACCAGTCGCCATCTTGGTCGGAACGATATGGTAGTTGCTCGGTGATGGAAACAGTGGATCAAAGAAGACCCATGTAACCGTCGCAGAGGCTTAGAATGCCCCAGACAGATAACTGCTCGAGTGGATCATGCAGTCAGGAGAGGAGTCACATCTACACCAATGGCGTGGTTCGAATCTTATCAAACATCGCCCGTGCATCCTGAATCAATGTATATTATTCAGAAGACTGATGGGATTAAGTGTCGACGTCCATTAACGCGCCTACCACTGACCCCTTCAACATAAGCAGAGGCGTCTGAATTGGTGTTTAGCTCGGTCAAACTAGACAGTGTCTGATTGGAGGTATGTTTAGAGACAAATTCCGCTTCGTCAGTACTATGACCGACGCATAGGTGTGCGCATGAGGACTGGACTTTTTTCGTGATTATACGAGAAAGCTATTAAGAGCAAAGTATCTTAGATAGGCAAGAGCAGGAGGGAATAATCTCTCTTAGAAACAGGATCACGATCACCTTACGAAAATTATTTTATTTCATTGATCTATCAAATTTTATTCTCATCTAAATTTAGAGGTTTAGAAAATGTAATGCTTCACATTTCTTTCTACATACATACATGCATAATGCAGCAGTAAGTTATAATACATAGCTGAATTTTGGACTTTATTTGTAATTTCCCTGCACACAAATGATGTATTTTTAAAGGGACGTCTGTGCATGAATATAATGTATATATGGATGTGTATAGAAGTTTAAAGAGACAAAATTTCTAGAACGAATGAAGTGAAGTAAACAAAATTTATGATTTTAAAGGGAAATGAACACTCTGAAGGTCGCAAGTTTTCAAACTTCTTTTAAATCATAAAAAGGAAACGGCATTCAAAAATATTAAATAAACAATCATATTATATGTAAGTTTACGTAAATAACATCTATGTTTGGGGTTTCTGCGTAGGGGAAACGAAGCGTTACGAAAAATGTAAACCTTTTGGGCGCTTATAATAATAATTTTAATATTCAGAATTTTTTTTTAGAAAGCAAAAAAGTGTCTGTCCGAGCGAGTGTTTTTATTATTCTTGTTTTCATTTTAAACTATAAAATAAAGATATAAATAGTAAACGACAAAAATACGTACTAGGAAATTTAGTATCAAAATCTATGTTTATTATTAAGAAAATCTTTTATAATTCTCGAGTAATCGTCTAGCCAAATTGAAGAAGATTGAATTTTTTCCATTTTTCAACTTAGTAACATCTCAAAAACTAAAAGAACTAACTTTGAACAATAAGCATGAATTTGTAGCTCTGTGAAAGCCCTACAAGTGTATATAATTGGATTTTGGATCGAAATCTATTTTTCTTTGAGGGGGGAGGGGTTAAACTTTGAAGCATAAAAATTAGTTTTTTCCTTGTTTCATACTTTCACTCGAAATATCCTTGAAAGTATAAAAGATCGATAGAATTATTAAGTGATAAAAATATGTATGGGGAAATTTAGTTTCTAAATTTATATGTATATTTAAAAAGCTTTTCTAGTTTTCGAGTAATCATCTTGTCAAGTGAAAGAAGTTTGAAAATTTGAAGTATTTCAAGTTTGTAATGCTTATATCTTAAAAACTAAAAGTGATAACTATAAACAATTAGTATGAATTTATTGCTCTTGGTTTTTGAAGTATAATGGTTATAATTTCGATATTTCAACACATCGAAATTATAACCACTATACTTCATAAACCAAGTTTTCCAATGGGTGGGAAAGCTGTAATATTTGAATTGCCACGATTGTTGCAAATCAGTCTGGTTACTTACTCTTTTGCGAAATATTGGTGCACAAGCACGAGATATTTTGCTTTGTTTAAAAAGAATTAGGAAATCAAATGAATATGGGGATTCTAAAGATGTTTAATGATTGGTGAGGGTTGAACAGAGTAGGTAGAAATATACGTATTCAATTACGTATTTATGTGCCGCCAGACAAGTTTATAGATTAACTATAATGTAAAATTTTGTCAGTAAGTTTAATTTTTATACTGCAAAACAAGTTATTAAAATAATCGAATATATTAAAGTGGAGTCTATGGTCGGAGTTTTCAGATGAAATCAGGGTGAAAATTAAAAGCGCTAGATAGTTATAAATAGTTGATTCGTATTGCTAGTAATTTGTATTGCTTTGAAAGCCCATAAACGAAACAAATGAATCTGAAATAATCGAATAAACTTATTGAACTTTACTGGAGTTTTATCTTACAAAATATTATTCATGCAAAGCAATTTCGGTTCCATCGGACTACAGTCACCGCCGATTATATTTTTCTGAATTTATCAGGAATCAAAAGTAACTTACTCATTATGTAGTGTCATGAAAGTTGCCCTCATCCATTTTTTAATAAAATTTGAATTTTTAATTGCATAAATCTTATAAATTATTTGTACATATTAGCAGTAAAATATTATACGCAAATTAAAGAAATGATCTTATGAATAAATTAGGAAAGAGGAGAGATGAAGGAAAAGCATTTCAATCCCTACGAAGCTAAGATATAATATAATAGGACAATTCAGAATTTTGCCGGTTATTATCAGCAATTTATTTAAATAACCAATCTTTAATATTAAATTTAAAATGCAAAAATATTTAAATTTATTGGGTTTTGATTTCGCAGATAAAAATCTGGGATTCTATTTCAGAGCAGTTTATGACTGTCCATTGAAGCTCCTCTAAAATCTGATTAAAATACAGAAGGGACATAGAATATAACCACTATACTTAAAAAATCAAGTTTTCTAATGCGTGAGAAAGCTGTAATATTTGAAATGCCACGATTGTTGCAGATCAGTCTGGTTACTTATTTTTTTGTGAAATATTGGTGCACAAGCACGAGATATTTTGTTTTGTTTAAAAAAAAAATTAGGAAGTTAAATGAACATGGGGATTCTAAAGTTGTTTAATGATTGGTGAGGTTTGAACAGAATAGGTGGAAATATACATACGGAAATATACATAATAATGGAATACTATCCAAATTACAACAAAATTTTACACTTTGACTAATTTAACATTTGTTTTATTGTATCACTGGAACGAATTACCCGGTGTTGACCGGGTCGTAAATAAACCCCCGTTACATAATACATTTACAAATAACACTACTCAATTTTCTTCAAATCCTAAACTAACGCCAAATTACCAGTACGCTATCCGCAAAGAGAAAAGGAAATAAACGCTCTCCGTAATGCAAAATATAAATGAATGAAAGATTAATAACTTCTAGGAGATGAACGTGGCATTAGATCGTTACGGTAGCTGTTAAATCGTATGATTTGTTGTTAGATCATATCGATGGCTGGGGGTTCTGTAACTGTTAAATCGAGAATAAAGCTGCTAGGTCATATCGATAGCTAAAGATTATCTGATTTTGGAATTTAAAAATTCGTTAAAAATCGAATGTAAATTTTGGTAAAAGGACTTCGAGATGCATTAGTTCAGGTATAGATGCGGCTGTGTTGTTGTTGAAACCCAGACCGTCCGACCTACCTGAAAGGTGTAAGGTAACTGTTTGGACGGTCGGGAAGTGCCACCCAATTTAGACCGGAACCCAGTGGGAGAGGCATCCACAGGGACCGTACCCTCCTTCCCCTACCACCAACCTCTCGGAAGGACTTTCGGACCCACATGTTTAACGTGATCGTACTCCGCATGAACACGGAGATGCGGCTGTGTGAAAAAATTCAATGAGATAGATATCGATCGGCATTGTGGACAAGCAAACAGATAGATTCTTCTTTTTATTATTATAGATTCACTGGGGGTGAAGACGATTGATATGTAATGTTTAAAATGTCCCTGAGTTTGTGACAAGTGAATGAAAATATATGAAAAATTGTTCAAAGATACAAAACCTAATCCAAAAGCAGGAAAAATATATAGAATAGAAAAGGGGACAACAATTAAGAAAGAAAGGTGGAGAGGGTAAAAATTAAAAACATTCTAATTTTCTGCCGAAAGATAAAGTGCATAACAAAACTAAGAGAGGGGAAAAAATCATATTTGCAATCATAAGAGAACAAGGTGGTAAAAAACGCGATATTTGTTTTCGTAATTTTGAAAAAAATAATAAACGAAAATATCTGAAAAAATTTTGAGAAATACATGGGCCCAACAGAAACACAGGGAAATATCCAAATGCTTTCAAATTCTTTAAAAAAAAGGACGGGGGGGGGGGGGGATTTAGAAATTAAAAAATATGAACTTTCGAGTGGGGTAAGAAAAATAGGATGTATTAAGAATGAAAAAATATATATCCATTCGTTGGAAAAGAGGACCGTCAATGTTTAATTTTTTCTCGGTTTTGAAAAGAAAAATGGACAAAAAAATACCACATATCATACAATACAACTTTATACAAGAAAAATAATGAATCGAATGTTGACTGGAACATGGGGATATTAAATGAATTGTTTAAGTAGAAATAAAAAAAATCACAATATCAAAATGTATATTACAAATTTTAAGATTGTTTAATTAACATTTTACTTAAAAGTGTATTAAATTATAATTATAACTAAAAGTGTAATTATGCAAAAATAAAATAGTATTTACAGATTATTCAACGTATATCTAGACAGAAATTTGTATGCATGAGCAAAAGAATATGTATAATTATCAGATTAAGTCTATAGAATAAATTTATTAATTTATAAAACAGCTCTAACAATTTATAAACAACTTTTACACTTTCATACAAACATTCATAAAGGAATATTTTACTTCGTAAAAATATTTTGTAGCATTTTTTTTTCGTTTTGCAGTGAAACTGGAAAAATTACAAAATTAAGATCATTTTACACCATTGCTTAATTATTTACCTCTGAAATTCCTCATAGAACAGCCACGGGGCATATTATTTTAGATAAAAACATGAAAAAATTATTCTTTTATCAGTATTATTCTGTGGCTAATGCCATAGACTAAATTCAGTACCAAATTAATTTTATTTGTTGAAACACATTAAAAATCGACAAAAAATGTAGTCAATTAAGAAATTTTGCAAAAATATTTTAAATAATTGAAAGAAAAAGTTACCCGAATAGTTAGAACTTAAAGACAACCATATTTGTCGATGGATTTGTGAATCTCGCACAGCAGCATAACACAACACATTGCTTTGAACAACACTAAGAAGTAGCTTGAATACTAAGAAGTAGCTTTTTACTTCTAGTCACTATATGTTTGTTATCTGCATGGCCTCCAGCTAGTCTCAATGCCTAAATGAGCTAAAACGGTAGACGACCAAAAGAATGACCACCTGGGCTAATCTCCTCACCCCCGTCCTTTTAGAAGTGGGATCATAGAGACCGCATGCATGTGTTTGCAATTTGAATTTGAAACCAAGAAAAAATTCTGAGAATCGCTCCTTGAGTTTTTCCCAGTATTTGGGAAAAACAAAGTCCCCTAAGGGATTGGACCCAGCTGCAAGTTGTTTAAAATCTCCCAAGTATTTGAGCGTACGTACTTTCAAGCAGAACTGTACATTGCTTAAAAAAAGATATAATTATGGGAGAAATTTTTTTTATCCTTTTATATTTTAATACTATCTAAAAAAGTAAATTCATTTATATTAAAGTGGCACAAAATTGGTTCATTTTCAATTTTTTTTTTAATACGACCACAAAAGTCATTCTTACTACACCTAATTTCACTTCCAAATGGCCGCCCCTGATTCGGCCGCTGTGGGCAATTGCCCACGCCGCCCACGCCTTAAACCGGGCCTGGCTGCAAGTACTCAATGTGTCTGTTTACCACCACATTCGAGTACTGAGTGCAATCGCAGTATTACGGCTGATACAGCATATCAACGGGAATGGCTGCTACCTCCTGAAGTAAGGAGTCTTTCAGTGCTGGTGAGGACTGGAGATTTCCTCTATAGACCCGTGATTTTAGGTATCCCTACAACCAGAAATCACACGGCGTGAAATCTGGAGATCTCGCAAGCCATTATATGTGTTATGCCTGCTCTGTAGGCGATCGGTGCCAAACGTTGACCGTAGGAACTCCATCACTTGACGTGTCGTGTAGGGTGGTATTCAACAGTTTTTGTCTGATACTAATTTTGCGTTGCGTGAGCGATATGCATAAGTCACCTCCATGGCTTTATCTGCAGTAGTGCCCCCTAGTGTCGAAATTTTGAACTTTTTTTTTCATGCCATACAAAATTCCCCAATACGCTGAATATTAATCTGCAAACCGCATGTCTCTCCAACCCATAGATATTTTTTTATAGCGTTTTACTTTTGCTCCAAACTTTTGAATCACCCTGTACATTAATAGCTAATGTATCTAATCTACACATAAAATTTCAGACATACATACATTCCTTCTTGCATATACACCTCAGATATACAGACTCACATATTTATAGACATATATTTCAGAAGGTGTTTAAAACGTTTTCAGAAGTTCTTTAAACATTCTTTTCTATCCAAAGCCTTGATTTCAAAATTTTTCAGAAAAACAATACTTTCTCTATACAGTGACACACGAGCGATAGTAAAAATTCCAAATGAATTAACATGAAAGACTATTTTTATTGAACTAAACAGTACATGAAAAATAAGTACAAAAAAAAACAAGTTATATGTCTACATTGTGCTGTATCTATAGAAGCTCTGACTGATGCACGAGATATTCTATTTAAGTATTCATAACACAACTTGCAATATACTGTATCACACATATTGATTAGAAAACGATATTGAGAATAGAAAATTGTACATGAACATAAAACATGCAATTTAAACATCAATTATACTGGAAATATAAACAATATTTACATGCACATTACACAATACTTTTATCACAGCCAATAAAAATTTTAAAAGATTCATACAATAAATAATGTTATAAATGAAGAATACTTTGACACTTATTTCATTATTTTATTTAAATATACTCGAACTTAATAGTGAAAATGACATTGACACGGCAACTCAGTAAATACGTATATACTGTGTAATCTGAGAAAGAATATACTCGTTCAAATATACATGAGTATATTTTATAAGTTTATATAAAACTTTTATAGAATATTATGTATATACATATTATACAGCAATTGTGCAAAAAGTTATATGAACATAGTATATTTAAGACAGTATTTTGTCAAAAAGGGATATTGATTTATTCATTTATAAAAAATTACACTTTAATGTTTATACGATATTTCAACTTTAATGCCATAATTACATTTCATTGTTTTAAAATAAAAAATTGAGTTAAAGAACAGTATAAAATTTTTATAAAGTAACTCTCTTACAAAATGTATGATTTTAATCATCAAAATATGAATCATTTTATGTCAAATATTATTAAATTCTGTATAGAGCAGGATCTCACCTGATTTCGAGATGTGGTCCTCATGTGATCAAAATGACTATTAATCATACATATAATCCAATACATTAATTTTGCAAGATTTTATCTGAATAGATGACATTTTAATAATTAAAATTTTCTCTTACTTAAGGAGGAGGATTTAAATAAACATACAAGTATGCAAGCAAGAAAAATGATTGATATACCTAAAGGCAGAACACTACCAGCAATAAGTTAAACTATTAGTTTATGTATTGCTCAAACTGCTACTAATGTAATAAAACTATAAAAACTTTGATGAAAGCAACAATCAATACGAATTAATTGTGTTGAACGGTTTCAAAGGCAAGAAACAGCCTTCTTCATCAAGGCAAACAAGAAGTGGAACCTTTACTCACCAGAGCCTTCAATCTAATTACTACTATGACGAGTGAAGATTGGGCCCAAAGAAAGTTGTGATGAGTGAAGGCTTTGTTTGTCCCAACAAAATAGGCTGGGTCTTGCCTTCAGTGGTTGACACTATTAATTTTGTGTTGTATGTTAGCTTTAACGCAAAGTTTTTACAGTTTTATTAATAAATTTGTTGGGTTTTAGCAGGTTGCAAAAATGCTGCATAGAGAAAACGAATAAAAGAATAAAATGATGACATTGAAACAGAAAAGTAAATACCATATTTTGGGAGATATAGATTGCGGTTCCAAAATGAAAATACTTTAAATACTCAATGTCAATTTATACAGCTAGGTAGAAATTAAGTCTGGAAATTTTAAGCAAGATAACTTTTGAGACTTTTACAGTGAAAAGTGACATTAAATTAGAGGTATATTAAGATCACTGAAATATACTGAACTATAAATTCTCATAAAACTAATTTACTTGAGAGTATACCTATTTTACAGTGGTCAAATTTTTAAAATTTATTATTATTTTGTTGTTGCTCTGAAATCTGCTTTTGCACACATTTCATTGCTTCTATCGGTATACCGTTTCTTCTAGTTCTAACACATTCATTCTGTCTTTGTTCGATAACCCAATTTTAACGATGCAATAAGAAAAACATCAATAAAAAAAAAGGTCATTTATACTATAAACATAACTACAATCAAACATTCTCATTCAAAACATCCACAAATGTTGACTGCAGGTATCATTCCATAGAGTGCATAAAAAATGTGAAAATGACTATCTGCATTGACAGCAGGATCTTGAATAATAGAATTTATATTTCATACAGAAAATATACGCAGCTATATAATACTATAACTTTTCATGTATGACAAAAACTATATAACTAAATGTGACAATTTTATTGGAGACATATTAAAAAGAAATAGTTTATTACATATTTTGTCTAACACTTTTGCAGATGGCTGAAATATATGAGAAATAGATGAGGTATCTATTTGTGAAGTTCGCTTCACGCAACACTAAGCAGGAAGTTTGGAGGTAAATGTATCTATTAACCCCATCAAACTCCCCTGCAAGTACTTACAATTGATAATCTTATTTTAAATACAGCATTCCAATGAAATAAAAATTCAACACAGGGCTGCCACAGAAAAGATGCAATGAAATTATTGCTTTAGCAGCTTCAAAAACTGAAAATAGCAGCCTTTCTACCAGCCAACAATCTCATTTTAGTAGCTAATTTAGCAGCATAAATTAAAATAACATTAATAATAAAAGTACCAAAAAATCAATTCCATAAAAATCATGAATATTTGCATGTTTTCATAAAAATTGCAAATTTTAGCACTTTTACTCAAAAATCGTAAATTTTAATTCTTTTCTATAAAAATTGCACATTTTAATACTTTTTTATTAAAATGATGACTAATTTTTTTTTTTTAAATCGAAAATTTTAGTACTTTTTATTTTATTACATATCGATACTATGTAACTACTATTAATTATGTATACTAAAACACTATTTTAAAATAATCTCGAATTTGAGTGTTCACACTAATTGTCCATTTTGTGCTTAGGCCTATTGTAAATTGGCGAAATATGTTTTAAATGTTTACAAATTAAAAAGATTATGTTTATTCTGATAGAATAATGCATACTTTCTCGCTAAAGCATTCTTGTTCTATTATAGAACTACTTTTTCTGCAGTCAAGGAGCAAATGTAGTTTCTTCTGGATAATATTGAAAAAGATTATTCACCAAGCTAACGTTGATTCTATCAGGTGAATAAGCTTGGATCGTAAAATGAAAAACTAAATCCTCTTTTTGCCTGAATTTTTCTTGAAAATAATTGTCAAAAGAGAAAAAAAATAGCCATTTGCATGAAATTAGTTGCTTTTTTAGCTTAAAATAATTGCCTTATGCATCTTGCGAAAAAAAAATACAAAATGTTATCTATTTGTCGCCTATGGCAGCCCTGTCAACATAAGATCAGTTTATATAATTTCATCATTACTTCATGCATTGTGAAACACAATAATTTATGTTTGTGAAAAATATTGCACACCAGACTGCAAAAACAGTTTGATATGCAACTAGAACAAAGATTAAAACTAAGTTTGTGAAAGTAACATGTTCATAAATGTGAAATTGTTTAAAATCAAGAGCTTTAAAATTACGACAGAACACAACTAAAAGCTTGAATGAAATGAATCATTTTATTTTGTAGTTAATATGCATCAGATATATAATATATGCAATGCTTTATATATCTACATGTTTGCTCATAGATACATAAAATATTGCAAATTCTCATCTATAAAGTCAATATATACTCAAATTTTTATCAAAACAAATATTGTTAGTATAGCAAATTTTTTTACAAAGACTACTCATATAAATTGGCAGTGCTAATTTTTGTACAATGTACAGTAAATTTAAAACAATTTTTAAGAAGCATCGTTTTTCAATCAAGAAATATGTTGCCGAGGAAATAAAATAAACTACAATAATCCATATCATTTGTAGTTCTTATTTATAAAATTTAAATTTTAAAGCTCTGCAATGAATATGAATATAAAAGGTATAATATCAAAAGTAAAATATTCAAATTACAAAATATACATTTTCACCCTCCTAAAAACCTGGATTTAAAGGCAACAGAGCATCGATCCTTGAAATTTAAAACAATGAGCAAAGATGAAGATGTTTAGTTTCCCTGCGGATAAACCAAAGAATAAACATGTTTTTTAAGTATTTAATTCTGTATGAACCAACTGTCTTTGGCTCAAACTTAACTTTTTTTTTCAGTAGCTACATTTAAAGTACTAATGAAACAATTTGCTACTAATGTATAAGACAGGACACTTCTAAACGTCATGGCAAAATTGGTGCTTGCGAATTCTATAGCATGGCCCTTTCATTCAATATGTGATTACATGGCACATGATAAAATTTGGTTAATTGAGAACTAACACAATTAACTGCATATGTGCAGTCAGATGACATCTTTATTTACATCATTTGGTTGGTGATGTATATGGGCTCCAATGCATATGGCTAAGTAAATAAATATATTAAAAAATACTTAAAATATGAATGTAAACAAAGTATTATAAAATTTAAAATATCTAATTGTAGATAAACATTTAAAAATTTTATATATTTAAAAGTAAATTGAAACATTGAAACATTTAATTACTCACTTAACATCATTGAATGATTTATTGATAAATGTCTGTTAACATTATATTATCATATTCAGCAAATTACAGATTTTGACTCTATGCTTCACTATTTTGTTTTATACCTGAATTTGAGGATCCTCAGCAATAGAAATACGTAAACATGCCAAGAACATCCAGATATTACACAACTACCAACAATTCTAATAAAGTAAACATTTCTTCTCCTAATCATAAATTATTTCTGAGAATATTTAGAAATAATTTTCATATGAAAATAAAGTAAATAATTGGTTCACACACAGAAGAAAGTTGATGCACATACAATGAGATGGATGGACAATTATATTGAATTTTAGTGGAAAGTAATAATCAATGAGTAATAAGCATTTAAAGAGGATTTTTTTTGTCCTCCTCCTTCCCGCTCATTTAATAAAAATAATTTGAACAGAAAGCATTCCAAAAATATTATTCCAGAAAACAAAACTGGACTCGAACCAGCACAACCCTACATTTGTCTGTTAGTTTGATTCAGTCCTTTTTTTCAGATAACTATTTTAGGCAATTTTCAATTTTTTATTCATCTGCACTTATACATAGAACTTTCAATTTTCATGTATATAGTTCAAGCGAGGCAAACTTGAATACACTGTGAAAGCTCTGACCAACTATTTTCTCAGTTATGTCTTCATATGCCCATTATACATGCATTGACTAGATGGTTTTATAGTAACAGAATTAATGCTGAATATCAATTTCGAATACTTTTTCTATTGAAATATAAAAAAAACATGAATATAAATGTTGAATTTCCCTTATAAAACTCGATTGATTTGAGCTCAAACTATTGGTTTAATACAACAAAATTTTACTTTAATTATTAATAGCATTAAATATATGGACAATATAATTTAGCAGAGTATATATAATTTTTAATATATCTATCGTTTTTAATATTAGTTTTGCCGAAAGTATAGTTGAAAAGAAACTAGTTAACAGCTCTGAAAAGCACAAGATCATTATCATGATTATGTACAGAAAGATAATTTAAATTTCCCCTGTTATCTAAACTGCTTGAAAATCATACTTTTACAGATTTTTCCATCTGTTCATAAAATATTTTGTTTTCTTTTGACATGATGCATAAAAATTCCTAAAATAAAGAACATGTTAGTTGCCACAGAGTGGGTCTTACATTAAGAACTTTAAAATATTTGGCTGTACTACAACTGGTAGAATGTAATTCTACCAGTTGCAGTTTTTAATTTAAAATTACAATAAACACTATGCAAATTCATACAATGTTGTTATTACAGTAAAACTTTTTTTTTTCCATTTGAGACCTACCTACCTGATTGAGCATGTTTTTATCTGAATTTTCAACCCCCATTTTAGCATAAACATAACTAATAAAACTTTTTGTAGTAGTTTCCATGTAAAATATTAAATATATATTAGAAAAATCTCTAACACCAGAGTAAAGCAAAACAATGTATACAATTACTACCATTTCATTTACAATAACGTGAAATATTGGCTATCAGTTTCAGCTGGATATTATCATATTATCAATAACCAGTCCTTTTGGTATTCAAGAAAAAAACAATTATATGCTTATTCTCTGGCAGTTTTATAGTAATGCAAAGATTTGCATAAATTTTTCAGTGAACCAATCGAGAGGCTAATTAAAATGCTTTGAGAGTAACCACATTTTTAGCCAGTTCTATGTGCTAAGTAAACTAATTTACAATGCATCCATCTCATTCTATACTTGAATACACACTACATACTTTATTTATGTCATATGGCCAAATTATTTATATTAAAAATACTAAAAATAGCAGAATACTACATATACAGATTGGATATAATTATAAATGAATAAAGATTAAGTTATTTACAAAATAACTGAATGAAAAGCCCTAAATTTTAAAATGGCGATTTTTACTCCTTCAGAGAACTGCAACCACAAGTCTTCATATCATCAACTATCAACTGGTTTTGTCAATCAGAATTGGAAAAGTATTTACACAATTAAGTTACAATATCTTCACACAGAAAATCAACAGATAAAAGTTTCCTTGATTAAGAACTCCATGGTTGATATATAGTTTTTATACCTGAGCTGCCTCACTTTTGCTTTATGTTCTGTCCTGATACAAAGTGAAAAACCCAAAACAAAGCAATAGGTAGTGATGTGGTAGCTAAGAGCTGCAGTTCTTTACATTTTTAATGTCAAAATCTGTGCTGAAGTGCTTATTTTTAATTTAAAAAATGTAGAACCTAATTGACAATAGTTTGACATTTTAAAAAGTCACTAAAAATGTACTCAGAAACTATAACAGCTATTATTTAGAATTCCATTATTACAAAATGTATTCACACGTAATTTAATTAATGAAATAATCAAACACTATGATGTATACTCTAACATAAAAATTCTACAAAATAACACAAAATGACAAAAATTATGTTGTACAACCTCGATAGAAATGGTACCACTGCGGAGCAAAATATTGGTTTCTCCACTTTATTGTACATGGGCACTATGCAAAATATGAACACATAAATATGTTGGTCTGGAACAGTCCACTATTTCCAAATCTTAATTCAGCACTTTAAAAGAGTTTATAGTTTATCTCCCACAGTCTTTGAACTATCTATATTTCTGTAAACACCATTTATACTGTCTATATTTTCTGAAAAACCATTTTTCTCTGTCACAACAATGTTCAACTGCTGCAAGGGGATATCCACTTTTCCATCTTGGATTGTACCACAACACGTTTGCAGTACACAGTCTGTTGTAATTGGACAGTCAAGAACACAAGCCTTTTCTTTAGTCTACATAGAAGATCAGAAGAAATATTAACTAAGCAAAAGTACTTAGAAAGACATAAATAATTATTAATAATAATTCATTTAACTACCAACTACATAAAGATTAAACAAGAAAGATCAATCATGCATAAAACATTGATTATGAAACACTTTCCAACTGAAATGAAATTTTATTTAACCATCTCTCAAATGTGATGCATTCAGCACTGATATATTTTAGATTATCACAGTACTACAATATTTATTATATTTGAAAACTTAATCGAAAAAAAATGAACTTTATTCAAATGACGTCGTCGAAATATAAATCGTCTGGCTCTCTATGTAAAAGCAATGAATATTTCATTCATATCATTTTTACTCCAGACTCCAGAGCTAAACAATTTCGTGTGAAAACAATTCTTCAATTCTTATACAACTAATCTTACAATTACTTGTATACACTCTGCATCTATTAAAATTAGGCTTTGTAGTAGAAATAATCAAAGTTTGATTATCATTTAAACTCAAAAATATTGTAATTGTGTTGGTGCAGAATAAAGATGCACAGAAAATATGCGAAAATAAAGCAGTTTTAGGATGGATGCAACACTAAATATAAATGTAAAAGAACTTTAAAAATCACGATGGATGTCATATTTTATACAAAGATGGATGCCATATTTTATTTTGAAGTGGGTCACATGATCTCTTCATATAATATAGGTGTAATTATTATTTTTATTTAAAAAACTACCAAACATATTGCTCCGAAATTTTTTTTATATATTTTATAGGATAATTTGAATATTTCCTAAAATTTCCGAAGCAATTTGGGAATTTTAACTTTGCTTAAAAAATGTTTGAAAAATTAGGCTCCCATAGGATTCAATATATTTCACTTCTACATCCTGGGTTCAATCCAAAACTAATGGGATGATATTATTCATTTACATTCCCATATGTCCCACAGACCATCTCAATAACATACCAAAATTTCATTTTGATAAAGTCATTTTTTACGGCAGTTATCATGCGAACGAACAGACAGACAGAATGAATAAAGTCATAAACACTTTTCCACTATGTTGGAAAGTGTTAAAAACTCAAGAAATTGAGGTATTGCATATAAGGACTCTGCCTAGAGGAGATATCCCAAATTGAGGACCATGCTTCCACTGTAAAATGGCATCCATAGGCCAGTTTCACACTTATGCACTTGTCAGTATGGAATAGCCAATATCTGAAATGGCAGCATGAAACATGCTATGAGCCACAAAACTATAGAAACTGACAAATTCAGTCCTAAGCTTAAACCATGCCCCTATTGTAGATAAAAGCATTTTTGGACCAATTTTGTGAATGTTGTGCATTTATCAGTATGCAATAGCTGATATTTGCAAAGGTAGTGAGAAGTATCAATAGAAGCTATGTGCCACAATTTTGCAATCCTTTAGGCAGTGGTGCACAACATTTTTGTTGATGTGACCCCACTAAAGTATTATTTTACTTAGGACACGCCATGCCACCATATGGAAAAAAAAAATAATTTAAATCTATGACATAAAATTAGTATTTATTAATACCAACCTTCTGAAATAAATGTAATTTATTGTCATGGCCAAGCCAGTGCTAATGCAGCAAAAAAAAACTTTTAAAATGAGTTTAAAATTAATTACTTATGAAAAAAAGCTCTGAAAAGGTGAAATTTTCTGTATGCTGGTGCTTAATATAAATTAAAATAATATCAATCAAATATATCAATTTTAAGATCAAAGAGAAAACAAAGAAATATCCTTCTCACAACTAATCTATATTATTTTTGAATGCTTCTTTTGATTGCATATTCTATATCTTGGCTAAAAATCAAAACAAAAGTACAAACCATATGAAATTAAAGGGTACAGCCTATGAATTTTGCGATTTTAGATTAGGCTATGGGTTTTTTAATAAATGCTTTGTGACATTTATACTTTGTCTACAAATTTTCTCTGCTTTTTGTGGGATTTCAACCAAAAATCTTACCTGAAAGTGTTGCCATTTGAAAAAAATAATTTTTTAACTAACTCAAGAATTCAGTATTTAAAAGAAATTTTAAAAACAGGTTTAGCTAGCATATAGCTAAAAAGTGATGCCAAAAAGATGCTTTTTAACCTTGATTTCAGATATATTTATATAATTCAGTCTTAGACAAATTTACTGAATGATAAAGACAAATTTTACTTTAGAAGTCTGGCAAAAACAATGTAACACTCGGTGGCATGCTGTGATATTTTGTTCTAGGCAAGCACTTATTCAATTCCGGAATATAAATATAAGAGGAAAAAATGTATTATAAAAAATTTATTGCTACTATTGAGCCTATTTATAAACAAATTCCAATCTTTTATTTTTCTTTGCAAACGCATTAATGACATTTTTATGGAAATTAGTGTTTTTCTCATACTTGCAAGAAGTTCTTTTTTTTCTCATATTTAAAGAAAACTTTAAAGTACCACAAAAGCTTGTATCTGTGCTACTAGATGGCAACATCATCACATACATGTAAGCAATTGACAAATTGTTTCTATGAGCAGAATTGAGCTATGAGCTATAATTTAGTGTGAATTAAGACTTCAAAAAATTAAATTGTTTAATTTCATTTACTAACAGATTTTCAGGAGAAAACATGAATTTTCAGATGATAAAAATGAACAATGAATTTATTACAGAGATGGTACCATACATCTAAATAGCAGACTACTAAGGAATGCCTATTTTGCTACTAATTCCGATCATGAACTGTTCATGTTTCTGACCACTGGCAACATAAGAATACCAAGCTGGGGAGGATTAATTTGAGCGTGGTAGCCAATAATCTATCATTAGTTGCCATTTCATACAAATTCTACTGAGATTTAATAGTGAAAAAAAAAATATTTGAAATATATCAATTTTTTTAAACTGATCATGCCATACTTATTCCATGAAACACATACCCACTGTTAATACTCTACTAAACATTTATCTATCTTACATAATAAAGGAAGATGTTCATGTGTCTTTACTTCTATCGGTCTATCTATACAATCCACAGTGGGAAATCTCAGTATAGTATAACCATTAAATTTGGTACTTAGTACATTAGGATCCGAATAGGTGCACCTCGGCATTTTTTAAATTTCGAATTAGTTTTTTTAGTTATATTATGTTTTAGCTCGATATTTACACAAATCGATTAATTAGCGACCTAGCATATTATCACTTTTCCATCTTAGCATCATTGGAAAGATCAAAATATTATCTTTCAAATAAACTTTGAATCGAGTCCATACAATGAATAGACAAATTTTAATGAATTTTTAAAATATATATACTTTTCACACATTTTAAACCTCTCGGATGTTTATATTATGATATACTAAAATTGACGTGCCATCCAACATTCATATTTTAACAGCAGCTCCAAAATATATCATAGACTACTATAGAAAAAAAAATCATATATCCATTCATTGATTGATTAATTATAAACTTTTAACCCAGCCATGTCATAGAGTTGTTTAATGAACCGAAGGCATCTTGGCCCTTACTACCAAAATGCGTTCAAAAAAGCTGTTTTATTAATTAAAGCCATTCTCCATGTGCCGAGGAATCATGCTCTATTTTTCTGGCTATTCTACCACTTAAGTCATTCACCACTGAGCTGTCCCGAGCATAAGCAGGATGATCAAAGCCATTTACTTCTTTCCATGTTTTCATGAGTAGTGTGTTAAATATATAGTCAATTGCAATTTTCATATTTTTTGCTTTTGTAGGGAGAGAGTATGATTTGAAGCATGCAATTTTCAGATTTTTAAATTATGCTCAAATGTATTATTTAAGCAGTGGGTGCATATTTAATTATTTATACATAGTGGATGCTTATTTAGAACCCGGGCAACACCGGATAAATCATTCTAGTTTTAAATAATTTATAATGTAGAAATCATGAGATTTTATACATACATCACTTATGGCAATAAATTCAGGCTGAATAGTTGTTGAATGTATGCCTTCGTTGTGAAAAAACTCCTTCACTTTCTCGGCAATGGCCATATAATCGGGCAGATTTCTACAGCATATATGAGCAGATGCAATAATCCTATCACCAGCTAATTGCCAAACATGAAACTCATGAACAGACAAAACTCCATCAATCTGAAAAGAGAAAGAAACAGTTTCATCAATTACATATAAAAAACCTTATTCAAACTAGTAAATCATACTTATATTTGGTTAACGGTATAGTAAAAATTTTAAGGTAATACAGCATTGTTAATGCACTTTATTATATCTAAATCACTATAGAATTTTAATCATTCTCCATTTATTCCCTATTACTTACTAACTGATACTTATGGTTATATTTTCTATTATTACGCATTTTGTTATACTTGCATCACGTAACAGTGCATTTTGCCAGGGGATAGATGCAAGGAATCAGTGGATGGCCATGTCAAATTTCTATAATCGATAAATATTAGATTGTCTATTCAATACATATATTATTAATTCTTTAATTTATTTTATAGCGTTAATAATGATTGTCATTTTTATCTATATGTATTAATAGGCACTTGTATAGGCACTTGCTGTTTATCTGAATTTTATACCTTCTAATACTTTAGAATGGATTTACTATTTACAATTTTTAAGAATGGCAACATGGACAATACTCTCTTTAGGGTTGGCAACATCTTCTTTGCACATTATGTTGAGATGGTTTAGCTGCTATAACTTCTTCACACATGAAAGTCAATTCTATTTTTTTAATTTATTCAATTCATTTAAATTTTTCAAATTTCTCAATCATTTTCCATTTTTAGCACATGGGGCTACTATGAACCTTTTGTTCACAGAAACAGTCAATAAATAACATGTGCTAATTGAAGCTGATGTATAGTCACCCCCTGAAGATTTTACTATTACATCACCTTCATTCTATAATTTGATATTCCATTTTTCTTTAATTTGTTTTAAATATAATAGGAAGTGTCTGACATTTTCTGGAGGTTTTTCTAGTTAGTAATTGAATACTTTTGTTTGTTATGGATGCTTTACCATTTCTCTTGAATAATTCCATTTCAATTCATCTTTATTACTTTCAATATATATATATATAATATATATATATATATATATATATATATATATATATATATATATATATATATATATATATATATATATATATATAATGAAGAGAGATGTCTGTCTGTTTGTCTGTAGCAAACAATCTGTATGTCGTACAGCCATGAAGTTTGATACACAGGTATTTCATGTCCCTGGGCGATTAGCCTAGGTGAGATTTCATTTTAATTCGAATTAGTTTTTCAGCTATTTTAAGCCAAAAAAACTTTCTGTTTATGGCAGATGTGTGCCTCCATCTATTGCACAGTTGCTAATGATGACATTCTAAACTTAAAACTATGCCATTCATTAATTGACTTTTAATAATACACATTCAATGATGTAGAAGTAATGGATGTTTAAAATAATTCAAGTTTATATAGATAACATAATGTTATTGATGTAAGATTAAAAGAACATTTTGTGTATGGATTTTTAATAATTATGAGATTACAACATAAGAGCATTAATACATCTCAAAAATATAAATTGTAGGAGAATATAGAGTGGAGCCCTCACTTCATATATATTTTAATCTGTGAGTAATTTAGATTTTTTTTTCCAGAAACAATTTTATTTTGTGTGATAAAATTTATTATTTGATGCAAAGTTACAAACTTATTTTGAAATTGATCCCTATGGAACTTAATATGTGTCAGCCAGGTAAAGGTTACCCAAGATTTTATGAAATATTTCATGGGTTCCTCCAAATAAAAATGGTTGAGAATCACTGGTTTAGTGCCACATATATAATACAAATTTAAAGCTGCTATTTTAAAAATAATTGTAAACTTCCCTCAAAGACCTAATACTACTTAAATAGAAAAATTCAATTTTGAATTTATTTAAGAAAACAACTGAAATGGGTAAAGCATTTAAATTTTTTAATAATTCTACTAAATGTCCTTTAAGGTTTGGAGTATCTTAATAAAAATACATAAATTTTGAGCTGTAAATTAATCAAGAAAATACAATTATTTGATGTTTTCAAATAGCAAATTTACAGAACAAGCATTGCAATATTAAAAAAAGAACAATTTGTGAATAAATAGCAATCAAGTATTGATTATCTTTGGCCCATTTTGCTATTATGCAAATGAAAACTTCTGTCAAATAAACTTTACACTAACTTGAAAAATGTTAAACTAAGGATTGCATCTTAAATGACATTTAGACAGATATTTAGTCGGTTATGTATTTAAACTCCAACTACACATTTTGAACAATACACTAATCAAAAAAATGCTTTAGGAATTTTTTATGTGAAATACAACTATCCATAAATAACATTTATTCTGCTAGAGCTCTGCACAAAATTAAATTTATATAAATATTTATTGAGTCCTTTTGGACACAGCATTGAAATTTAGTGATGCTTATTCACTTAAAGTATTATTAACTTCATACTTATGAATGACTTCATGCAAGCACAACTTTTCAGAGGAAATTTTGGAAATTATACCATACTTTTGTGATTTGCTAGAAAAATATATAAATAAAATACTTAAGAAATCACTCTGTCACTCATAATTAGCCATCAATTAGTATTTTAAGAGTTAGTTTACTAAAATCTGGGCTCTTAATTAATAAGTAGAAATACTTTGTATATATGAAATGGGTTCAATATGCCCATTTGGTCTTTTTGACCACAGGTTTGGTGGTCTATTTTGCATTGAAAAAGGAGATCCAATATATCCTCGAAACAGCTGTATGCTTCTTTATTTAACTAATTTATGCTTAATTACACTGTTTGAGTTTTTTCATATCTTGGGTCAGACTTTAATATTTTTTGAATTTCATTACAAACTAAACCTTAAAAATGCAAGGAAAAATTTTTAACTTCCAATTGTTTGTTCTAGTGCATAAAATGTAGGCCCGAGATAGCCCACTGGTTAAGGCATAGGGATCACACACGGTGGACCTGAGATCGATCCCGTCATCCCCCAAAACTATAAATCTACATGAAGTATGAAGGCGTTAACATCTGGTGGTACAAATGTCCATCTGAGAGGTAATATGTCATGTCAGGGGAAGGACTGTTGGCACACCCATTGGGTTCTAGTCTAAATTGGGTAGCACTGTCCCGGCCATCCAAACAGTTACCTTACACCTTCGGGTAGGGAAAGAAAGAAAGAAAGAAAAATGTATAAAATGAAAAGATAATTTTTACAAGCAAGAAACAGAAGAAATGTTGATAAAGCAGTCTTTTTGCTGAAGACATGGACACAAACTAACATTGACATTGAATAAGGAGAGAAATTTAGCACATCCAGTAAATTTACAATTGAACTCTGTCACATTTTTGAATTATTAAAAGTTCAAATGTGCTGTTTTGTGCTGGCAAAGTTAGCTTTGTCCAAATTCAGTCATCATTTGTACTAACAACAGATAACCACAACTTGTCATTTTCAATATATATAACTAATAAATATATAATATATAAATCCGTGATACTAGAGATCACATTGTAAGATTTCTGCTTGGGTACTTTACCAATGCCATTCAGTGGAATTATCAATTTTAACACTTTTGATATATAAAACAGAGTAATAATAAATACTACAGTAGAAATAAAAGTGAAAATTTGAAAATACTCCTTTAAACATTTTCTTTTATATATTTCATATTTTTACTGATCCTAAGAAAAATTTTACATGTTAAAAATATTTTATATACTAGATACTGTGTGTTAATTCCAGGCTTTGAATAGATTTATGTTTTGATGATAAAAACATACACATTACATAAAACATGCACAATAACAATTCTAAAAAAGCAAAATTGTAAATTTAATAAATATATTTAGTTTTTGGTACAAGAGAAAAGAATAGAGAAATAAAGGAAATAAAAAATACACTTTCATACTTCATGAAGTAATTTATTCTGAAGGTAATCAACTTGAATATGAGTTGGCACTGTTTGAAGAAGAATCATGGCAGAACTTTTTACTGGAATTAAGAAAAGACATTGAGAAAAATACATTGCAAAATTACGTATTTATATACACAAATTTAAAAAATATTAACTTAAAAATGTATATCAAATCAAACACTAAGATTGCTTTACTGTATTGTTAGATATTATCTCTACATATTTAAGAAAAATGTAAATAATGATTAGCATGATCATTCTAGTGGATATCTGATTATCCTTACAACAATAGGTAAATTGACAGTTTAAACAATGTTTTTCCGTGGGATGCCACATGAAATGAACCGACTTAATGAATTTTTTACAAATCATTACAAGTATAGATGAGCATTTTATATTGTTTAAATTATAGATTTTAAGTTATTTGGGTATATGACATATATTAATACAACACGCTTCATAGAGATTCAATTTAACCTTGATATAAAAATAAACTTTAATATTGTTATAATTCAAAGAGGATGTTATTAAATAGATTAATATAGACAAATTTTGTGGGATTAGTATGTTAATTGCTTCAGAAAATGTCTTTTGTACAAAACAATGCTTGTCAGCCAAAAGAACAGGAAGTGAAGCCTTCGGGTATTCAACAACAAACAAAATAATAATAATATATATATATATATATATATATATATATATGTGTGTGTGTGTGTGTGTGTGTGTGTGTGTGTGTGTGTGTCCTGAATCATTAGTTTAGTACAAAATAATATATTTTCAAAATCATTAAACAAGTTTATGCCTGTTTTCAAACAAAATTCAGTAATAAAACTATTATAAGACTAAATATTTGATAATTGTAAATTTTGCGTCTCGTACTTTAAAAAAATAATAATAAATAAGATTTATGTATTTTTTTTTTTTTTTTTTTTGCAGTATTCATTTAAAATACTGTTCTACCATTTTTCAACAAACCAATATTTTTCAATAATATTAAATGTAATTCTGATTTCATAAAATTGCAAATTTATCATTTTTGTCGCTGTCCCCCAGTGATGAGTTGAATTTTCATCTCCTAATTACATCAGTAAAAAACAAAAAAAAAATGGAAATAATTTGGTAACACTTAAACACACATGTGAAATTACGATTTTAACTTGAAAACCCCTAATGTTAAAAAATGTTAATGACATTATTTTGTGAAATTGCTGATAAACGTTTGTTCCTGAGAATCTGTGACATTATGATGTTGTCCAAAAAATCATCCTTGTCATGCACCAGATGGCATCAGCAGTAATTTTAAATCAGGTGAAGAACACAATTTAGAGTTTTGTCCCACACCTGTTTGAAGTTTCATATATTTGTTAATAACAGGCACATGAAAATCACAATTTTATTACTTATTTCTGATGAGTATATTTCACCTGTCATTTCTGACATCCATTTAGTTATTAATAATATGAATGAAAAATTTAAAATACTATGTTTCATGATGATAGTTTCAATTTCCATGCATAATAATTTTTTTTTTTAAATGCTATTCTTGTCATGTGAACACAATAAATATGTATTAAAATGCCATTAACCTTATTAAACAGCACTGTCATCCACTGGAAATCTTAAAAGACATTTCCAAGAACTTATTCTAAGCAAAAAATTCTAGAAACTACAAAGTTAAAAAAAATATTCTTTGAAATATAAAAATTGACAATTATCACATATTCAGCCATATCTGCCCAATGACTCAATCACTGCACTACTTATATAGTAACCGGATTTTAATGTTATTAAGTTTGTATATTATTTACTTATTTAAATGGTTTTCCCCCATTGTAAAGATAAGCAATGTTTTGATTAACTGAAAACAATGTCTATGCAGCAGTCTTTTTGAGGCATAATTATTGCATATGCAAGATTTTGATAGTAAATAGTGAATCTTGGTAGTTAGTAACAAAATATACAGGGTGTCCAGAGCTATCAGTGCCCAATGGCTATTTCCTCAACCGTTAGTCACAGAGATATACTTCCAATTGCAAAAATGTTTTAAATTTTAAAATCTATTATCTTAGAAACAGTTTAAATCAATCAATGTATTTCTAAAAGAAATGTGAAATATAAATTTTTATACGGCTCCTCGGTCCTACCAGTTATATTTAGGAAAATCATCCTCATACAATTTCATGCAAAATAAAAATATCATCCTTTTACGACCCAAATTCACAGAGTTCTGAAGCATTAAACTTTAAGACTTAAATCGTTTTTCCACGCACAAAAATGTCCTGTTTCAGGGAACCTTTAAGGGACCATATATTGAAATTCCGTATTCAAAGTATTATGTTTCAATTGCATTTGTCGTATTTTTTATATTTTTGATGTGTTACAAATAATTATAACTTTAATATTTAGTGTAATGTATATTGCTGCAAAAAATAATGAAATTGCAAAATATTTGTCCCTCCAATTATTTTGTGTATAACCCCCATTTCTCAGCACAAAAAGTGCTCCAACTTTAAGCAGATATAACTCTATGAATTTTGGTCATAAAAGCATGATATTTTTTTTTATTTTGCATGAAATTGTATGGGGATGATTTTCCTAAATATAACTGGTAGGACCGGGGAACCATATAAAAATGTATATTTTGTATTTCTTTTAGAAATACATTTATTAATTTAAACTGTTTAAGATTATACATTTTAAATTTTAAAACCTGTTTTGCAATTGGGAGTATATCTCTGTGACTAACAGTTAAGGAAATAGCCATTGGGCATTGATAGCACTGGACACCCTGTATATTCTTTATTAAAAAATAAATAAATAAATACATAAAAAATAATAATAATGGTGAATTTCTAAATTAATGCTAAGAGTAAACTAGAGTTAGATAGTATTCTTTTGACATGGCAATCACTGAATATACATGACTTTATTTTATATATTTATTTTTGATTTAAGACATTTTTATTAAAAATCTACTGTAGGCTATGAATTCAAGCTTAGAAATGTTTTATAAAATATATATTATATATCCAGTTGTTTTGCAGTGTATACTGTTTTGTATTGCTATAAGAGATTGTTTTATACACACTCTTGATTCGAGGTATAAAGAGCAATACTTCATAGTATGCCTCGATTAACTGAAAGAAACAATGCTTTGATTAACTGAACGGCTGCAAAAATTTGAACTACTTACATAATGGCCATGTTGAATTCATGATGAGGCATACCATGACAACACTACAAAAATATACACAAATTAGCTCAAGGTTTAAAGAAATATGTGACAGAATTTTAACAACTGAAAACAATCTTTAAAATACATAAAATTAACAGTTAATCTAAAGGCACTATTTTGATGTGGAAAACTGGAATATGCATGTATGGAGTATTCTGATACTTATTTTATACAAATAGACATGACCACTATAGAATACAAAAACATAAGAAAGTCGGGTGAAACCTTGAACTCCCAATATTTATCAAACATAAGGAAATAAAAAATAAAGTTGGCATTTTATTATCATCTTTGAACTGGTTCTGTGTGGTTACTGGTATTTTGCAGAAAATGATATAGCATAACAATTTTATAAAAATTTCATTAAAAAAATGGAAATTTATACTTTTTGCAGCAAGACATTGAAATTGACTTTAACTATCATAAACTTATTCAAAATTATCTAAATTTCCATATTTTTTTTTCTCCTAGGTAGAGACTATTTCCAGTAATCTTGAATTACTTACTCCAAGCTGAATATTCCTATGCAATTTTCAAGGTAATTGCCATGTAATAAAATAATTTTGTGGCATGAAAACCCTGCAAGAAAAGGCATTCCAGAGCTTGCAAGGTAGCAAATGGCATTGCTGAACCAGCGCCACTCTTAATAGAGGTCATCAGCAATGAATATCAGTCATCTAGGAGCAAACTCATTCATGAATTGAAATGGGTGCAAGAATATTTGTTCCTACACATTATATGTGCAGAAGCAATTTCTTTTGCTCTAAATGCAGCTAGCACCTATTTGTTACATATGAGCAACTATTTGTTACAAGAGAAACTGCTCCAGTAATACTCTATATTGGATGGGGAGTGTCATTTCAAAATAATTTGGACCTGATTTATTTCGATTTTTATTTTTAAATATAAATAAACATATACTTTTAATGCACATTACCATTTTCTTTGAAGAAGATAAAATAGAAAATACAAAATTATTTCAAAGCTATATGAAAGAAATATGATGGAAAGGCTACGCCATCAATCGCATATTTTTACACTCTGTGATAAAAAATATCATTTGTGGAAAATCTGGATGATTATTTATAGTTTGCCGCTGTTCAAACAAAAAGTTGCAAATTATCATTGTGTTTCAAATAGTTTTATATACTCAAAAATAAAATGTCACTTTACGTTTTAACATTTCAGCATGTCTCCATGTGATATTACCAATGCTTTGCAAAATATTTTTTGCATCTACTAGAGTAGTACATTATCTTGATGCAATGGCCAAACACATAAAATATAATATAGGTATACAAACACCTAGATTCAATAAAATAATTTTTCCTGTAATATTTAGAATGTTAAAATTTATTTGGAATTTGATAATTCATATAACAAAATATTTTTTCAAATTAGAATGAAATATTGCATTTGACAATTGTGTTGATAAAAGAAATCAACTATCCAAACTGACCACAGTGATGTGATCAACAAGAACAGAATAAAACAACTAAATGTAATGGCAACCATTTCTATTTGTTTACCATGCGGAATTAAAAAACAAACCTTACCTCAAAGCAGGATCAACATATAACTTATATTCCCAGTTCGTAAGCCAAATTATCAAAGCACTGATGATAACAATGACTGACCCAAGAGCATCAGCTAGTACATGAAGGAAAACACCATGCATGTTCATTTGACTACTAGATGCTGTAAGAGAAAAAATTATAATTTTATTGTCATATATAGAACACAGATATCATTCATTTGGATAACATTCTATTTTCTCTACAATGCATTATGTGCATAGGGAGAGCACTAGAATGTGACCAAAAATAGTAATTCCCTAAGTTTTCAATGGATTCACATATTTTGGGCATTCTAGAACATGAACCAACAAATTTTAGCATGACATCTGAGTATATCTGTACAATGCATGCATTAAATTTAACTAATTTTATACAGCCACCATATTTAATTAAATTTAATAATCATGTTACTTATGTTTTACCCTGGTGCTGATTAGATTTTGATAAAATGTAGAATATAGAACTGGCCCTTTACAAAATGTCCATAAAACTGAAATAAATATGTCTTACTGCAGAACGGGTCAAATCCAAAGCACCGGATTGCCATATGACACTTAGGATTCCAGTCATGGTACCTAAAATTTTCGACTAGGATTTATTTGAATATAGGTCCAGATACAGAACCTCAGTTCCAAAGCAATGAAGCATGTATGTAGTTACAAAAGAACCAGAAAAAAATACTATTAGCATTTTAGAAAGCATTTTAATTAAATTCCTTCTTACTGTGTGTGTGTGTGTGTATTTGATGTTAAATTTACATGTTAAACAATGCAAATGGTACCATACTCAATCAATTTTTCATCGCTTTTCTTCCCTCTTTGATATCTATAAATTAATACAAATGAGCATTTTGAAAATTGTGTTGTCAAAATATAATATAATATATAAATATAACATTCACTCTTAAATGTTTTGGCTGACTTCTAGATACAAAGAGAATTTGTCTAGACTATCTAGTTTATTAATGTATTAATTAAATGCTTTTTTTTATATATATAAATGATTATGACAAAATTAATAAAATTAATTTCATTATGCTATGCCATTCTCGAGATACCTCAGTCTTTAAGTAATAACCTGGTGCCATTTTAAAATGTGTTAAGCCACTATATAAAAAGGAAATTATTTTAAAACTTGTTGAGAGGAAACGTGAGTTTTAGTCTATAGAAAATCATATGCCACTTATGCCAGAATTTAAGATCATGGCATATCAGGTTAATTTGAACAGTGAACCTAAAGAAAGAGTAACAGTCAGGCTAGAATTTGCTTATTATTTTTCATTTAAAACTATACAACAAAAGGCTACGAAGTTACTCTTATGTTTATATCTAAAAATGAAAAATTGTCTGTATGACATCATGTCACTTCTAAATCAAACATTGGATTTAAACTCAATTTGAAATGATGATAGACTGCATTCTGCAGAATGTTTTTATTCAAAACTTCTGATTTTTTTTTTAACCTGGTATTTGGTTCATTTTATAGTTTTTTAATCTTTAAAGTACAGCAAATGATTAGTATTCTTGGAGTGGAAACATTTTTTATGACAAATAATTTTTATAGTTGAATTTGATTAAAAATGAGTATGTTTGGCATGATTTTTTCAAACTTCAATTTTCTAGTATGTGCTTTTTAGTTTAATCAAGTAAAATCAAGTTTAATTCAGAAAAACCTAATAATTGTCTAAAGCCATTATACTACAACTATGGAAATTATAATATACAGAATTGCAAAGAAGCTGCTTATAGCAATTATAAAATGCAACCCAATATGTATATTTGAAGTCAAAATAAGTATCAACAGAAATAAGGAACCCAATTCACCAGTATAATATAGTTAGGAATCAGCTGTTTATGAATTATATAATGCAGTCAAGAAATAGATATCACAAAGGGGAAAGCTAAACAGATTACTAATGAACATACTTCCCAAATCCATAATATCAGTAGCTTTGTAAACTTGCTACAATTTTGTCAATTAATCTATCTATTGCCATTTTTATACAGCATTAAACTGAGCAAATATTGCCAAATTTGCATATTCACATCACTATTCTTGAAAAATCATCTTACAAGAAGGATGAAATTTTGTATGATAAATGTGGCCATGATAATTTTCTCAAAGAGAGAAACCAGCCCGTACTGTCACTATCAAAACCCCTGACCAGCACTATCAGCATATTATTTACTAATATTCATAAAATATTAGTAAATAACATAAGTAAATAACATATTAGTAAATAACATATATTCATAAAATATTAGTAATATACTAATATTCATTTAGTAAATAATATTTTATGAAATCTATTATGTTGTCAAAACACATGCATAATGAAATTTTAGGACTATTTTCAGCATATAGTCCCACTGTGCAATGTATAAGTATTTATATACATTGCATCTTGGAAAATTGTCAGAAGAATAACTCATATAAGCAAGAAATCTGGCCTAGTCAATTAAAAAAATAAATAAATAAAAAGAAGAGCCTGTTGATAAAATCTCAAAAAAGCTTCAATTTCCAATATATCTTTCTCACATAAAAAAATGAAATTAAAATAAACATGCTTAATAATATTAATTAACAGCTGTTGCATTAGAAAACAAATTTTACAGATGGATCAAAAATCAATGCACATCTAATTTTAAAATCATATAATGTACAGAGAAATAGAAATAGATTTGTTTCAGTCAAGTAGTACTAACATATCCTCAAAAACATATCAGAAATATCATCTGCTATTTTTAATATGTCAGACTATTATTACAGACCTTTTTCTTTATAAAACAAAGAAAATAACATTACATTTTTCCAAAGTGAAGGAATTTTTATTTTAGAGCAATTTTTCCCTAGCTATTCTTATAAAAGTGTCATTGAAAAGTTTTAGAAGAAAAGCACATGCTCAAAAACCCTAACAATTAAATAATTACGAGGTTAGTAAAGTGCTTTTGTGAAACTAGATCTGATCTGTTACAGACAAAGAGTTAACAAGCAGACCTATTTTAACTTTGGATAAATTGTAATTGTTGAACTGTTAGAGGTTTCAGAGAATGAATATTTCTTATGAAACTCCTCAATGGCATTCTCATAAAAATGGCTAGAGAAATATTGCTTTGAAATGAAAATTATTTCACTTTGAGGAAAATACTATGTTCTTCAGTGGATAAGAAAGAGATCTGAAATGATCATCTGATGTACTAAAAAATAAATTTCTGATATATTTTTTAAAATATATCAGTGCCACATTTAAAAAAAATTCTACTATTTATTTCTCTGAACATTATGATTTCAAAATTTAATGTACACAACTTTTTATTGCCATCATTGAAATTTGAAATACTCATTTTGTACATAAGTATAGGCAATAAAACAGAAAAAAAATCCTTCTGATGAATGTTAATACTTAATAGGAATTGTTTACGGAAAATCATGTGTTGCTCACATCAGAAGTTAAATTATCAAATATAAACAGACATTTAAATTTAAAAAAATTATAAATTTAACACTAAGATACATATTCAAGAACTACACATACATTCTTTCTTAGAGTGTGAGTGCTTTTCTGTGGGTGACACTGTGGAATCTGGAGGTGGAACTTGGAAATTCCCTTTGTTGTCATTAATATCCCCTTCTGACAACACATCTTCTAGAGTAGGAAGGTTGTGGTGTTTATCATGTGTGTGACCTCCATGACTGTGACCATGACCTGAAACAAAATTTTTATATTTTAAAATATGAACTTTTACACAATATATAAAATATTGTATCAAGCAAATAGTAAAATCGAGACTTGAAATTCGAATTTTATCTTTATTGTCAGACATGATATCCACTACAGGCATAATGCAAAACGAACATACATACCAAGACATACCATTCTGATTTAATGATTAAAATATAATATGTTGGAATTTCAAACTTCCTTGAATTGTAGAATAGAGTAGAATAATTTTTTCATTTAATTCTACATTTGTCTACTATATAATTTTTGCTCTCACTTTACATATGTCTTTCTCATAAAATACATATATGAAATCCACCTGAAAATAAGAGCATAATGGATATATCAAAATTCAAACTTTTATAACTTGATTCCCTTTAATTTTCCAAGCATATATCTACATTATGCTTGTTCTTCTGTGTCAACCAGTATCAGAATGAAAAAAATTATCTTTTACTAGCCTTTGTTCACAAATTATTCTTATGAATATTTGCATGAAACTGAAAACCTTACTGCAACAATGGGCTAACCCACAATATAGTCAAATATGCAATAACTCATATTATTCCTTATTCATAATCTGCAAATATAATAAACTTTTCAGACATATTTAAAATATGAAAAAGTTTTGGAGCAATTTGTAAATAAATACATTTTTCTCATAACTAACTTAATGTAGAGTTAATATTATCTGATTTTACAACATGTGGGTTCCACAGTTGCTGTAACGTCTTCAATTTTTAAATGTCTTTACATTATTAAAAGTCTATCACACTGATGAATTTTAAGTATTTAGGCAAATTATGTTAATACACATTTTACTTTAATATTAATTTACATCCATTAGCTCATACTATAATTTTCCTGTACAGACCAACCTACTACCATTAGTTTGGGCATTACAGTTTCTCCAAAGTTAATAATGTGAAAATTTCAAATTTTGAAAAATGTCTATTCTAACTACAAAAAATTCTATCTTATTCTACTTTTACATGTATTTATGTATAAAATTTCACAATGCTGTATATTCGTTCTTAAGTTATCATGTCCAAATCTTACAGATATAACAGTAGCAGACGACCGTCCGACCTACCAGAAAGGTGTAAGGTAACTGTTTGGACGGCTGGGAAGTGCCAACCAATTTAGACAGGAACCCAGTGGGGGAGGCATCCACAGAGATCACACCCTCCTTCCCCTACCACCAACCTTTCGCAGACCAATGATGAAAAGTAGTTCTAAAAATTAGATGATCTTATCTGATATGTAAAGTTTGAGACTACATTGTCTTAAATTACTTAATTTATTTGCCTGGTATCAAATTTGTATGCTCAAAATATAAAATTTAACCACTCTAAATACTTCCAAAATTTATGTACGAAAAATTGAATTTTTATATCACTTTCGAGAGCTAAAAATTTACACTGCTGAAATTTTTATATTTGATATAGACTAAAAGTCAATAGGCAAAGAACAATTATGTAACTATTAGTTACTGTAAATAATATTGCTTCATAACAGATTTTGATGCAAAGCAAATAGTTTTGCAGATCAATGTTTTTTAAATTGTGTTAATTTGTTACTGAATTACAGTATAAAAAACTAACATGCTTGACTTTAAGTAACTTATTAATATTTAATCTGAAATTTATGAAAATCAATATTTTCCTTTTGTATTCATCATCTTGACAGTAAAATTTTAATTCAAACAAATATTGAAATTCTCTTCTTTATTCACTGAAGTCAAGAAAAATAAATCTATGCAGTTATGAAAGTTGCCACTAGATGGCACTACTTTATAATGGACAGAATAAATAGCTTTGCTTTGCAGTTCAACTTTATTTTATATAGAAATT